>BLSH010531876.1:949709-961330 GCA_018402905.1 Glandirana rugosa
CACGGCCGGAACTGCAACCCCTTCAGAAAGAGGGGGACGGAACTAACTATCAGCGTTCCCTGCGGTCGGATAGCCCGACCCATCCTTAGGACCGTGTCGACAGACGAGTCCCAGCAAACAGCCGCGTCCTTATAGCGGAAGGATATTTACACAACCTCGACTCCCGTTAGTCCGAGACAAAGAGGGTGACCCGCTGTTCCGACGCACCGGAGGGTCAAGCCCAAGTCAGCCTGTAGCGGTGTCATCACCGCATGCACAGGCTAGTCCCGTCTTGTACTTCGAGCCGTCGTCGACGCCTTCGTCGGGTGTGAGATCCCAGATGTAGGTACCATTCCCCCTGATCCAGAGTCTGGCGACTGAAAAAGTCCGCTTGCCAGTTTTCTACGCCCGGAATGTAGATGGCAGAGATTGCCGGTACGTGAGATTCTGCCCACCCTAGAGTGTGGGCTGCTTCCGCAGCTGCTGCCGAGCTTCATGTTCTGCCCTGATCGGACACGTACGCCACTACTGTGGCGATGTCCGACTGAACCCGAACTGGGAGGCCACGCAGCCTTGTCGCCCAGTGGGAGAAACAGAGCCTGATTGCCCTCAGCTCCAACACATTTATAGGAAGGCGATATTCCTGCGCCGACAAACGACCCTGAGCAGACAGCTGTGCCAGGATTCCTACCCAGCCCGATAGGCTGGCGTCCCTTGCGACTATCAATCAAGGCAGGGGGAGAAAGACTTCCCCAACGTCAAGGCCGGCACCCGAAACCACCAGGACCATGACCCCCTGGTCTGGTGTCCAATTTGATCAGTTTGCCGAGACCATGAGCCCCGCATACAGAAACGTAAGGAGGACCACCGACGTGACAACAGGACTCGCACTGCTGCTTGTAGCGTCAGTAACTTGGCCGGAGGAAGGAACACCTTTGCATGGTGATAACAACATTGTCCTCCAGAGCCGAAGCTGACTCCGCTCGCAGGAGCCGATCGTCGGGGTATGCCAACACGGTAATGCCTCACAGCCTCAACAGAGCCAGCACCGGAGCCAATAGCTTGGCGAAGACCCGAGTGACCGAGGCCAGGCCGAAGGGGAGCGCCGCAAATTGATAATGTAGATCCCCTACCGCAAAGCGCAGGAAGCGCTGGTGCCGAAGACCAATGAGACATGCAGATAAGCGTCCCTGATGTCCAGAGATGCCAGGAAGTACCCTAGGTGAAGGACGGCCACGGCCGAGCATACAGACTCCATCCTGAATGTTTGCGCTTTCACCAAGTGATTGAGCGCCTTCAGGTCCAGAACTGGCCTGACCCCACCTTAGTGGTTGGGTTCCACAAAAAGGGTTTGAATAAAAACCGTGGAAAACCTCTCCAATGTAGGGACCGGCACAAGTACCCCCTGTTCGGACGTCTGAACTGCCCCTAAAAGAACTTCCCAACGCCCCGGAGGGGCCTCAAGTTAGATAGGAAGAACCTGTCTGGGGGTAGAGTGTTGAACTCTAACCTGTACCAGGGGGACACCACTTCTCAACCCACCGGTCTGAAATGTGATAGGTCCACCAGTCTGCTAAACTCAGCAGTCGGCCCCCCACCCAAAAGTCAGACGGGGGCAACCCCTATGCGGAGGAGAACTTGTCCTCCATCTGTTCGGGGATGCAGTGCCAGGGCCGCTTACCGACCCCCAAGGCAGCCTTGCCGGGGCCTGAGCCCTTGCCCGTTGTACCAGGCATACAAAAAACCGCCTCTGGCCCGAAGAGGAAGGACCATGCTTACGGCGGTATTCCTGCCGTCGTGGTGCTGGAAGAAAAAACGTACTCTTCCCCCCGGTGAAATCCTTACTGATTTCATCCAGTTGCGCCCCAAGAGCCGACCTCCCAAAAAGGGTAGGTCCGTGAGCCCCTTATGGACGCGTGGTCACCCAACCAACAGCGTAACCACAGCAACCGTCTCACAATGGCTGCAAAAAATCAGACCTCTTCGACAGCAGATCTAAGGCTACGCCACACAGGTACCTTAGACCCTGTATCAGGTGTACAACCCGCTGCAAAGCCTCCGGGGAGTACTTGAAGTCCAGTCCAGAGTGCAACTCAGTCGCATGATCCGTAAGCGACTGCGCCACCATGGTCGACGCCAAAGCCGGTCTCATGGCCGTCATCGCTAACAAGAACATGTCTTGAGCATCGCCTCCGTCCGCCTATCGAACGGATGGAGACCCTTCCTAAGAAAAGGTCGTCACCCTTTTTAGGCGAGCCCCGGAGAGTCCACTGCGGGGGACGCCCCTTCTGTAAAAAAAACTATCCACCAAGGGATAACCGTACAGAACCGCTTAGGCAATGAAAGGATTTCTGTGGCTAACGCCATTCCTTATACACAAACGGTGTCAAAAAAAGGATAAACCTTAAGTGTCCATGCTGGCTTAATGGACCCACAAACGTAGGTAGTCCGAATACTCCAGCTCACCACTTGAGAGCTCCACGGGTTCCCTGTGACCACGAGCCCCGTTCCGGTTCAGATTCCTCCCCAGAAGAGGGCGGGGGAGGAGGTGGACGCTTTTTAATTCCCCCAAAATGAAGTCAATTGGACTAGGGGAACCACCGGCCCCAGCACAGCCTGCGCTTCCATGGACCCTTCCGGGGAAGAACCCACAGGCTCAGTCGGCATTGTGCCACCTTGCTAGGCCCAAAGGCCATGACACCCCCACAGTGCAGCCTCATCAACACCCCACAAAGCGACCAGGCAATGCCCAGAAGGACTGTGCCCACCACCACCGACACCCCAGGGATAATCAGCTATATTTGCTGTTTGCCCTTCTGCATCATGTCCCAGTAGGAGCGCAGTCTGCCACTTATAGTGCGCTGTAATGCCGCTGTGCTGTCCAAATTCATGGATCACAAAAAAAAAAATGGCAGCCGAACGAATCGCTGGAGGCCCAAGCCGAAGCAAACCAGGCCGCGACTACGGCAGATGGCGGTCACTAGAGGCCAAACAGCACACATGCGGCTACGGCAACGAACGATCGTGGCTAAGGCAACGAACGATCGTGGCTACTGCAACGAACGACTGTGGCTACTGCAACGAACAATCGCTAGAAAACGATCGCTAGCAAAACTGGTGGCGATCCGCCGCAAAGTGGCGGCGGATCGCCACATGGCGGCTGCAAGCACGGGGATGCGTTGAGGAGGACGGGGGGGGGAGGGGGTAGGGAGGGGTAGGGAGGGGGAGCCCAGGCAGGATCCATTAAAAAAATGTGGCCCTGAAACCCTCCACCGGACCTGGTACCGCAATCCCCCCCCCACCCTCCGCACCCCTGGAAGGGGGGGAGGGGGGATCACTCACCAATCCGACGGGCGCAGCGGGTAACCACCCGGTAGCAGACTTTTCTTCCCTCAGAGGGGAGGGATGCTGCAGGCCAAAACGGCGTCTCTGGCCTGGTCTCTTAAACGCAAGTGATGTTTAACCACTGGCCCACCCACACGGAACGGGTACGATGCGGCGGACCCCGCCTAAGCTAAGGGTTAGCTCGCATCGGTCGGCCGCGCTGGGGAAAGTACAGGATTCTAGATATCCTCTATGCCCTAGCTGGCTTCTTGATAGCAGTCTTCATCAGAAGTCTTGAAAAAAAATTAAAAAGCGGTAGCAAAAAAGATGAACCGCAGGTCCCATCAGGGAGCCAGGTCTAACTCCTTGCACTAGGCATTAAAAACTGATATGCTATGCACTGCAGGGGGATTATATGCTGAAGTGAGGACGCCCCCCTGGGAGGGGCCAGCCTATCCTTTTGCTTTTTTGCCTAGTTAACTCCTAGTAGGATGAGCATAAACCCACATGTCAAGGAAGAGCTGCGTCTGTCAGTGAACGTAAGAGAAATATGTTTATTTCTATGTATTTATTTTAAAGCAGAACCCCGGGATTTTCAAAAAATCCCCCATTAGTACACCTCCCTACACTAAACACTAAACAGTTATTAAATTCCGTACCTTTGAAGAGATATGTCCAATTTAATTTACAGGAAGTGGTCTCTCTAGTTCAAATGATGCACTATGTATTCTGCAAGGCAGGCTCTGTTAGAAGAGTGATTGTAACATAGCCTCTTCTCTCTGTTTAGACTACATTTCCCATCAGGCATTGCTAATTTCAATGAATGTGGGAGGTACACTAGCCTGTGAATATAAATGTGAACAAGCCCACTTCAAAATGAATCACACCCCTCATTCTGCAGCCAGTCCCACTAACCAGTGACACACAGCATGTCTCCTCTCCTCTCCAGCCACAGGAGATAAACATTTTGCCCTTACATGCTTTCTGTAATCATTACTGATCTGTACACACATCCCATAATGATATATTATACACGCTGTACTTTGCTGAATTTCACTATTAGAAATATTCCTCCTCCTGCTGTAGATTTGAGAACTTTCTAATAACAATCAGTGCTGGTATGGTATATGAGAATACCCCCAGCCACAATACAGAAAGAAAGAGCCATGATGTTTTACATTAGCACAGTGGTTCTCAACTCCGGTCCTCAGGACCCACTAACAGGCCAGATTTTAAGTATTGCCTTGGGGAGATGCAGACTAGAATACTGCAATCATTGAACAGCAAATAGTATCACCTGTGATGTATTTCAGTTATCCTGCAAACCTGGCCTGTTATGGGTCCCGAGAACCGGAGTTGAGAACCACTGCATTAGCATGTGACACAAGTAAATGTCAGCATGAGAAAAAAACAAAAAAATGCAGTGCTAACTTACTAATCGATAACACAATAATGGTGGAACCCGCTAATGTATGGAAATCTCAATAAACTTCAATATTACCACAATACCGGTCTCTGGGATATGTAACATCACATATAACACACATCACACTGAAAATAAGACATAAAAATGAAACTTTGCAGGGATGGTGGAAACCCCTCCTACAGATATATGGAAGTTTTACGGTGTCAGTAAAGAGTGCAGCCTCATCAGTGCTGCTTATCAGTGCCCATCAGTGCGGTCACACCAGTGCCACTTATCAGTGCCCATCAGTGCGGTCACACCAGTGCCACTTATCAGTGCCCATCAGTGCAGTGACACCGTACCCACCAGTGCCGCTTATCAGTGCCCATCAGTGCCGTGACACCATGCCCACCACCAGTGCCGTTTATCAGTGCCCATCAGTGCAAAGTGGATTGGTCATCGTGGGCCAGTTGAATGGCCCCCAAGGTCTCCCGATCTGACCCCCTTAGACTTTTATCTTTGGGGTCATCTGAAGGCAATTGTCTATGCTGTGAAGATACGAGATGTGCAGCACCTGAAACTACGGATACTGGAAGCCTGTGCTAGCATTTCTCCTGCGGTGTTGCTATCAGTGTGTGAAGAGTGGGAGAAGAGGGTTGCATTGACAATCCAACACAATGGGCAGCACATTGAACACATTTTATAAGTGGTCAGAAACTTGTAAATAACTTGTAAATACGTTAAAACCAAGCACACCATTGTTTTTCTTGTGAAATTCCCAATAAGTTTGATGTGTCACATGACCCTCTTCCTATTGAAAAAACAAAAGTTGGATTCAAAATGGCCAACTTCAAAATGGCCGCCATGGTCACCACCCATCTTGAAAAGTTTCCCCCTCACATATACTAATGTGCCACAAACAGGAAGTTAATATCATCAACCATTCCCATTTTATTAAGGTGTATCCATATAAATGGCCCACCCTGTAGTAATGCTAATATGCACAGGTTTACATTTACATTTTTATGTGGAATTTGTTTACTACTTTCTGGGGGGGAGGGGGCTGTCTATTCTCTAATTTTGATTGGTAGATGTCTGTATAAATATCTATGCACAGCACTTGCACTTTATCACATGCCTGACGAAGGGGTCCTGCGTGGCTACAAATCGTTGCACTACACTGTTTGTGATGTGCATCTCTCATATGGGCTATGGCGATGGAGAAGACGACACAGGAGATGCTGCTCGCAGCCCGCTGCCCGCCACTGCTAGATGGGGTAAGTGCCGGACTGACCGGCAAACAGCGAGCAGAGGAACGCGCAAGCCACCAGCCGCCACTGATCATTATATCATTAGGTCAATACATGGCAGACAAAAATGGATGCAGATATTGTAAGAAGCAAGTGGTCAGAGACACACAGAAAAGAGCAAATACAGTCCAGGTTTTAGAGCTTGTAAACCTTTAAAATTAATTTCTTGCTCCCTTAGTCTAAATCTACCATTGAAAGCATTTTGATACATTTGTTTGACACGTGCATAAAAATACCCATTGGTCCTGACAGAAATTTTGCGAGTTCCTAACCTGTGCTCCACTGAAATCTTTAACATTGTCATCAATTTCAATTTGGCTTAATTCTCCTCTATGGATTAGAGAACACCTCCTCCTATATTATGAAGGACAGTAAGAGATGTTCTGCAGTCATGTTTTAGGATGATAATGCTGCTCCTTCATAGAGACAGTACAGTAAGTGACCCTAGGACAATAAATGCATTACTGGCAGGATCACTAGGTAAAAATACATTTTAAAAAGCCTGAAAAAGAATGCTAATGCAGCCACCACATCTAAAGACTAGTAAGGTGCAACATATTACATTTTTATGCTTGGGTTTAGATACCATTTTAAATGGTGTCCTCTGTCTGGCTCTGTTGTGTGGCAGAGCTGTGTAAATCTTAGCACAGTATGGACAGAAATACAAGCCTTTCAATTCAACTCATTGATGTCACAAATCCTGCCCAATCTGACCAAATGCCACCCACCATTTGGCACATAATTTGGTTACATTATTCAAACAATTACCCTTTAACCTGGACATATAGAAACTCCATGGAGGAAATGTGTTATACATTTATAAAACACCTGCAATAGTATAGGTTCCCCAAGACGTATGGCATTTTCCAAAGTCTTCATATAGCCAGGGTCAGAAGCCAAAACCTGGCGCAGTTTGTTGCCTTCCATCTGACGAATCCAGTTATAGGCTTGATCGTGGGGATCAATAAGAAGAGGCCAGCGCTGACCATTCTTTACCAGTATGGCATTTTCTGTGGAGTACGGGTCTGGGGGTAACCCTTCACTCTGCCACCTCCTCACCTACCAGAGACAGAGGGGAAATTATATCACAGCACTGAGCAAATGAGGGCACTATAGCATTGCATGATAATATTACAGTGTATACAGTATCTTACAAAAGTACACCCCTCACATTTTTGTAAATATTTTGTTATATCTTTTCATGTGACAACACTGAAGAAATGACTTTGCTACAATGTAAAGTAGTGAGTGTACAGCTTGCAGGGGCGTTGCTAGGGGGTGGCTATTGGGGCCCATAGCCCCGAGTCTCTTACCGGGTGGGTGCAGTTCTGCAATTAGCAAGTATGTCTGGGGACCCTGATGTAAGGGGAATCCACATTCAGGTATGTAACAATATATATATATATATATATATATATATATATATATATATATATATATATATACACACACACACACACACGTATATTATATGTGTATGCCCACTCAAGCGTATGACTTTACTTTGCTGCTATGGGCTCTAGCCCCAGATCTTTTGTAGACCTAGCAACGCCCCTGACAGCTTGTATAACAGTGTAAATTTTCTGTCCCCTCAAAATAACTCAACACACAGCCATGAATAAAAACAATCCTTAGACACAGTCTCTAGATATTTGTATTCAAAGCAGCGCTTACTACCACACACAATGTAAGTGTGGCTGAAGTTCATAAAGTCCCATAGCAGAAATAGAGCATGATGCTGGGTGATGGAATGGACAGTCAGTAGGTGAAAATCGCTGTCATTATCCGTAAAGTGTGCACCAAAGTCCACACCTTGTGAGTCACTCTCCCCTAGGGGTATACACTCACCGGACAGCTAAAATATAGAAGCCTTAAAAAAGTTCAAGGGCATCCGTCCGTTCAATCCATCACTCCATGGGTGGTTGATCACATGAGAAAGAGAAACACTCCACATAGTGTGATCTCGTTTCAACAAGGTTATTGTTAGAACAACCACCCCCCCCCCCCTTATGATTACACGTACAAGATACAAAATTTAAAACAGCAAAGTAGTATAAATCAATCTGTCACTGTTCAGGAGGAGATGCCGTCCTCTATCTCATGCATCCACAGCTTGGACAGCCTCAGGCTAATCCTCTCCACTCGTGATACGCTATCCTCACTTCCGGACACCGCTAGGTCTCGTTCTGGCAACTGATGCCCTCAGTAGAAGTCAGGATGACGAAACATGTCAGGGCGTGACCTAGCGGTGTCGGAAGTGAGGATAGCGTATCACGAGTGGAGAGGATTAGCTGAGGCTGTCCGAGCTGTGGATGCATGAGATAGAGGACACTTGTAAGTAATAATTGTTGGGGGGGGGGGGGTTTGGTTGTTCTAACAATAACCTTGTCGAAACGAGATCACACTATGTGGAGTGTTTCTCTTTCTCATGTGATCAACCACCCATGGAGTGATGGATTGAACGGATGGAATCCTCAACAGGTGGATGCCCTTGAGCTTAAGGCTTCTGTATTTTAGCTGTCTGGTGAGTGTATACCCCTAGGGGAGAGTGACTCATGAGGTGTGGACTTTGGTGCACACTTTACGGATAATGACAGCGATCTTCACCTACTGACTGTCCATTCCATCACCCAGCATCATGCTCTATTTCTGCTATGGGACTTTATGAGCTTCAGCCACACTTACATTGTGTGTGGTAGTAAGCGCTGCTTTGAATACAAATATCTAGAGACTGTGTCTAAGGATTGTTTTTATTCATGTGTATATTTATTCTATAATCTTTTAAGCGGCTGCTTTTATTCATTTATTTATTTACCTGCATAAGATTGCAGTTGCATCCAGCAATAAGGAGTACTTCAAGGCACCATAGTGCTGAGGCCATCTGTCTGTTTGTTTAAGAACACAGCCATTAATGTCTAAACTGCTGGCAAACAAAAATGAGTACACCCCTAAGTGAAAATGTCCAAATTGGGCCCAAAGTGTCAATATTTTGTGTGGCCACCATTATTTTCCAGCACTGCACCCTCTTGGGCATGGAGTTCACCAAAGCTTCACAAGTTGCCAATGGAGTTCTCTTCCACTCCTCCATGACAACATCACAGAGCTGGTGGATGTTAGAGACCTTGCGCTCCTCCACCTTCCGTTTGAGGATGCCCCACAGATGCTCAATAGGGTTTAGGTCTGGAGACCTGCTTGGTCAGTCCATCACCTTTACCCTCAGCTTCTTTAGCAATGCAGTGGTCATCTTGGAGATGTGTAGATACTGTAGATATGAAAACTTTACAAAATGGTAGTTATAGTCATATGGCATCTCCTGTATCTGCTGGCAAACCAGGAAGAACCAAGTGGAACTTTAGTCAGAAAATTAAGCCCTGCTAGATCACTTCAGGCTGCCCCTTTTGCAGGTATAGCTATGTAAAACATTAAAAATCGGTCCCTTCACTGTTTAAAATCCAGTAACACACTGTCCCACCCCACTCTGCACATGCTCAGTTGCTCTCCATTTTTAGGCATTGCCGAGTTTGTAAAGGCCGATCTGCTGACAGCCTTAAAGTGTAAGTCCAGCCCCCCCCCCCATGAAAAAAGTCAGCACTTACAAATACTGTAGTTGCTGACTTTTAATATTAGGACACTTACCTGTCCTTGAATCCAGCGATGTTGGCACCCCAGCCGATGTTTCCATCGGCTCTCGGGTGCTGCCGCCACCATTTCCTGAAAGGGAAAGTGACATGCAAGCCTTGCAGCTTCACAGCTGGTTCCCTAGTGCGCATGCGCGCTGTGCTTTGTGAATGGCCTGACGGCGGGGGAAGGAGAAAGGGGGCCGAACTTCCAGGAGACCTCGCCAAATCTCCCGTAAGTGGGGATGGGTACCTAACAGGTACCCGTTTCCCCCTCCCCCTCCCCGAAAGGAGCCAAATGTTGCACTGGAGGGGGGAGGAAGCAGATAAGTGGAGCTTCCCCTTTTGGGTGGAGCTCTGCTTTAATGTGGAATTAAACTCTCCTATCCTTTACAGCCAAGGAAGCTACTTCTGTTTGATCTGCAACTGCCATGGTGCTGCACATGTGATCAGTTATGACACCAGCAATTTGATGGTTGGACAGTTTGGTTAAGGACACAAGCAAATGTGACAGTTAGCAATCCTGGCATTACAGGAATGTATCTGTTTTTTAAAACCGATAAATTAATTGGCTAAGTTTTGCTTTATGATTTACTGCTGTTAAGGGGCTCTGGGCTTCGGCAAAATGGCAGAAGAAACAAGAGCAGCATAATTATTAATGTTTATCGTATGTTCCTTGCTAAAGAATATTATCTTTTTATTAAGTTATGGGTAAAGTTCCACTTTAAAGTGGTTATAAACCCTTACATACACCCAGTGAAGTGACTGGCCTCAAGTGATACACAGAGATGAAACAAATCATCCTTCATAAGTTGTACCTGTTTATCTGCACTTGTGTCTTCTCTACATCGATTCAAAGTGCACAATGTATAATGCTTGTTTGACAGTGGCGGCTGGTGGGTGTTTTTTTTGGGTGCGGGAAATGGGTCTCACGACCCGCTTTCTGATTGGCAGGGAGGAGATTTAGGCTCCATGCACACTGAAGCTGATAAACGACCGTTTATGGTTGTTTGGTAGTGTTGAGCGAACCCGGACTGTAACGTTCGGGTCCGTACCGAACTTTCGGGTGTCCGTGGCACGGACCCGGACCCGGACATTTCAAAAATCGTTCGGGTTCGGTCCGGGGTTCTGCTATTTTACTCCACGTGTTGAGAAGCTGCAGGGCAGCCAATCAACAAGTGTTTCACTGGTTTGCCCTTAGAAGCCATCACAGCCATGCCTACTAATGGCATGGCTGTGATTGGCCAGTGCATTATGTGACCCAGCCTCTTTATAAGCTGGAGTCACAGTGCTGCAGTCACATGCTCCTTGGGTTAGTGTAGGGAAAGGTAGCTGACTGCGTGAGGGTGAGATTTGAGTCATTTTAAGACCTGATCCTGCATCCTGAGATAGATTACTTTACTACTGCTGTCTGTGCTGTTGCTCTGAGGACAGATAGCAGAAATTAGAGATTTCACATAGCGCTGCTTTGAGTTGCAGATCAAACTCTGCTTAAAACAACGATCGCTACGATCGTGCTCAACGATCAGATTGTTGGGGGAATTTGAGATTTCAAATACCGATGCTTTGAGTTGCAGATCAAACTCTGCTTAAAACAACGATCGCCACGATCGTGCTCAACGATCAGATTGTTGGGGGAATTTGAGATTTCAAATACTGCTGCTTAGAGTTGGAGATTGCAGATTAAACTCTGTCTAACGAAACGATCGTACGTTCGTACACAACGATCAGATTGTGGGATCGTACACACAACGATCAGATTGTGGGAGTAATTTCAGATTTCACATACTGCTGCTTTGAGTGATCTGACTGCACTAGGTAGAGGCTTCTGCTTAGAGGGACAGATTCTTGTTCAAAAACCATTGCCTACTCCTATAGGGCCAGCTGTTGCTGTAAGTGACACATTATTGTTCAAAAATCATCTCCTAGTTCAAAGGGGAGAGTTTCCAGGTGTTGCTTAGAGGGACAGATTCTTGTTCCAAACCC
>BLSH010531876.1:976745-998127 GCA_018402905.1 Glandirana rugosa
CGATAATTAATAAAAAATTTAAGGGATAAGACTTTCGGAAAAAATTACATTACACCGGCCGTGTCGGGGTTAGACGCGACACGTCTGTCTCCAGTATCTAGTCGTCTCGTCACAACTGTTGGTTGGTCTAACTTTAAATGACCGTGCTGTGTGCTTTAAATGACCGTGTCGGTTCAAAAATGACCGTAAAATGTTTTCAAGTTTTTAATGTAAAAAAAAACACACGTTTAAAGTCATAAATCCGAGTGTTGTTCATGAGATCCGTTTATCGTTACACTAAATTCCCTCTATAATTCCATTTTTTTCCGCCCTTATTATATCGAAAATAACAGAAATATCTTTTTTTACCTTAATATCTCCCTTAAATCACATTGCTATTTGCCTAGAGTACTTGTTGTGAGCCTAAATACTGAAATTTGCACACAAAAAAAAATGTAATTTTTGAACTTTTGTAAAATGCCAGTAAAAACTTGGCTGTGCCAGTAAATTTCGTGTGTCGTGCCAGTAAATTTCAATCTGGTTGGTTGTCAACACTGCTCTGCTGATCTATGACCTCTGTCTGCACAGCGCAGATTGGGGCTGTGCCGGCCACATTACATTAAAAAAGGCTTTCAGAATAGGGAATTTAAAAAATAATTAATAGCAAAAAAGTGTTATAAAGCTTCATACAAATCTATATTTCAAAGCAAATGTTTACTTTTTTTGCAATAACATAGTGTATGTGGAGTTTAAGTTGACTGACAATAGCTTTCACTTTGTTTAGACTGGGTTCACACCTAAGACTGATGCGGCTGACAGCAGGGGTCAGGTGTGTCCTTATTCTCCGCTTCAGGGATGAATCAGGCCAGAATTTTTGCCTGCATTCGTACCTGAAAGAGAGCCAAAGACGCACAGGACCTCTGTGCAATTCACTCCGTAGCCATCCTGGAGATGTGTGAATCGGCTCTATTGAAAGCCGGTCACAATCTCCTGTCATGAGAATTGGATGCGGCGATACCGCATCCAATTCACAATAGTGTGAACCCAGCCTCATACTGTAAAGATATCTGGAGAAGGTCCTTGCAATCGCATACTGTGTCATGTCCCTCCGGCTAATGTCTATGGAGTGTATGTGCTGGGACTAACAGGGAGGTGAAGCCTCAATCAATTATCATCTTATATCCCAACTTCATAGTGTTTAGCAATATGGGAACATGGAGAAGGGAGGGAGAGTGTTATTTACCATTGTGTATACACCCACATGTGTGTGACATGGGCTGCACAGATAAGAAAAATTAGCTGCTTAGAGGGCAACTGAAACTGAAGCATGTTCAGTAGATGTCAACAGCAGATCTACCCAATCTCAGGCTGCTATGGGGACACAGATAAGGAGGGAGAGACAGTAAACAACAGTATCAGGCAGGATTTTGCAGTCTACAGTGGATGAGTGAATATGAATACAATGTAATATAGCATGTATTGACAGTTTTTTTGATGATTTTGGTATAATGACTCTTTAAGAAAAACAAATCCAAATCTTAAATGTTTCAACTATAGATATACTTTTAGCTAAGAGGGCAAATACAAATATCTTAGATAATAGGCAAGCCTGAACAATAAAGGAAAAAATGTTTAGATTCTTGGTTTAGCCCAATTGTGACTGGTTTTCTCTAAACAATAGTTCTGCATAGTACCTTCTCCTCCTCCAGAGCGGTGATCAGCACCGAGGCCCTGTCCAGGCGTTTGGTGGTGAGCTGTTTCCTGTGCGCCAGCTGGTCTTTCTCTGCCACACTGTCATTGTACTGTTTTTGAAGTTGCTGCTGATGTTCTTCAACCTAAATGGCACCCACAACACATTTATATGTCAATACAAATTAACATCCTCTATGCATGACAGCCCCAGCGAGGTTAGAGGTTAACTTCCATTACATTGCCTTATCCCTTAGTCATGGCTACCTCATTTTTCTGTGTTCTAATGGCTTTCTGCACCTGGAGAGCTACTATGTGTTCAAATATGACTGCAGATATCCCCCTAACATGATTTATACCTATAAGGCCTGTACAGTGCAGCTCACACATGGCTCAAGATGGAAGATAGGATAACTGTAGATTATGCTCCTTAAAGTATATCTAAACCTAAAAACGAAAATGTACTACACTGAAGCTTGGATGTGGTAGCTGCATTCATTTCATTTTTTCAGGGTAAGAACATTTTTAGCAAGTTTAGAAATGAAAGCACAAATATCCTTATTCTTCTTGTGCAACCTACTAATCCCACCAATCTACCATGTAATGGAAATTTTACAACCATGGGCGCTCACATACATGCAGTACAATGGAGAAATGAGACATGCTGGGAATGGAATAGTACTGTCTGCAGGACCACTAGCTGAAAATAAAGGTAAAAAAAGCCTGGAAAAAGAAAACAAATGCAGCCACCGCATCTAAGCACTGGTAGGCTGCAATATATTAAAATTTTTTTGGGGGGGGGGGGGGTTAGATCTGCTTTAAAGAGGAACTGTGGGAGTCATTGAAGCACTTGCCATAATATGCATGGCATACTTGATCATTATGATCATTATGACAGACTTTCCCCTTTATTTGCACAATTTCAGTGGTATCAGGTGTATTCCTTTTTGATTATTAGGCAACCAGTGACAATACAATTCCAGCACATGCATGCTGTAGTTACATTATCTCTCTTGGCTGTCACTCTTGGTATCTTCCAGACATCGAGGAGTGTAAACTGTATTGCAAGCAGTGTATGCAAAAAAAACCCCAAAACACAACAGTAGGGTAACAGGTCTTTGTTATTTTCGCAAAAGGGACACACAATACAAAGTCATATTTGTTTTAAACTTCAGTTTCACTGTGATAGAATCCAAGAAAATAACAATCACCAATTCATAATACAAAAAAAAATCATAATACAAATTGACAAAGTAGTTAATATGTTTAAAGTATCAATTCAAAGCTGTACTCTTTACGGAGATAAAAGGTACCCATGAACGTAGCTCATCTATTCATTAATAAATCAAAAAGTTTGTCTTATTTTTAGTGAAAGCAGTGTAAGTTCTTGGATATTACCAGGAATTCACCTCTTGCACTCCCTGTACAGCAAAGCTCAGAAGGGAGTGGGAGAAGCAGCAGAAGGAGCCATTCAGTTGTGCTGTAGTGCAAGGAAGAAAGAGCAGAGTGACACTGTCCAGTCACAGGATGGGAAAGAGACATTTTGTCTATGAGGATAGGAATAACGTGATTTGCTTCCTTTTTTCTTTGCTCTTGAAGGCTTCCTTCACTTGTGCAAGCCTCATCTCTTTGTTGCCTGACTATTCATCCTGTAAAATGCAGAACTGCTGGTCCCACCCACAAACCAAGATATCAGACAGGAAGTGGGGAATGGGGTAAGTATATTACTGTATTCATTGACATGTTAACCCTTCCAGAGGGGTAGGTGACCCACTGAAAAGGTAACAGTTTTTCCTCCCCAGAGCTCAGCTTTAATCTGTTTATTTAGTTGTTTGCTAGTGTAGCGCCCTCTTAGTTTGGGCACTAGTGAGTGTATATCGTTTTTTGCTCTCTCTGCTTACCAAGAGAGCTGACAGGTAAATTTATATGCTGTCTACTTATCAGGGAGCCTGATTTGAGAATGGGTCTGCTCAGTGTGCTCTGGTGCTGTTTCATATGGTCTGGAGGTATTTTACCCTGTCCAGTAGTATGGGTCCCTATTGGACAGAGGGAGAAATTCTCAGCCAGTAACAGCAGGTGTATTTGGAGGTGGTTCTGACCAGCTAGCAGAGGAGTGGTGACTCACTGCATCTTGGGTGAACACCTTCATATAAAAGGGAGCACATGGGCTCAAGGTTAGGAGTCCCAGTCCATCCAAGCCTGAGGGGTGAGGTGTATGTTGAGCTCTTGGCTGCTAGGCCTATCCAGGAGGCTGCCGGCTGCTAGGGCTAGTCGAGGCCTATCCGGATGCTGAAGCTGCGACCCACAGTTCTTTGAAAGCTGACAGAGGGAGGATGTCCTTGGATTCGGTCTGATACTGCAGTGGCAAAGTGTCCCTTGGAGGTTGGAAGAAAGGGCTACCGACTGTCCCAGGACATGGCGTGAGTACAGATCTGTGAGAGAATCCCTAAGACTGTGTGCTAGAATTTTACCCTGCCTCATATCAGCTTAATTGGGTGTGCCAGCTAGAAAGGAGACACTGGAGTGTCTCTTGAAGAACAGAGTCCAACTTCTGTCCTTACTGCTTAACAAGGGAGCTTTTCTGCTGAAGTCAGCCTGCCATAAAGTGCCTTTGATAGTCTGCTACACTGAGTTAGAAAGGAGACACTGGCTAGTGTCTTGAAGAAACAAAGTCCTGCATGTCCTTTGTTACTTAAAGATGGATTTATTTCATTGGAGTCAGTCTGCTGTGTGAAGCCACTGACCGCCTGCTATACAGAGCCTAGGGAGAAATTGTCCTCAGTTACAGTCAGTTACTTGGAGTATCCCATACCTATCCTTCTCCTATCCAAGTTAAACAATAAAGCATTGTAAATTCATCCCCTAGACTGGTCATTGGAAACAAGCAGGATTGTGTGTGCACCTGGCTGTGTGAAAATGCTATAGAGACTGGCTGCAAGAATATTCAGAAGGGTCGGGGTTTGCTTAAAGGGCTGTACTGTCAGAGTAGTAAATTATATCATCAAATACAGCCGCTCCTACGGGGGTAAGCGCTACACTAGGAAGATACATTTATGTAGAGAGCCATGATGAAAAAAGATGGCACCTTACCACTGATAAATTTGCCTGTTTCTGTCCAAGTCTTTCCTGGGCCAATTTCAAGGCCTCCTGAGCTTCTGCGACACGATGTTGTTTGGGTATCACCATCTGGAATAAAACAGGACATGCAAAATGTCAGCGAGGAAAATTGCTGCAATCTGACTTTGATCTGGTTTTCAGTGTAATTATGTAGTGCAACTTGGATGCAACTTAAGGTCTGCATATTCTATGGGGTAAAAATCGCATTGGAATCACACCAAAGTAGTACAGGAACCTTTTCTAAAATCATGCTGTGCTGAGTCCCATTGAAGTGAATGGGCACTCATAAAAACAATGTGATTTCCATTGTCATGTGATTCTGTGTGACTCAAGTTGCATCTGAAAATGCACTGATGTGAATGGAGCCTTAATGCTGAAAGTATTAAACTAGAACTACACAAAAATGTATTTATAGCTTCAATATGGTTGAGGAGGGTTATTTACCTCTATTATGGGTTACAGCTGCATTTAATAATTTCTCTATGAAGTGATCTATCACAGTTTTGGGACATCAGAAAGGTTCAGGAAGTTGGGTTCATGCTATGAGACACTGACATCCAGGCCCAAGTTAAGGGCCAATAGTGAGATTAAGGAAGATGGACCCAAGTCATCAAAAATAGTGAGCTACAGGTGGGAGTACCTAAGTCATGGGACCATAGTGAGTTGTAGGAAGGTGGGCCCAAGTTATGGATAAATAAATAGGTATGGGAGGGTGTTCCTAAGCTATGAGACAATAGTAAGGCACAGGAAGGGAGACCACCTTAGAGAACTATAATGTGGTTCAGGCAGGACGGATTCAAATTAGGGGACCACACTGAGGAACAGAAGAAAGGACCCAAGTTATAGGACAATAGTGAGGTGCAGGAAGGCAGGCCCAACTTATGGAACTATAGTGACGTGCAGTAAAGTGGGCCTAAGCTGGGGGACAATAATGAAGTGCAGGAGTTTGCTATTGACTTATGGGACAATAGTGAGGTGCAAGAGGGTGGGAAAAGGTATATGAGAATAGTGAGGTACAGGAGGGCAGGACCAAGTATGGGAAAATGAAGAGGTATAGAAGGGCAAGTACAAGTTATGGGACAATAGCAAGGTGTAGAAGGATGGGCCCAAGTTACGAGTCATTAGTAAGGTAGAAGAATGGGTCCAAGCTATGGGACAAAAAGTGTGGTCACCAAACTAGATATGCCGTCTGGCAGGGATGCCTGGATCACAGGACTGGCTGAACCTTATTAAAGATATTTTGGAAGGTAAAATGTAACTTGTATGTCTCTAAAGGCAAAAGTTTTTTTTTTTAACCTGCATTCTATGCATTAAGGTAAAAAATCCTTGTGCATGCAGCTGCTTCCCTCCTAGCCCCCACCCCGATTTCGATCCAGCGTTGTGGACGGGAGCAGGGGCTGTCTCCACTTTCTCCCCCCTCATTGGTTCCCCCTGCTGTAAATCACAGCCAGTTAGGAGGGAGCAGGGGGAGGGGGAAACATAGAGCTGGCTTGGTGGCGAGCACGCGGGAGTGCCCCCATAGCAAGTGGCTTGCTATGGGGGCACTCGGCGAGGGGGGAGCCAGGACCACCAGAGGGGGACCTGAGGAGAGGAGAATCAAGGCTGCTCTGTGCAAACCATTGCAGAGAACAGGTAAACATGTTTGTTATTTAAAAAAAATAAAATGTGATCCTTTACAATCACTTTAAAATGAGTTTTCAGCTGCTTGCCCAGAATTCGATTTACACTTAAAATGAACTGTCCCCACATCCCCTGCAAGTCCTTTACTATCCTGTCACCAATCCAGTGAAATGTCAGCCACACCAAATGAATAAATTGAGCCACATCTATCTGGACAGAGGTGGTGACATTACTGTGTCCTCCTCCTGTTACTCCTCACCAGCTGGCCTATATTTGGAACTTACCAACAGTATCAACCATATATGTTTATTTGCAAGATATCAGACATTTGTTCATTTGAATCTTGACATCCATAATATTGGGTCTCTCATGCCCTATGGAAACAACCTATGTGGACTACCCCATCAAAGGAAATTGGCAACAGCTGGTTGTAGGAAGACTATGATGTTTGACTTTGTTTTTGTTTATGTACCCTGAGAGCTTGGTTGTAGTTTATCTTCCTGAAGAAGTGGGCTATGACCCATGAAACGCAAGCTACTCATCACCTGGCTGCAGTAGAGTGGACGAGGATAATATACAGAACATTACAATTTATGTATTGTGTTTATGTTTGTGGTAGAACTATGCATCTTCATGTTTTTGTTTACATGATTCTAAGCTTTGTATAATAAAATAACTTTTTTGTCATCCCAGTGGGAGCTAGATCTGGGTATTGGGATTGATCCGGCTTTCAATACTGCCACTTTAGCGGTAGCATATAAAGTACTGTTGAGGTGGTATTGGGTCCCAGCACGTATTGCCCATGTCAATCCGACCTCTAGTCATCGATGTTTCCGGGGATGTGGCCATCGTGGGGATGTCATCCATATTTGGTGGACTTACCCGCGTTTAGTGAGATTCTGGTCCCGAGTGTTTGGCTTGTTATATTCTCTGTTCCACCTGAACGTACGTAATGAGGCCAAATTCGCATTACTACATTGCCCTATCCCAGGCCTGTTTGCTCGTCAGCAGAAATTGGCAACCTATCTGTTCATAGCGGCTAAAAGATTGATCGCCCAGGCATGGAAGAAATCCACAATCTCCTTCCAGGAAGTGAAAAACCTCTTGACGGCCATGATGGTCAATGAACAAATGTCTAGTATACTCCAAAACACACATGCCAAGTTTCTTAAGGTTTGGGAACCATGGCTGACATACGCCTTCCCTGAACTTCCCCCGACAAGTGTAGGTCGACTCTGACGGGCTTCCAAAGTGAACCTGGGTCCCATACTTTTTCTCATATACCCCCCCCCCACCCCATTTCTTCCTCCTCCCATCCCCTCTGTTTCTTTTCTCTCTTGTTTCTTTGTTTACTTTCCTGTTCTTTCTTTTAATGGGGCTCTTAGCCCCCTGCAATTGTCTGTTAATGTTCTAGATGACCACAGCGTTGAGTCACTGTAGGTTCGTCCTGGTTAATTTGCTTTTGGTGGGGTTTCCCCTATACTGTTTATAATATTTAAGACCATTTAGAAAGGAGGTCTAACCCCTCAGCATAAGTTGTGTTTTTTTTTCTTTTTGTGTCTTCTATGCGCTAGTCCCAGCCCCTGGGTGGGCAGTCTAGACGCTTTCGACATTCTTGTATGTTTCTACATTCTTTATATCATAAAAATTGAACAAGAAATATTGTTCACTGTAATGTTATGCATACACCCACCATCTTTGACTATTGCTATTTGAATATATAAGCGACATTCCTCAATGTGCTGTATGATCAATATACGTCCCCTGCGTGGGTGTCTCTTATGGTGTAATTTTTTGAAATTTTCAATAAACATTTTTGAACCAGAAAATAATTTTTTTGTCATTTTATCCAATTGGTATTTTTATAGTCCTTAATCTTGTTAGGGTTTTTTGTGCAATGTGTAGAAATCTTGCAGAAAATCCAACACTGCAAGGGTCAAATTCAACATGTCCCATTATTCATGGACAACCTAAATTTTGCCATAAAGTTAAAGCCTTCCTAAAATTTAAAGACATCCTTTACATGGCTTAGTTTGCTCTTCTAACTTGTGGCATGCATACCTTGTGGACTTCATGATAGTGCTCTAGAGCCAGTACCCACTGACAAAGAGAACGGCAGGCTGTGGACACTAAACCAACTTTTTGCGGGTTAAAATCTGGGGTGCTTGTATATTTCTTTAACTGATGGAAAACCTGAAAGTAGATGATAGTAAAGCATAGATCATATGTCACATCAAACCATTTCATAATTTAAAGGTAAAATATACATTTTTCTCAGTGAGCACATATTTTAAGTTATAATTTCAGTGTTTACAGTACTTTAAAAGTGAACTCCAGTAATTATTTGCATTGCATACTAACATTGGCCCAGCTTAGCACAATGTAAGTATGCATATCTTATGCCTGATGGATTGCTGGGGAAGCTGGAAATCACTGTAGTAGTCTCACTACTACAGCGATAGTCACAAACTTTTGCATCCTGCTCAGGTTCTATGTGAGCAACTGACCAACTGCACACTGACCACAGGGGGGTCATTCACTCGACACTGCCACTATGAATGCCCTGTATTTTTTCAATGAATATCGGGTATTCTCTGATTGGATGGGGTGGAATTCATGATTCCACTGCCCCTCCTCTCCACCTTGTCCAATCAGAGAATGCTTTGTATTCACAAAAAGAATACAAGCCTTTGTATAAATGGCGGCAGCACCAAGTGAGCCACCTCCTGTGGTCAGTGCTCAGTGGGGAATCTGCTCGAATAAAACTCGAGCAGGACCGGGAAGATCATGACTATCACTGTAGTAGTGTGACAACTACAGAGATTTCCAGCTTCACCCGTGGTCCATTAGATATACGATATGTATACTTACATTGTGCCAAGCTAGACTAAGTATGCAATTCAAATAATTCCTGGAGTTCAGCTTTTAAAGATATGTTTTTGTGGTTACTCACATTTAAGTCTCGCTATCACTTGTTTTGTTATTGTATTAAATACTGTATAGCCACACTACTTAGAGTTTACCGAAATTCAAAAAAGTGAATATTTACTATGTTATAGAACATCTATAAATGTTAATTGTACCATGATAAAGCTACAAATATTTTATCTTGATTTTCTCTTGACAGAATAACAGTGCACTTTCTGTGCCTTGAGCCTCGTTGCTGTAAATTTGCAGTGAGATTATTTTAGGCACTGCTGTCTCTGACTGCTAATCTCACCAGATTTGGAGAAAGATTTGGTGATGCCACAACTGTGCTGCCCTGTTCTCTTTGCTGGAGAGGAATCTGAACCTGAGGACTTGTAGTGTAATAATCTCCCTGCTTCATTTCGTCTGTGGATCTATGCCTCTTCTGCCTCACTTACTGCTTCTTTATCATTACCCCACAAGTCAGACTGATCTCTTTTACATAGTTACATACTATACATTCCCTTTAAAGGAAGCCTGGCACAGAGTAACGTGTCATTTGTGGGTATCCATACTAACAATTCTAAACAGTGGCGGCTGGTGGGTTTTTCTTTTGGGGGGGGGGGGGGGCGGCAAACAAGCACCCCCCCCACCTTCATTGTAATAAGAAGGTGTTAATAATTATTTTTTCATCTCCCTGATAAACGTATCATAACCAAAAAGCACTTTTTACATTTTGTATCATGTAATAATTTTACACATTGACCCTATCATTTCTGACTGGGGGACCAGGATGCTGAGGGGTGTGGATTTTTAATAAAAATACCTTCTCTGGCACGCTGTCTTTGTCGAGGCTGACCAGTCTCTTGAGGAATCCCTGGTCTCCAAGGAGTAACTTGGCTGTGGCCCAATCAGGTTTCTTCTGCAGAAGCACGCATACAGCGTTCATGACCGTCAGTACAAGGAATGGAGGATTTGTGTACACTCTGCATGATAGTGTTCAACAGTTACACTCTAATAAAGCAAGCTTCATAGATGACTTTTATTTTTCTTAGTGACAAAGGTTTCATATTTGACTTTTGTTATCTGTCACGATTTTCTGATATCTGTTAGTATTACTAGATAGCTGCTAGCTCATACAGCAGGCCTGGTTAGAACTAGAACAGGGAACCTTTGGCCTGGGGGACAACTGGCCCTTTCATGGCAGAGACAGTTTTCTATTGGCTCAAGAAATTGAATATGATGCAGCAATGATTGGTAAGCCTGGTAAGTGGGTGGTGTTGCAAAGGAAATGGTTTATTGTGAACATATTTTCCCATTTACATGCTGTATGGCGTAAAAAAAAAGAAAATATAAAGGATAAATTGTATACAATGAAGAACTTTAAGGGCTAAACAAGATAACTAGTCACAAAGAACATTAAATCAAATCAAGAAATTACATGACACATCTGAGATCAGGGGATTAAAGATCTGCATCACCACAGAGTGGTGCTGTGGATCCAGAGATTAGTTTCGTGTGCCACGTCCCATTAGAGCAGCCTTTCTCAACCTTTTCAACACCGAGGAACCCTTGAAATAATTCTCCGGTCTCGGGGAACCCCTGCTAAAATTTAAAAATCTACATCTCATCATGATACATTAGTGTGATGGTCAATGGGAAGAATGCTCCCTACCCTTGTGGTCATTGGAAAGAATTTCCCCCTTACAGATAGCTAAAAAGATCAATGGTATCATTGGGAATTTATCTGAGAGGTAGAAATTGACCATTGCTCAAGGAACCCTTAGCAACCTCTGGAGGAACCCTGGTTGAGAAACCCTGCATTAGAGGATGTGTAAAGAGAATGAGCTAGAATATGGACTTTTGTGCATTACTGTACAGATGTAAAACTTAAGAAAAGTTATTTTATTACAATGATAAAAAAACAATTATCCAACAATGAACTGATACACACGCTAGGATGTTGCCCTGGTAATGGAAAAGTCTCACTATGACAACAAACTGCACTACATGGTACAAACTAATGGCAAGCAAGAAAGGTCTGCAAAAATGTATAAATGGCTAGTAAAGCTCCAGATGTTACAGAGAATGCTATAACCAACGTGATGCAATAGTTTGTAGGTTCAATAAGGCACCAGACCCTCACTGCCAAGCATGCAATATCAATACTGGAGGGACCCTGGTGTAAACGCCACTGCCGCCAAACGACCATCCAAAAATGAATGGAGGTCTCCAATGGCAAACCTTTTTCCAAACCTTTCTTGCTTGCCATATGCTACAGTATTCTAGCTCTATACCAATACACATACCATTGAGAGGGGGCCATCGCTCTGTTTTTACTCAGTTCTTTATACAACGCACATACATTGCTTTATGCTCCTGAGGAAGCGTTCAGCGCGTAACATGTAGTGCGACTGAAGACCTTGCTGCTCTACTTCGACAACACTAAGCACTGTGGAATCTACCTGATCACCGTTATGGGTCACTTTGTTTGTACCATATAGTGCAGTTCCTGGTCATAGCGAGACTTTTTCATTTCCAGGGCAACATCCTAGCGTGTGTATAAGTTCATTGTTGGATAATTGTTTTTTATCATTGCAATAAAATAACTTTTTACGCAATGAAAAACTTTTGCACAATGAATTTCAGGTAAACATGACGCAGCTTTTGTGATGTCACTTACTTGACTTCTGAAATGTCAGATTTGTCCAGGGAATCCAGGGCAGACACAGCCTCAGCTAGTGCTGGGAGGACCTCACTGAGCTCTTGCTGGGATTGCTGCAAAGCAGCACAGGAAATAAAAGGCATAGGTATTCAAAGGGACTATTTTATTATCTTAATATTATTACTTAAATAGGTTGCAAAGACATTAAATATTTTTAAGCTGTCATGTTTGGCATGTTAGGCTAATGAGCTGCAGCATGTTAGGCAGCCATGCCCTAAATCTGCTGGGACTGCTGACACATAACCAAGATGGTGGCAGCCAGCAGCAGTCTCAGCTATTTTGGATATCTACCCACTTGAGGTTTGTACAGATAAGTAACATGCAAAAATGCATATAATGCACATATGGTCTTATGGGAAGGTTGTTGTCAAAATGAATAGTCTGGCTTCTATGAAATGACTGTATTTCTATCGATAATGGGACAATAGACTGTATTTGGCAACCATTTTGTTGATGACACTTTAAAGCACAGACCTTCTACGCCTAACATTATATCTGGTCTTGCATACATGGCAAACCACATGTAAAGACCTGTTACCTCAGCATATTCTTGTACAATTCTGGTTTCTTGAGCCATCACCTCTTCTTCCTGCTTTACAATGGCTCGAACTTGCTCCACCACAACTGAGTCTCGGTGGCGTTTAGCCACCAATTCTTCTATTTCCTAAAGGAAGCAGAAACATTACATCAATTACAATAAAAAAGGACAGTTTGATGTACATCAACTTTGAGTGAGACAAAAAGCCTTTAACTGAGGAGAAATTACGAGTTCCTAGGTGATGTATGTAGCATAATGACATCACAACAACCTTACCTTAGTTTTTTGCTCAATTTGTGGTCCCAAAGCCACCAGTTCATGCTGCATCATCTCAATGGATGAGGAGGACTCCAGCAGCTTAGACAGCCCAGTATAGAAACGTTTTCTAAGAGAAAGAACAATTCTCTATAACAATGCTGATTGGAAGGTTTGAAAGTATGCCAACTGTTACGCCCCCATCACAGAGGCAAGAGACAAACTGCCTATGTATCTTGACCTAATGCAAAGTGACATAAAGTGACCAAAAGGCTTATCAGGTTAATACCACTAACCCCCAGAGATAGTCGGAGCTGAGGTGAGCACCGTTCCAAGCACTGCATGGCTACCAAATGTTTAAAAATAAGAGTATCTTTACTATAAAAAATGGATTGCTGGTTTACCTGTAATATTATTTTCTTGGAGTACATCACAGGACACAGAGGACTTAGAAACATTGAAAAGTGATGACTGAATGGTCAATCGAGTCTGCCCATTTTTAGTTTTGTTCCAGAATAAGTTTTGAACTTTCTTCCAGTTAGTTTGAGGTCCCCGTGTCCTTGATTTTGGTTTCATATTGAAAAAAACTGCCCTCCTGAACCTTATTCACCTCCTTGATGTATTTAAAGGTTTCAATCATGTCTCCCCTTTTTCTTCTTTCCTCCAGACTGTACATATTAAGTTCCTGAAGTCACTCATGAAAGGTCCCACTGATGAGGCAAGGAAATTTCCAGCCTGGTGGACGCCACCCTGAATTTTTGGATCTTTAGGACATTGCTGAGACCCTTGAGATCCAGAACAGGCTAGACATCTCCATTTGGCTTTGGAACCATGAACAGGTTGTGATTGAAGTCTTGAGACCTCTCCTCTGCTAGCATAGGTTCAATAACCTTTTGGGACAGAAGTCTTTCCAGCACCTTAAAGAAAACCACTCTATTTTGTGGATCCAAAGATACCCTTGAACGTACAAATCATGGAAGGAAAAAGCACCAAAATTCCAGCTTGTAGCTTCTGGAAACCACTTTGTATACACAATTGTCTGACTTTCTCAAACCGAGCAGTCATGAAAGCCAATACACATTCCCCCACCCAAGCGAGGCAGAATTGCCTTAACTAAAGGACTTAGGAGTCCAGTTCTTTTGAAGGAACTGGGATGTAGGCTTCTGCTTAGAGCCAGAGGCTGGTTGCTTATGAGAAGAGCACTTCTGAAGGAGTCATGGGTTTCTGACCTGTCACCTTCTTCTTTAGGGGTAAAAGCATGCTTCTACCTACAGTCCCCTTCTGTGGAGGAGGACAGTCCAAACAAGCATTTGCGATCAAAGGCCAGCCTCTTGTTTTGCTTTTTGCAGAGATGTTCTGCTGACCAACATTTGAGCCATTCAATCATTCTCATATGGACAGCCATCGTGCCCACTCTTGAAAGCTGCTGTATGGAATTTTTCAGAGCATTTACTGAGAAACTCATGGCTCTCTGAAAATCTTTCAGGCACTGCCAAATGGCAGGATCATCCAAAACGGACTCTCTGTAACACAACATGCTTTTCGCTCAGATTTTAAGGGCTTGGCAAATTTTCACCACAGTCACAGGCTGCAGAGCCATTATGACCAGAAAGAAGGATGCCTTAAAGAAGGCCTCTAACCTCTTAACCGTTGTGTCTTTAAATACCAGGTCCTCGTGGTCCTATTTAAAGCAATACTAAAGGTTTGTTTTTTAAAAAAAAAATAAGAAACATGTTGCACTTACCTCCTCTGTGCAGCGGTTTTGCACAGAACGGCCCAGATCCTCCTCTCCTGGGGTCCCCCAGTGGACGATCCTGGCTCCTCCTCTTCTTGAGTGCCCCGTCAGGGAAGCGCTTTCCCTGGGGGCATTCGTGAAGGCGCACTCCCATGTCCTGCTGCTGTGTCCATTGACAGAGACAGCAGGACTCGGCCCCGCTCCCAGTCTCCCGCATCACTGGACTTGATTGACAGCAGCGGGAGCCAATGGCTCCCCTGCTATCAATCTATCCAATGAGGCCTGGAGCCTGTGGCTGGAGCTGCTAGGCTTGTCCCCAGCGCAGGACCGATTGGGCTCAGGTAAGTAAAAGGGGGGCTCTGGGGGGCAGTTGCAACAGAAAAGGTTTTTCACCTTAATGCATAGAATAAGTGTGGGATGGTATGAGCTGTCCCTGTAACAGGTCACCAAAGTTACTGAAGCATGGACTATTCTGGCACCCAAGGATTTACACAAATAAATTGTTTAAAAAATAACAATTTATTCAAAGTTACACAATGTGAGTAAATACAATTTTTGCTGAGACATGTACGTTTCCTTAAAAACAAACACAATTAGCCCCTCTAGGTGATTCCCGCACTTATTCAATTAATTTGGATGGTGGCACCCATTACCTAGATTCATCAACTATCATTCAAGGCTCACTCTAATGCTTAATGCATAGAATGCATTAAGGTGAAAAACAGTGAGCATTTAAAACCTCTTTAAGCAGGAAATAGCCCAGTTTCTTGAAGAACTCCAAAACTCTTCAGTGGTGAGCCCAGTCAATCTGCATAGAAAGTGAGGGTGCACTGAAAGGACTTTGGACCCTTTGACGGTCGCCAGGACCCAAAACCAGTGACTTTAGGAGAAAAGGATTTTGGCAGCGGTGACTTTAGATTTGTGAGCATCACATCTGTCAGGAAACCAACTGTGGTTATATGTGTCTGAAACAGCCCTGGACTCTGAGATTCCTCCTGGGAGGTATCATCTACAGAGGCTCCCCAAACCCTGATGGCTTCCTCCTCCCACAAAAGTAAGAAGAGGAAGGAGAATGTTCATGCTTGCATCCCAGGTGTTTTAAGTCAGTGAATACTCATGGGAGTTGATTTCACAAACCAGATATGGCTACAGAAAATTCCCCCTTGACACAAATGAAAAGGAGGATTGTACCCCTAAGATAGTGGAAATACCAGATAAGGGCATGGATTCAGAGCTAATCTGAACTTTATGGGAGCTACTGCAGAAAGAACTGTGCAGGGGGGATCCTCCTTACCTGATAGAGGGATTTGGAAGCCCAAGCCATTGTCCTTTAGCTGAGAGGAGTGTAGGTACAGGCAAACAATGAAGTGGCAGTCAACTCCTAATCAGGTGTCCCCAGTATTTGCTGTACCCCATAAGCTTCACTGTGCAGGCGCTATATACTGTAGTATCGCTGGCTGTATGGACCTGGAAGAGCCAATTCTGCCCCAGGGAACTGGTAAAACTGCGCTGATGTATGTGCAAAATGTGCATATGACATCACTGCACATGTGCCACCCCACCCCTTTTGAAAACTGTTACTGCGGTGAAGCACTCCACTCTAAAAGCAGCCAGAGACAGCTCAGAAGCACATGGACAACACAGGGACACCAAAGAAAAACCTGTCACAGGCTCCACAAATCCCAGACTCAATCCTCAGGCTTCATAAGGGTTTTCTCTGCAGAGCCTCAAGGGACTCAATTCCCCACCAGGGTGATCAATGTCCTGGACTCATGAAGCACCCTGCCAGCAAGGTCACATAGTATGCGTAACCAGGAGACCCGCAGGATACAGCACCAACCAGCAGTGTTACAGGCCGTATATGCTCTTGCTTGCTGGGTTCAGGTACATTACCTCTTGTCCTGCTGGCCATAGTGACTGATCTGGATCTGGTAAATGTACTAATAAAAGCATTTTGTTATCTCTCTGCCTCATACACAATCATACACAACCGACTTTTAAAAAATAAAATACTTGTTTTCACCTATTCTATATCCTTTGTTGCATCATGTTGCTGATTCCCTGCATTCTCGCTGCAGCCACTGTCTGTGTGACAGGGTAACACAGATGCACAATTGGGAGACAATTAGGAGACAGTGATTTTATTACATGGGGTCTCCATATTTATCATAATTTATACTGAAGTAGCATCATTATAATTATAAGAACACAAGATTATAAGAAAATGGCATAGAGGTAGTTAGCCAAAGCAGATCAAAATGTAATTTGCTTGCAGGACATTTGTTGCTGTTTCCTATCTAGAATAACTGACATAACAGTTTATGTAGGTGCTTTCAATATACACAGCTAGACTCATTAAAGGGGCCCCTCACCCTCTCAGAAGCAAATCTCCTTTATAAAAACAAAATCAGACACATTGCCGATAATGGAAGACAGTATACTTTAAATTATAATTACTAGTAAGTGATGTCCTTTACCTGTCTGTGGTCAGTTTTTGTCTCTTGGTCTGTAGGATGTTTGAGAAAGTGTCTATGAAACTCAGGTAGCTCTGAGGGGTCACATAATAATGTCTTCTGCTTTCCTTCAAATATTGTTCTGCTTTGCTGGAAACACTTTTGTGAATTCTGACACAGGCCTGAGCGATCCCCTCCTGAAGACTCTGCAGAGGAAAACATATACCTACTTATCAGACTTGCTACCACTGCTTTGAAAGTTGACTTCATGGAAAAACTTCATTAAAGTGAATAATAAAGTGTAGCCAAAACCTTCTTTTTTAGTTTTGTGCAGAGCAGACAAATTTTAAACCCATACAGATCTTACACATATTGGAGTGTTTTACTCATGTGGGATGCTTCTATGCAACAGGACTGTGATTTGGATATTGGCAAAGAAAAAAAAAAGCAATGCTAGCTCGGTATAACCCCTTCTAATCCCACCATGCTTAGTTTTGTGGAAAAGCACACAGAGAAGGATGGGGCATATGTCCCTCAATAAATTACAAGAAAAGATTCTACAGTGAGTGCAAAATTCCCATTTTCAATAGCACTCATTCAAGGAAAGATCAAGGACAGAGAAATTCAATGAATATTGGGAAGTTAAAAAAAAGCTGTCTGATTGCGGAGGTTGGCAAAAGCAACAAAACACTAACAGACCAACAACAAAATAGCACAACTGGGGGGGGGGTCCGCATAGTAGAACCTGTAAATAGATGATCAGATGGTAGCCTTACAAATCTAAGGGAAAATATCCTGATGTGGAGGAGCCCTCACAAATCTGTTAGAGTGTGTCCTAACACTCTGAAAACGTGAAATATAATCCTGAAGCCCACAAGCCTAAATGATGATCAGTCTGAGCCTTTGAAAAATAAATGAAGGGCAGGTACCCCTTTATGGGTACCGCAGAAATGACAAAGGAAGAGTCAGTCTTGCTAAATAAAGCAGAAGCTGTGAGGTAGATACACACAGCATAAACTGTATACAGGCAATGGAGGTAAGTCTCTTTCTGATGAACTGGAGATGATGTGCTGGTTGAGGCCAGAGCTACCTTAGGGAGGCAGGAAGTTCTAGGCCTCAACACCATCTTGTCCTTGCGTAAAACCAGGAAGGAGACGTCACAGGATAAGGCCAGCAAGACACTCGTCAGCTTAGACACAAATCCCTCCTAGGTTCAAAGGTGCTAAAATAACCAACTGAACTGAGTCAATGGGGAGTGCACAGGGAAGCCACATGGGAGGCACCCTGTATGAACTTAATTAAGGAATGGGAAGCTTGTGGTTTAGGGAAGAAAATAGTTAGTGCTTAGATTTAGCTATTAGTAGTACTCATGGCTCATTGTTGATGCAGACCTGATTGCAGAAAGATCAGTATTAGTCCCACAGAGAATTTTATGGAAATACATTTTCTCTGCTCACACCAAGTTAAGTATGCCCTCCACGTGCAATGATCATCCTTTTGGAAAATTGATTTCCTTGTGTAGCCATGGCCCCAACCTCTGAAGAGCTGGTGGTGAACTTCAGGGCCAGGGACTGCTGACATCTATCCTTACATTGTGGGTTACTAGGCATGGTGGGTGTGTTGCAATGCTGAATTAGGTTGGGCGCCAGACACTTTGAGAATGCTGAAAGAGATTTATTTTTCTCTTTAGGAACTGGGGAGAGAGGGTTAGGGCCAGGGCACCCTTAGCACTAGTGCAACAGTATGTTTGCAGACTCTGAGACTTCAAACCAAACAATGTTTCACAGTTTGAGATCGTGGTATTAAAGAGGGACTCTGGAGCAATTTCCTTAGTTGATTGAACTTGTACTTGACTTCAACTCAGATCTAACACATGGCAACTGGTATCCCCGTTCTGCAGAACTAGCCTCCATCTCGCAGCCTCCAATTCCTACTGCCACTGGGTTCCTAGTGCTCCACACAGCCAGCCACTGTGCCCTCTGAACTTCGCCCACGCTATCCCGCTGGGCCTTTTCCTCAACAAACGCCGCCCACCTGCTGAACCTCCTTGCAAGTGTCAGCCCTTTAGCTTCCTGAGTCCCTAGCTTAACTTCCACTGAGATTTTCCCACCTCTTCAGCGTCCCCGGCTGGCGAAAAGGGCTGCTCTGGTACTCTCTCTCTCTCTCAACTCTGCCCTCCACACGGTTACAAGAGGAGTGTTGTCCTTTCTGCTGGTGACAGTTCCCCCTTTACCTCTGGCCTTGGCTCACACCTGGCCGCTGGCAACAGGAATGACAGTCCTTTCCCGACTGGCGACTATGTCCTTTCACCTCTGGCAACAAGGGGTTGTCCGGCCAGCAGAACCCACCAGATTCGGTTAGGCTTCCTTGTGCTAAGCCCCAACCACTGCAACTATTTTGTCTCCTGGGTAGGCCTCAGACTGCCTAACTCCCAGGAAGTCCCGGATAGGCCTCAGGTCTAGCAGCCTTGAGCTTTTTCAGTGGCCATGAAGTAGGATGGTAAAATGGTTTTGGGGACAGAATATCCACCAAAGCATCCACCAGGAATCTGATCAGGTAAAATACCTCTGGGCCAGTCTGAAGCACTGGGATACCCACTATCTCGATTCTGCAGGTCAAGAAGGGGAAGGAAATTCAGAGGAGGAAAGCTGTAGATCAGGCTGTACTGATCCAGCTGAGCTAATAGAACATTCAATGATTGCACCACACATGAAGTATCATCACGAATGTCGGAGTGAGAGCAATAGTTCTAGGACTATAGCTCACAATTAAAGTGATTTAAACCTTTAATTTGTATTTTATTTAAAAAAACAAACATTTTATACCTACCTGCTCTATGCAATGTTTTTTTTTTTAGCAGCCCCAATCCTTCTCTTTTGGGGTACCCCACTGGTACTCCTGGCTCCTCCTGTCACTCTGAGTACCCCCTCTAGCAAGTGGGGGGTCCCCAGCCCTGCAGGCTGCATCCATAGACACAGCCCCTCCCCCCTCTGCTCCTTCATCATAGGATTTGATTGACAGCAGCAGGAGCCAATGGCTCCCAATGCTGACTAGTGAGGAGGGAGAGAGAAGTGAGAGATGCTGCCCTTGAGCACTGGACTGAAATCAGGCTCAGGTAAGTATAAGGTGGGGCTGGGGGAATTCTGGACAAAGAAGTTTTTTTACCTTAAAGCAGAGAATGTATTAAGGTACAAAAACGGGAGGCTTTAGAAACACTTTAACTCTATATTGATAGCCTGTAAAGGCTTTTAAAGTGTTACTTGGTGACAAACTATGGTTACTAAAATTGTCCATATTTCATTGATGAAATGTTTGGTATCTATTTACTTGACACCACATCATCTTTTATACTCTACCAAAAAAATTGGGTATTATATTGTGTTGGTATGCATTGCACTACATTTTATTAAAGTGCATTTCCTCCTGAAAATTTGTGTTTCATAAACGGCTGCATAAATATGGTGCAACAGAAACAAAATTGCAACAGCTACCATGTTATTGTTCAGGGCCTTGTTGGAAATTATGAATTTATAATATTATTTTGAATAATATTGGGCTCTGAAATATATTATATGTATAAATTAAATGTAATAGTTATATATGTGAATGTTATTTGAATGTGCTTTTGGACAGAGAAAGTGTTGTATGTGCAATTCTATTTCAAAACTCATGTGAAGTAAAGGAGGGGTCATGTGTGTCTCCTTATGGACTAAGCCATATAAGTAGGTGTAGTTTGCTTTGAAAAGAGCTGACCTAACGATTTCAAACAGTATAAGAGTCGTGACTTTGTGGTATTAGCTAGGAAGGGTAGGGAGAGATAATGGAGGATATGAACGCCTACATTTTCGGAGACGTGACGTGAACACCTGTCAGAACTCTTCCTCCTCCTGACTGACATCTGAAGCCATACCATATCTCATCATATGTGTTGCTACGTAAGTTTGTCTGATGTTATGTTATGAAGAATAAACCCTTAAAGATTTTTCTAATGATGTCGTTCATGCAAGTTCTTCGATGAAAGCTGAGAAAGGATTTTCAACAGGCCTCTGCTTTCAGAAAATATATAATGTCTGGGAGTTCTAAGTATTTCCTAGCAAAAAAATGCTGATTTTAACATGCATGTGAAAAATGAGACATCAAACAGTTAATCCCCCTCCCCCATATACTGTACCCCCAATGGTAATCTGTTACCCATCACACGCTCCTGCACTGCTCTCTCTCCCCAAGCCAGGACTTTACTTGAATTTACTTGTAATGTGGTGATAACACCTGTCAGTGAATGAGAACCCCTCAAATGGAAACCCAGCAGGTGAACTAAGCCTTATGTCACTCAGGCCCCCGATACACAGTGAGATTATTGGAGC
>BLSH010531876.1:1016349-1030253 GCA_018402905.1 Glandirana rugosa
ACGTCGTGGGTCGTTACGTGAATTCATACAAAGGTTTACAATGTTACGCGATGTTTGGTTCATACTAATCTTCCACACAATCCGACGGTAAGTTTCACCACGGCCTAACGTGGTTACAAAGTTTCACCAGGAAATTCACACAGGTCCGCGACCTGTGTGTTGACAGATACCCTGTGAAAATGTGGAACGTTAGTCGACTAACGTTGACCTTTCGACTAAGTAGACACAAATCCCTCACAAGCCCCGCGTTAGCTACGCGGGCGTTCGTGAGGATGAGATGTTAGTAAACAATCACCGCCCACCGCCCTCCGGTACTCGCCAATCAAAAACAACACAGAATCCAGAGGGACAAATGATTGTAGAGTAGGAGTGCTTGCGGGCGCATCGATTGCGCCCCGAACACTCCCTAAACACAGATGAATCAGCTTTCCAGTTGCAATCAGCTGATTGCAAGGTGTAAAAGTGTCCCATAGACAGTTGTGTGTCCAGCGCCTGGACACACTTAAAGGACCACTTTGAAACATTGGTGCAATCCGGCACCACTTTGAATGGCAGCCTAACACACCTTCTAATCATACTTGGTTTGTAGCGCATTGTAACATTTGGAAACATACTTAAGTGCATTGCTGGGTGCTGCATTGCTGAAAATGCTGCATGCGTGATTTATGGTTTGTTGCAATGTGTTGGGCAGTCCATTCAAATGAATAGGCTGCCCTAGCGCAACACATTTTAATGTGTGTGCATCTTCCCACTGCAGTGGACTGGACTAATGTGAATGGGCCCAAAAAGCATCCTTTAAATTCCACTGTATACAAGCTTCTAGCAGGCTTTAAACTATTTCCGAATACTTCTAAAGTTACTGAAGTGGCACTTATTTAAAGTGCGGACTAAAAGCTAGCTGTATACATTGCTCTTAAACAAACTGAAGCCAATACGTATATACCTTTTGGCACCATTCACACTACAGTGCTATGATACAGTGTTTTGCAATGCCATTCATTTTAAATGGTACATACACCATTACATTAGCAGGCAATGATGCTGCATGCTGTGTTAAAAAAAAGTCATGTCTAAGTAATGTTTTGTACGTTAGGGGGAACTGCCAGTCCATTCAAAATAAATGAGCTGCCTTTATACAGCTTGCTTTAAGGCAACACAGTGTAAAGGGGACACATTGTATAAGTCTGCATATGTTCCTCATGGGCTACTGAAAACATAAGAAAGCATTAATTGCATGTACGTAGAAAGTACTGAATAGCTAAAAAAGAAAGAAATGAAAGTTCAGAACACCGATATCAAACAAGTGAGGACAAGCAGGTTGACATGTAGTGCAAATGGAGGCCAATTCAGTTCAGGGCTGTTTCAACTAGGGTTGCACTGATACCGATACTAAACATTTGCACAAGTACTCGTACTTGTGCAAATGTTACCATACCTGAATTGATACCTTTGCGGTGCAAGAGAAATGATGTAGGGTTGTGCAAACCCCAAAGAGTGGAATGGGACTTTAATGGTGCCGGTCATACCCCACCTCTGGAAAAATATATTTAGACACAATTGTCCATATAAAAACACATTTATTAATACATCTTAAAAGTTTGCCCACATGGGCTAATCATAGCAAAACAAGATCACATGAAAAAACACCATACAAGCAAAGTAGGTACGCATCCGAGCAGATGTAAGACCTCCACTCTTGATGTGTCATATGATACATTCAATACCCGGTAGAAACCAGTAGATGGTAAAGAGTGGGAGCACAGGATGTGAATAGTGCTGGGTCCTTTACCAACGCGTTTCACCTGATAAGGCTTCCTCAGGGGAAACAAGAACAGAATTGGGGTATGTGATCCCTTATTGCGCAAAACACAGAGATAGCTTCGTCCGCACGGTAGGGAACAAAGAGGGGATGGGGTCTCCAAAAAGATCTTATATAAGCTTTATATTGCAAATAGTTTTTAGGCCAACCAGGTTCTAACCATAATACGCAAGTAATAGATACATTCACATGGTGGCCACGGAGCTGGAAAGAGGGGAAAGGCGGCGTCAGGAAATACATGCTCCCACACGGGGAGACGTGCCACCGATTGGCGTCCCAAGAAAGAAACCCCAGAGAGATGCAACGTCTCATAAAACTGTCTATCTGTATACCCAACACTGAGGGGAACTGCTGTATCCCCGACTGGGGGAAAGTCTGCGCTCCTGGGATTGGGGAAATTATTTGTCCCATTGAGTATGAGGCACATCCCCTTCCCTGACGGTGGTTAACCAACAAAGCTCCACCAGTCGGGGATACAGCACGGCAACAGTGAATATGTCTGTTTATCATTATAAGAGGAAAAAATAGAGGCTTTAGATAAAATAACTCTTACAATTGCATTTGTTGCAAGCAATGCTAAAAGTGCTCACAGTGGATGAAAATGTTGAACTGTGAATGACCAAGCCATGGAAGAGCACAGGTTACCTGTCAGTGCAGTTATGTAGAAAGTTCTGCATCAGAGGTCTATTTTGTCTGTACAACAAAGAAGTTGATTGCATAAAGATAATATAAAAACACAGAGAAATATACTCACTCCAGAGCTGGGGGAGTTCATTCTCATCTTCATCCGGTATTCCTCCAGCTTAGATACAAGCTGTCTCTGGTTGGTGACTGGTCGGTACACTCTGCTCTTTGCTGTTGAGCTTGTCTCTAGAAAGTCTACAAACTGAACTGGCTCTTTCATCAGTTTCTCTTTTGACCAGGTAACCTATAACAAATAAAAGTGCAAATTAAAGAAAGAACCCCCAACCCACCCGCGCTACATTCAACCTTAATAAACTGCAAAGATTTGGGGAAACAAGGCCCCTACCTATATTTGGCAAGCACTGAGTTTTGAGTTTGGGCTGTGAGGATGCATCTGCTGAAATATTTGAAAAGAAGTGCAAGTTGGGAGGTTTTGCACAAACAGATGCTGAATCCCAAGGTTGAATGAAATGTTGCAGGGAAAGCATCCCTGTAAAATCTCAGAATTGCATGTGTAGCGCTACCCTCGTAGGAGCCGCTTAGTATGTTCTGTCCGTCACTCTGCCTCTCAACCTCAACAACAGCCTCAATCCCCTCTGGCACACCTGGGCCCACTCTTTGGGGTACCGTAATTCCCCTTTAAATATGACACAGCAAAGAAACACTCAAATTCGAGTAAATCAATGATATTTACTTATCAGACATTGCATTGAGTTCTTAAGAAAGAACTCACGCTTCAAATAGGGCAACAGTAAACAGCTTAATAAGCAATGCAGAATTTCAAAATATTACATCTGGTCAATAATGCAATGGTATATTTTAACCACTTCAGCCCCGGAAGGAGTTCCCATGTTAGGACCAGTGCGCTTTTTGCGATTCGGCACTGCGTTGTTTAATTGACAATTGAGCAGTTGTGCGGAGTTGTACCCAAGCTAAATTTGGGTCTTTTTTTCCACACAAATAGAGCTTTCTTTTGGTGGTATTTGATCACCTCTGCGTCATTTCTGATCACCGCTATAAACAAAAAAAGAGCGACAATTTTAGCAAAAAGTAAGAAATATACATTTTTTTTTGCAAAATACATATCCTAAAAAAAATATAAAAAAAAACACATTTATTCACCGGTTTTGGCCGATTTATATTCTTCCTCATATTCTTGATAAACAAAAAAAATTGCAGTCAGCGTTTATTGACTGGTTTGCACAAACGTTGCCACATTTACAAACCATGAGAATTAATTTCTGGCGTTTTTACAATTTTTTTAAAAATTTTTACTAGTAATGGCGGCGATCTGCGATTTTTATTGGGACTTTGATATTGGGGCGGACATGTCATACATTTTTGACACTTTTTTGGGACCAATGACATTTATACAGCGATCAGAAATTTATATATGCTCTGATTACTGTGTAAATGTCATTGGCAGTGAAAGGGTTAACCTTCAGGGGGAGATCTAGGGGTTAACTGTGTTCCCTAGGTGTGTTCTAACTGTGAGGGGGCTGGGCTGCCAGGGGCATAAGAGATCTAACTGATCCCAGTGACAGGGATCCGTAGATTTCTCATATGCCCCCTGACAGAGCGGGGAACTGCCGTGTTTACATCAATTAAAGACGGGGATTCGCTCTACAGAGCCACACTGCAGCAGTAAATGTACGCGAGCTGATCGGGAACTGGTTAAAAGGATAAGTGAATGAAGATATTAACCATTCCCTTAAACTCTTGATTAATAACAGCAATACAATATATATATATATATATATATATATATATATAGTATCTCACAAAAGTGAGTACACCCTCACATTTTTGTAAATATTTTATTATATCTTTTCATTTGACAACACTGAAAAAATGACACTTTGCTACAATGTAAAGTAGTGAGTGTACAGCTTGTATAACAGTGTACATTTGCTGTGCCCTCAAAATAACTCAACACACAGCCATTAATGTCTAAACCGCTGGCAACAAAAGTGAGTACACCCCTAAGTGAAAATGTCCAAATTGGGCCCAATTAGCCATTTTCCCTCACCAGTGTCATGAGACTCATTAGGCCTCAGGTGGGAATGAGGAGCAGGTGTAGTAAATTTGGTGTTATTGCTCTCACTCTCTCATACTGGTCACTGGATGGTCAATATGACACCTCATGGCAAAGAACTCTCTGAGGATCTGAAAAAAAGAATTGTTGCTCTACATAAAGATGACCTAGGCTATAGGAAGATTGCCAAGACCCTGAAACTGAGCTGCAGCATTGTGGCCAAGACCATACAACGGTTTAACAAGGCAGGTTCCACTCAGAACAGGCCTTGCCATGGTCGACCAAAGAAGTTGAGTGCACGTGCTCAGCGTCATATCCAGAGGTTATCTTTGGGAAATAGACGTATGAGTGCTGCCAGCATTACTGCAGAGTTTGAAGTGGGGGTCAGCTTGTCAGTGCTCAGACCATACACCGCACACTGCATCAAGTTTATCTGCATGCCTGTCGTCCCAGAAGGAAGCCTTTTCCAAAGATGATGCACAAGAAAGACCGCAAACAGTTTGCTGAAGACAAGCAGACTATAGATATGGATTACTAGAACTATGTCCTGTGGTCTGATGAGACCAAGATAAACCTATTTGGTTGAGATGGTGTCAAGCGTGTGTGGGGCAACCAGGTGAGGAGTACAAAGATAAGTGTGTCTTGCCTACAGTCAAGCATGGTGGTGGGAGTGTCATGGTCTGGGGCTGCATGAGTGCTGCTGGCTACAGTTCATTGAGGGAACCATGAATGCCAACATGTACTGTGACATACTGAAGCAGAGCATGATCCCCTACCTTCGGAGACTGGTCCACAGGGCAGTATTCCAACATGATAAAGACCCCAAACACACCTCCAAGATGACCACTACCTTGCTAAAGAAGCTGAGGATAAAGGTGATGGACTGGCCAAGCATGTCTCCAGGCCTAATCCCTATTGAGCATCTGTGGGGCATCCTCAAACGGAAAGGTGGAGGAACGCAAGGTCTCTAACATCTACCAGCTTCATGATGTCATCATTGAGGAGTGGGAGAGGACTCCAGTGGCAACCTGTGAAGCTCTGGTGAACTCCATGCTCAAGGGGGTTATGGCAGTGCTGGAAAATAATGGTGGCCACACAAAATATTGATATTTTGGACCCAATTTGGACATTTCCACTTAGGGGTATACTCACTTTTGTTGCCAGCAGTTTAGACATTAATGGCTGTGTGTTGAATTATTTTGAGGGGACAGCAAATGTACACTGATATACAAGCTGTACACTCACTACTTTACATTGTAGCAAAGTGTCATTTCTTCAGTGTTGTCACATGAAAAGATATAATAAAATATTTACAAAAATGTGAGGGGTGTACTCACTTTTGTGAGATACTGCATATGTCCGCAGAAGATCCTCCAATAGAGCTTAATCAATGTCTTATAGTCACTGAGAAATTTAGAAGAATAATGCGGATGTAAGTACAATGAGTGAAAATAATCAAAAGAGCTCACTCTGTTAGTATATCTATTGAAAGGACTGACCTTCAGATATATTGATAGCGCTCAAGGGAGATTAAACAAAGATATAACTTTAGAGGGGTTCAATTATAGATCAACACAAACATCACTAATCACAACAATGGTCCAACTCAAATTCTCCTGCTCTAATTCAGAGGGTTCCTTTGGAGAATTATCTTTAAATTTGGTTAGTGAGAAATAGTGCTGCAATAGAAGAAATCCTGGTGACAAAGTTCAGTCTAAACTTCAGCCAGCTTGTAATAATTCAATTGTCAGGCACCTGAATTACTGTGTTCCCTAACCCATGAGATAAGGCACAATAGGCAAGCCTGTTTAAATTCCAAAAGAAAACCTTTGTAGTGAATTCTGACTCCAGGAAATTCTAACTTCTGCAATGGTAGGCTTGTGCACAGGTTATTATATTCCTCTGATTAAGCTGAATCTGTCTCTATGGAAGATGTATGAAAAGCAACTGAATATACTCAAAAATAGGGGTTTTGTTTGCTCACTACACCGATCAATTCTCAGGAAAGCAGTCCGGCTGTTTAGACTGTGCTGAAGGTGCTGGAACTGATGGTATCTGCTTGCTCTCTGCTTTGGGGAAAACAGCTTCCACTGCTCTCCCTGCAGTTCTCTCCGGAACGACCGATGCTCACTCTGCGGATGCCGCCAGCTCTGGAACAGACTTAAATGCTGGTATGCTGGTCCCGCAGGTCACTCTCTGGAACGCTATAGCACCCATCTTGCTGAAACACTAGTTGTAGGCCGCAATCTGGTTGATGTAGTACACAGGTCCCTGCTGGTCGATTGCGCCGTCTCAAGAGACTGGAGAAGGCCGCAGCCTCTGCTTAAATAGTCTGTCCCAAGAAGCACCATTTTCCCCCAGAAGTCCCTCTCTGCCGCACACTCTTGTGGGAAATGCAGTTCTTCCTGAAGGCAGCCAGAAGGAAACTTCCTGGAAGTGAACTACAATCCCAGGACACACTGCTCTTGCTGGAATAAAATACTGTGTTGTAAAATGTGACAATATGATCTTCTTTCTTTTGGCCACTAGAGGGAGTCAGCTCCACATAACACTGCACTCTGTCTCTGAAATGCAGGCATAAATATGCATATGCTCCCTGCTACACATGACAACATTTTTTTTTTTTTATCAGTAGCGTGCATGACACCATTTTTAAAGATCCCAGTCACTAAGGTAAATTTAAGAAAGATTAAAGTGGAACTGTAAAAAGTGTTACTAAACCTGCAACAGTATAATCAGTCTGTATGTGCACTGCAGCATAGCATGCTTGTTATACTCACTGTGGAACTTAAAGGGTTAATCCTCTGCATTGTGTAGAAAGGCTGTTTTATCCTGTATTCCACAGAGCCTTCCCTCCTGCACTGTCTATCTGCAAAAGAGCAGCTTAACGCAGACAAGGTAGACTACTTGCACATGCTCAGTTCCCTCTGTTATGCTGGAGAGAACATTCACTTGTTCTCAGAGATAGCCAGGTCACATGATATGGACATCACACATGTGGGCGTGTAGACAGGCTGTACCTGAACTCTCAGGATGAGGAAACTGTGCAGTCTATCGTGTAAATGTAGCATACAGATCAGGGAAAAAGGTATATAGTGGCAGTATTTTAATGTAAAAAGATTTATAAGCTGTGGGCACCGTGGGGGGGCAGATGAACTATTTTCATATAACTGGGTTTAGTAACGCTTTAAGTTTAAAGTGGTTGTATTTAAAAAAAAACACACACGTCCATACTCACCTGCTCTTTGCAATGCTTTTGCACAAAGCAACCCCGATTCTCTTCTTCTGGGGTCTCCCGCCGGTGCTCCAGGCCCCTCCTCTACATCGGGTGCCCCCACGGAAAGCCACTTTCCCTGGGGGCACCCATGCAGGCTTGCTCCCAAGTCCCCTTGCTGCATCCACTGACACAGACAGCGGGACTCTACCCCGCCCCCCCGTGTAACAGCTCTTGATTGACAGCAGCGGAAGCCAATGGCCCCTGCTGATATCAATCTGTCCAATGAGGAGAGCAACAGAGGCTGGAGCCGCTGCGCTCGTGCATATCGCTGGATTGGATCTGGCTCAGATAAGAAAAAGGGGGGATCTGGGGGCTGCAGTACAGAAGGCTTTTTACCTTAATGCATAGAATGCATTAAGGCAAAAAACCTTAGAGCTTTACAACCACTTTAAATAAGCTAGATATATGTATCAAAATGTGTGCGCAGTCTAAACCTTCAGCATGCTGTAGAGAAGGACCCTTACTTTCTGTGTGAAAGGAGTGGTCTCTCTGCAGAGGTTGGACATACCCCTTACTCAGCAAGAGCTGCTTTGCGAATAGCAAAACGAATGCTCCCTGCAGATGCGACTCAGCAGGGGACATGTCAGAACTCTGCAGAGAGACTACCTATTCTACACAGAAAGCCATTTTCTATTGGGGCCAGGTTTTTAAAGAAAACAAACTATGACACATATTGCACATGTTTTTGCTTTACTGTACCTGGGATATATTTTGCTGATTTACATTGAAAGTGCCCCTGGGCATTGAAGAAAACTTGTACTGAGAAAAATATGAGAGCTGTCATTGCTGACCTAATCTTCTGAAGATTCTAGCTGCCTAACGTAGCCTCTGGATTGTACTGATTCCATGGCTTTAAACCCTTTTGAGTCACTGAGCTGGAACAGATCAGGAGAACATGCATGGAGATCTGGAGTTTTGACCTCACTCTGATATAACTTGTCAGATGTTTGCTGTAGGTTAAGGACACAAAGTTGAGATTGAGACAACCGGGCAACTGGTATTTTTAAATGGTTGTCAGCAATGGAAGCTCATATATTTCTCCTAGTACAAGTTTCTTTAACCTTTGGTAAGTTTTATTTATTAGAAAGATTTACTGTTTTGGGCTTTTCAGGTAACCTAAGATGCAGGCCGATGATGCCATACTTCATACAACAGGCTGCATGTATTTTCTACTCCTAATGCTCCAAGCACAGTTCTGTAAACCAGTGTTATAAAAGATAAAGATTTGGCTCACGGCCCATTAAACATGTCCTTTAACAGGGATTCAAAGTCCCCACCTTCACAGTCCACCAAAAAGCTCACCAGAGCTCAACAGTGCCTCAGCAGCAAACAGCAACTAGCTCTTCCTCAAAAGTATGTCCTGTTCTACCCCACACCTCACAGACACCTGCTGGTCGCTTCCTGCCCTTTTCAGCCATCTCTTGCAGGCAGATCAACCCTGTCAGTACCACAGCCCCCGAAGTTAGGGTTGGAAGTTCTTTCCCACCGAAATCTCTCCGAGCCTCCAAATTCTGGGTCACATACCAGGACTTAACAATCCTGGGAAAACTAAGTCAATTTTCTCCTTTTGCCAGATCACCCCAGAACCCCCTACATGGGTGAGAATCCCTGAGTACTCTCAACTGTTTTTATTTTGCCCCCCCTTAAAGGGACCACAACCCAAATAATGGGGGCACATATCTTCCATCCAGGATCTATCTCTGGTGTTCTATACACAAGTTAAAAATTATATAAATTTGTGAAATACAGGAAGTTACAAGGAATGTAGTATGGAACTATATGCTATTAAAGGTGAAATAATTATCTAAATTATTGTTTGAATTAATAAATAACTTGATGAAAGTTTGTTACTTTGTGTACTTTTGTGTTTATGAAGATACCTGAAAATAACTCTGCACAATTTAGGCATATCCACTACACCAGAGTGACAATCTCTTCCCAGATTGTTCTTTTTTACCTTGAAATAATTGTGCAGTTCATCTGACACACACTGATAGAAGCACTCTCTGTCTTCTCGATCCACAAGGCGATCATAAAAAACACGTGTAGCTTCATGAACAAGTAGCTGGGCCGCCATTTCCTTTGTCACAATAACTGATTCGCTCGCCTGCAGCAAACCTTGGAGGACCTGTTGGAGTTTGATGGCAGTGATGCAAGAAGATCACATTACTTTGTTTGTAAACTAGCCACAGATCAAAATTGATGATAAATCTTGGAAACATGACAGTATCATCACAATAAGGGATTTTACCCATGGGCCTGCTGAGCCATATTTCCTCCGCCCAAGCACCCCAGATACAGCATACAGCCATCATTAACCCTCGTGTATATGGCAGTGCTACCATAAACACAAGTGCAGTGTATGCGCATATGCAAAAAATAGCAAAATGTCTATTTTTTGCATACATCCGCTACTGCCTGGGCAGTGGAAATACAGCTGCATTTATGCTGAACGAGCTCAGCTAGCCCATTTGCAAGAACCCTGTCCCTGCTGTGTTTAAATGGAGAACATCAATGTGATGTGATATCCATTTAAGGCAGTGGTTCTCAACTCCTGTCCTCAGCACCCACCAACAAGCCGGATTTTAAGTATTACCTTGGGGAGATGCAGACTAGAATACTGCAATCACTGAGCAGCAAATGATATCACCTGTGATGCATTTCAGTTATCCTGCAAACCTGGCCTGTTAGTGGGTCCCGAGGACAGGAGTTGAGAACCACTAAATCAAGGCCACCTGAAATTAGTTTAACTAAAATTGAACCTTTGCATTACCCTTGCAGCTCCCACCTCATATAGTCATTTTCTTGTCAGTCCCCTGTTGCTTGAGGGAATAAGCAGTAGAAGCCCTGTAAAAGCTGACATAGAATTTACACAAGGTTGAGGACTACCTCCTGCTTCTATGTGACAGTACTCAGGGACTGAGCAGCCATTTACCAAGCAAAAGCATGGCATGTGGGAGGAAATAGAATATTAGGGTTGCCACCTCATCCCTTTAAACCCAAACACAGGTTCTGAGGCTAATTTAATGAAGATAAGGCACAACTGAGTTTAATTACCATCTTAATCAGCCACAGAACCTGTGTAATTAATATGTGTTTGGCTTTTAAGGGATGAGGTGGCAACCCTAGAATAAGTCCTTTCTGTAAGTCCCATAACTGGAAATACCAAGATTGTCACTTTGCTTTCCTTGGTGAACAGAGTAGCTGTGGAGCAAAGGGAAGTTATATAAAGGTAATTTTGGGTGCAAGCATCAAAGGGAACCTTTTGCTTTGCCTTGCATACGCAAAGCACAGGTTCAATTTCAAGTGTAAGATCACCTTTTCAGAAAAAATGAGAACGTAAGCTAACAGCATATGCCCACCTCCTGGTCCCTGCTGTACTTACATCCGTGGGTGAAGAGCTATCAGTGTCCACGCAGCTGTTTGTGGATTTGAAATCTCCGATCTTCTCCCTCTTCTTTCTACAGCGTTTCCAGGACAGATCAGAGTGATTCTGATTGGTCACAGCCACAGAGCATTGCATATCACCAGCGGAGGTAAGTACAATTGAGATCGGAGGGGGCGGGATTGAGGGTGCATGGTGTTAGTTCACCTTTTCATTTTAATGAAAAGGTGAACTAATCCTTTAAAGTATGCCTAAAGCATACAACTACTTTCTTTTTATATCTTGGAGTAAGTAGTGGTTAAAACCAACATCAGATTTCTACTAATATTTTGTATGATTTCAGAGATGAGATTTCCCTTCATTTCCTGTATGTACACTCAACAGGACATTAGAAAAATTCTCAGCAAAGTGAGGAAAATCTCTTTTTAATGTGTTGTCACCAGAAAAAGTGTCCCAATTGGAAGATTTTCCCGTTATTCCAGTTCTGGTGACAAATCAAAATTCTGCCTTTCACTCAAATTGTTAGTACCAGTGAGGTCATCAGGACAAATACAGTATAAACTTTAAATCTCACTAATGGGGATACAGAGAAAAATAACAAATGAACAGAGGTTCTACTCCTTCCTTATGCTATCCAAAAACAAAAAAAAAAGAAAAGTTTTGCCTTTGGATACACTTTAAGCAAGAACTCCAAAAGGTCATGTATTTAGGATATTTATGGGCAGAAGGAAAGTAAACTGGCCCTTTAATATGAATATTTGTGGGGCAGTAAGAAAGTAGACGTTACCTTAAACAGATCCCTGAGATTGAAGGTGTAGTGACACTTAGTGGGGGTAGGTAACAAGCTCTGACACGTCTTGTAGTAGATGGCGATTGCACAGGATGACAGTAACTCTCTGCACTTCTGGATCTCCGCTAAAAAGTTCTGGTTCAGCAGAAATGAACCCAGCTGTACCTAATGGGAGAGAAGTACATGCATTAAAATACATTTCCCCAGTTAAAGCGAAGTTCCAGCCTGTAAAAAAAAAAAAGAAAAGTCAGCAGCTACAAATTCTGTAGCTGCTGACTTTTAATATAAGAACATTTACCTGTCCAGGGACCCCGCGATGTCGGTACCTCAAGCCAAATCGTCCTTCAGCTTCGGCTGCAGGTGTCAGAATTGCAAATAAGGGAAACCGGCAGTGAAGCCTTAAGGCTTCACAGCTGGTTTCCTACTGTGCATGCGCGAGTCACGCTGCACTTTCTGAATGGTCCCATCATCTTCTGGGGCACACACAGGTCCCAGAAGGCAGCGGGGGAAGGAGGAGAGGCCGAACATGATGCAGATCTTACAAGGAAGTTGGAGTGGGTACCTGTGGGAGGGGTTCCAAAAAAATGCCAAATATGGAAGTGGGGGGAGGGGTGTGTGAACAAACAGAGCTTCCCCTTTTGGGTGGAGCTCTGCTTTAAGTGAATATAGAAACAAGATATTTCAATAAGGCACCTTTGACCTTGTGTGACCTGAAATTCATGCAATTTTGCCGCGATTTTGATGTGACTTGAAGCAATGCCTGTGTAATCTTGAGGTCTATGGACCTCAATTCACATCAAAGTCAGACCAAAGTAGTGCAGGGACTACTTTAAAGTTGCTGTGACTTGAAGTCACACTGATATGAATGATTCTCATTGGAAATCATGGGGTATAACCAGGGCTGGTGCAAGGATTTTTGTCCACACAGGCGAAGGTGTATTTTTGTGCCCCCCCCCCCCCCCATCATCCTACTACCACCCTCTTTCCCCTCCACAATACACCCCCCACCCTCATATGGTAACCCCACTACGGCTAACCACACACTATAAAATCTGATTGTACAATCCTCTTAGATTTATTAACTCCAGCTAACACTTTAACCGGTTACAGCAGAAGTTTTTTTTTTCCTTTTGGGATAAAGGTTTTACATAAATAAAAGCCGATCATTCTAAGCACCATGTTGGTGGTAAATGGTTTATCTCTTTCCTCTAACTGCTACATCTGCAAGATAGGTTGTTCTGTTAAATAAACAACAGAGCCACCATATAGCAGTATACAGAGCCACCAGAGAGCAATATACAGAGCCACCATATAGCAGTATACAGAGCCACCAGAGAGCAGTATACAGAGCCACCAGAGAGCAGTATACAGAGCCACCAGAGAGCAGTATACAGAGCCACCAGAGAGCAGTATACAGAGTCACCAGAGAGAAGTATACAGAGCCACCAGAGAGCAGTATACAGAGCCACCAGAGAGCAGTATACAGAGCCACCAGAGAGCAGTATACAGTGCCACCAGAGAGCAGTATACAGGGCCACCAAAGAGCAGTATACAGGGCCACCAGAGAGCAATATACAGGGCCACCAGAGAGCAGTATACAACTACCCGCCACCCCCCTCGCCCCTGCCCCCGCCGCAGGCGGCACTGACCTGACACCATGCACCCCTGGCACTTACTGTGTGTGTAGAGTGGCGGTGTGTGGAGAGGGCGGATGGATGTTCCGCTCCTCAGGTTTCCTCTTCTTTGCCAATGCGCCTAGGCATCCAATAGGATCGCCTGACGCTTTGGTCAATCAGGAAAAAGGTCTCATTGGCATATTATAGCTAGGTAAAGCTTGGTGAGGGATGCCTGGGTTTGGCGCCCCCCCTGGCCTGGCGCCGTAAGGCAGCTGCATAAGCTGCCTTATGGTAGCGC
>BLSH010531876.1:1042676-1060888 GCA_018402905.1 Glandirana rugosa
CAATGACGCAAGTTATATATATATATATATATATATATATATATATACACACATATATACAGGGTGGGCCATTTATATGGATACACCTTAATAAAATGGGAATGGTTGGTGATATTAACTTCCTATTTGTGACACATTAGTATATGTGAGAGGGGAAACTTTTCAAGATGGGTGGTGAACATGGCGGCCATTTTGAATCCAACTTTTGTTTTTTCAATAGGAAGAGGGTCATCTGACACATCAAACTTATTGGGAATTTCACAAGAAAAACAATGGTGTGCTTTGTTTTAATGTAACTTTATTCTTTCATGAGTTATTCACAAGTTTCTCTTTGTTTACAGCCATTGACATGTCGCCGAGGTTAACACGTGCGGAGCGGATAGAAATTGTGTTCATGTCTGGTGAACGCAGTAACCGGGTCATTGCAGCAGATTTCAATGCAAGACAGCCTACGAGACCACCCATCTCCCATGCTACAGTTAGAAAACTGCTTGCTAAGTTTCATGAAACTGGTTCAGTGTTGGATTTGCCAAAATGTGGATGTATGAAATCTGTCACTAATGAAAAAACATCAGTGGCTGTCCTAGCTTCATTCAGCAAGAGCCCACAGCGTAGCACTCGCCGCATGTCACTGGAGAGTGGCATTAGTCGAACATCCCTTCGGCGGGTATTAGCTACTCACAAATGGCACCCTTACAAACTCCAGCTACTGCAGCATCTCAACGAGGATGACCCAGATCGGCGCACTGAATTTGCAGAATGGGCAAAACAAAAATTGGAACAGGACCCTCAGTTTACGCAGATTTTGTTCAGTGATGAGGCAAACTTTTATGTGAATGGTGAAGTTAACAAACAAAACCACCTGTATTGGTCTGACACTAACCTACATTGGATAGATCCCTCCAAGACTGTTGGAACCAAAAAAATGATGGTATGGTATATGGGGTACAAAGATAGTGGGGCCATTCTTCATCAATGGAGACCTCAAGGCCACTGGATATGCAAAATTGCTACATGATGATGTGTTTCCCTCTTTATGCACTGAAGTTGGCACGTTCCCTGAGTTTTTTCAGCAAGATGGTGCACCACCACATTATGGGTGTCAGGTCTGAGCATTCCTAGATGAACAGTTTCCTGGAAAGTGGATTGGTCGTCGTGGGCCAGTTGAATGGCCCCCAAGGTCTCCCGATCTGACCCCTTTAGACTTTTATCTTTGGGGTAATCTGAAGGCAATTGTCTATGCTGTGAAGATACGAGATGTGCAGCACCTGAAACTACGGATACTGGAAGCCTGTGCTAGCATTTCTCCTGCGGTGTTGCTATCAGTGTGTGAAGAGTGGGAGAAGAGGGTTGCATTGACAATCCAACACAATGGGCAGCACATTGAACACATTTTATAAGTGGTCAGAAACGTGTAAATAACTCATGAAAGAATACGTTAAAACCAAGCACACCATTGTTTTTCTTGTGAAATTCCCAATAAGTTTGATGTGTCACATGACCCTCTTCCTATTGAAAAAACAAGTTGGATTCAAAATGGCCGACTTCAAAATGGCCGCCATGGTCACCACCCATCTTGAAAAGTTTCCCCCCCTCACATATACTAATGTGCCACAAACAGGAAGTTAATATCACCAACCATTCCCATTTTATTAAGGTGTATCCATATAAATGGCCCACCCTGTATATATAGTGAGTACACCCCTCACATTTTTGTAAATAATTTATTATATCTTTTCATGTGACAACAAGGTCTCAGGTGTGAATGGGGAGCAGGTGTGTTAAATTTGGTGTTTAATCGTTTTCACACTCTCATACTGGTCACTGGAAGTTCAACATGGCACCTCATGGCACAGAACTCTCTGAGGATCTGAAAAAAAGAATTGTTGCTCTACATAAAGATGGCCATGGCTATAAGAAGATTGCCAAGACCCTGAAACTGAGCTGCAGCATGGTGGCCAAGACCATACAGCGCTTTAACAGGACAGGTTCCACTCAGAACAGGCCTCACCATGGTCGACCTAAGAAGTTGGGTGCACATGCTCAGCGTCATATCCAGAAGTTGTCTTTAAGAAATAGATGTATGAGTACTGCCAGTATTGTTGCAGAGGTTAAAGGGGTGGGTAGGGGGGGGGGTCAGCCTGTCAGTGCTCAGAACAAATGCAGCACACTGCATCAAATTGGTCTGCATGGCTGTCGTCCCTGAAGGAAGTCTTTTCTAAAAATGATGCACAAGAAAGCCTGCAGTTTGCTGAAGACAAGCAGACTAAGGACATGGATTACTGGAATCATGTCCTGTGGTCTGATGAGACCAAGATAAATGTATTTGGTTTAGATGGTGTCAAGCGTGTGTGGCAGCAACCAGGTGAGGAGTACAAAGACAAGTGTGTCTTGCCTACAGTCAAGCATGGTGGCGGGAGTGTCATGGACTGGGGCTGGATGAGTGCTGCCAGCACTGGGGAGCTACAGTTCATTGAGGGAACCATGATTGCCAACATGTACTGTGGCATACTGAAGCAGAGCATGATCCCTCCCTTCAGAGACTGGGCCGCAGGGCAATATTCCAACATGATAACAACTCCAAACACAGCTCCAAGACGACAACTGCCTTGCTAAAGAAGCTATGGGTAAAGTTAATGGACTGGCCAAGCATGTCTCCAGACTTAAACCCTATTGAGCATCTGGAATAGAAGGTGGAGGAGTGCAAGGTCTTAAACATCCACCAGCTCCGTGATGTCATAGCGGAGGAGTGGAAGAGGACTCCAGTGGCAACGTGTGAAGCTCTGGTTAACTACGTGCCCAAGAGGGTTAAGGCAGTGTTGGAAAATAATGGTGGCCAGACAAAATATTGACATTTTGGGCCCAATTTGGACATTTTCACTTAGGGGTGTACTCACTTTTGTTGCCAGCAGTATAGACATTATATGGCTGTGTGTTGAGTTATTTTGAGGGGACAGAAAATGTACAATGTTTTATGGCCTCATATACATGGGCATTAAAAAAACGAGCTGTAAGGTCGCTACTGACGCCAGGAAAAAAGGCACGTTAAAAACGCGATTTTATCAGCATTTTGCATTGGCGTCTATTGGCGTTTCTGCCTCTATTCAAAATCAATGGTTCCCTATGGGAGCCCAATGATTTGAATAGAAGTTGCACCAGAAGTAGGATCATGATCATCCGAATTGAGGTGCGACTTGTGTGCTGAGGATCTTGAAGGGGAACCCCGCACAAAAAAAAAAAAAATACGTGGGGTTCCCCCTCAGGGGGTACCAGACCCTTTGGTCTGGTATGGATTTTAAGGGGAACCCCCCACGCCAAAAAAATGGCGTGGGATCCCCCCCAAATCCATACCACACCCTTATCCGAGCACGCAGCCCGGCAGGTCAGGAAAGGGGGTAGGGACCTCCCTCCTGAACCATACCAGGCCGCATGCCCTCAACATGGGGAGTATGGGCGCTTTGGGGCTGTTGGTTGTCGGGGTGTGCAGGCGGGGGCTTATCGGAATCTGGTAGACCCCTTTAACAAGGGGGCCATCAGATCCTGGACCCCCACCCTATGTGAATGAGTATGGGGTACATTGTACCCCTATCCTTTCACCTGAAAAAAGTGTCCAAAAAAACCACACTACATAGGTTTTTAAAATATTTTATTAAATCAGCTACAGCTCTTCTCCCTCTCCGGAGTCTTCTTTCTTCTGCTCTTTTGCGGGGTTTCTGTCTTCAGAGGGGTCTTCTGTCTTCTCCTGGGTCTCCTGTTTTCTGCTTTTTGCCAATGTCTCCTCCGCTGTCTTCTCCCTTTCTCCTCTGGAGATGTTGACTTGTCGCTCTCTCCCACTCGAATGCCGGGTCCGTGCTGCGTTTTGCTTTATATTGGCATGGGGCGGGGCCACCTGCTGATGTCATCTTGAGGCCCTGCCCCTTATGTCACATCCCAGAGCAGGGCTGTGATGTCATAAGGGGTGGGGCCTTCGCCCCATGCCAATATAAGGCAACGGGCAGCATGGACTTGGCATTCGAGTGGGAGAGAGCCTGACAAGGCTAAACGCTGTGTACACAAGGTTAAGCCGCATTTGTGAGCATTTTGCTGGCTCATCGTCAAAACATCTCTAACACTGCATCTCCAGAAGGGCCAGGTCCTGCGTTAGTTCTACGGCTTAAGAACGCCGACGTCACTTACAGCTCAAAAATGTCAGCGTGTGTATGAGGCGATTCAATAACATGGTGTGGCGTTCTTAACCACTTTCACACCGCGCACAGTATATTTACTGCGGCAGTGTGGACGCGTACCGCGAATCGCCGTAAATAGACAGGTGGCGCGAGTGCGGGTGTACTCACAATGTGAACACTGCGGTTCCCCATTCTGACAGTGGGGACATAAGAGATCTACTGATCCCTGTCACTGGGATCAGTTAGATCTCTTATGCCCCTGACAGCCCAGCCCCCTCACAGTTAGAACATGCCTAGGGAACACAGTTAACCCCTAGATCTCCCCCTGCAGGTTAACCCCTTCACTGCCAATGGCATTTACACAGTAATCAGTGCATTATTGTAGCACTGATCGCTGTATAAATGCCAATGGTCCCAAAAAAGTGTCAAAACGGTCCGACATGTCCGCCCCAATATCACAGTACTGCTAAAAATCATAGATCGCCGCCATTACTAGTGAAAAAAAAATAATAATAAAAACCCCAGAAATTAATTCTCATCATCCGTGAACGCGGCAACTTTTGCGCAAACCAATCAATAAAGGCCGATTGCGATTTTTTTTACCAAAAATATGAGGTAGAATATAAATTGGCCAAAACCGAAGAAAAAAAAAAGTTTTTTTATATTTTTGTTTGGATTTGTATTTCAGGAAAATATTGATTTTTTTTGCAAAATTGATGCTCTTTTTTGTTTATAGCGGTGATCAGAAATGACGCAGAGGTGATCAAATACCACCAAAAGAAAGCTCTATTTGTGGGGAAAAAAGGACGCAAATTTAATTTGGGTACAACGTCGCAAGACCGCGCAATTGTCAGTTAAAGCGACACAGTGCCGAATTGCAAAAAGTGCTCTGGTCCTAACGTGGGAAATCCTTCCGGGGCTGAAGTGGTTAAGCTGTAAAAACAGCTCAAAAACGCGGAATAAATTAAGCCTGTGTGTATGAAGCCTTATACACTCACTACTTTACATTGTAGCAAACTGTAATTTCTTCAGTGTTGCCACATGAAAAGATAGAATAAAATATTTACAAAAATGTGAGGGGTGTACTCACTTTTGTGAGATACTGTATATTCTGCATCTAGTGTAGACTATATACAGTATACAGCTCATTCAGTGCATAGTATATAGAGTCAGTTCAATAGCAGGGTCCGTTCCTCAGAAGTGAACGCATACGGAAGTCCTGCTCGTATATCAAAACGGTGCTCAAACCACACATGTGAGGTATCGCCGCAATCGTAAGAGCGAGAGCAATAATTATAGCACTAGAACTCCTCTGTAACTCAAACCTGTTAACCTGTAGACATTTTTAAACTTCAGCGATGGAGATTTTTAAGTGCCAAAGTTTGTCGCCTTTCCACAAGCGGGCACAATTTTGAAGCATGACATGTTGGGTATCAGTTTACTCGGTGTAACATTATCTTTCACAATATAGAAAAAAATTGAACTAACTTTACTGTTGTCTTATTTTAATTAAAAAAAGTGAATTTAGTCCAAAAAAACTGCGCTTTTAAGACCGTTGCATAAATATGGTGTGAAATAAAGTATTGCAACGACTGCCATTTTATTCTCTAGGGTGTTAAAAATATATATAATGTTTGGGGGTTCTAAGTAATTTCCTAGCAAAAATAACTGATTTTAAGTTGTAAACACCAAATCTCAGAAAGAGGCTCTGTCCTTAAGTGGTTAAGGGGAACCCCACACCAAAAAAAAAAAAAATTGTGTGGGGTCCCCCCAAAATTCAAACCGGGCCCTTTGGGTCTGGTATGGATTTTAAGGGGAATCCTGCGCCACAATTTAAAAACAATTGTGTGGCAGTCCCCACAAAATCCAAACCGGGCCCTTCAGGTCTGGTATGGATTTTAAGGGGAACCCCACACCAAAATGTAAAGAAAAATGGCGTTGGGGTATCCCCCCCACACCAGACCCTTATGCAAGCATGTAGCCTGGCAGGGCAGGAGGGGGGGATGAGCAAGCGCCCCCCCTCCCGAACTGTACCAGGCCACATGCCCTCAACATGGGGAGGGGCTTTGGAGTCCCACAAAGGGGAATAAATCCTGAAGAAGCAATTGATATTGCGAAACGTCAATGATAATAATTCCACCTTTTTATCCCTGATGTAATATGGGATATATGCCTTTTGTCTATAATTTTTAAAAATGTTAATTTTAATATGTCAAAATAAAGTGTTAATTTTCATTACATGTGTTTTGTGCTCACTTGGACCCAATACCAATCGATTAAAATCCTATCCACATTTTCCTGATGACTTTGGTCATCTATGTAAATTTTCTGACACTGTACAGTGTATCTCACCGACCGCTCGTTAGAGATGGAACGTCACTTTCGGTTGGGCTTGATGCACAATGTGGTAGTAGTGGTGGTGGTTGGGGGGTAAGGGGGGAATCTTGGATGAGTTCCCACACTTTTTTTCCCCAGGACTTGACCCCTGACTATTAGGATATGTTGGGCTGTGGTCCTGAGTGGAGTTGCTTGAACATTCAGAGATCAGAGTTAGACTCATAGTCAGTGACACATGCTGGGTATTATACAGTAACCTGGTCTTTGTTAAGAGCTGCTAACACAGTCTTCCAATGCCAACTTCCTTTGCAGCTCTGAGATGTTATCTGTGCAATGGAGTAGCGAAGTGGTGGTGCACTGAGCTACAAGCGGACAGAGAGCTTACTGATCAGCTGTCATGTAAAATGATCTTTCAGCTCTCTTAAAGCTGGCATGGGATGGTTGCAGTGTTACACTGATGCTGCATAATGGAGGTGAGTATCTATAGGTGCCCCAAATCATCAATGAATGTGGTCCAGAGTCTGGAGGAAGAGTGGAGAGGCACAGAAGTTGCATGAGTTCTAGTGTGAAGTTTCCACAGTCAGTGATGATTTGGGGAGCCATGTCATCTGCTGGTGTTGGTCCACTAAGTTTTATCAAGTCCAAAGTCAGCACAGCCCTCTACCAGGAAATTCTAGAGCACTTCATGCTTCCATCTGCTGACCAGCTTTATGGAGATGCTGATTTCATTTTCCAGCAGGACTTTGCACCTGCCCACACTGCCAAAAGTACCAATACCTGGCTTAATGATCATGGTATCACTGTGCTTGATTGGCCAGCAAACTCGCCTGATCTAAATCCCATAGAGAATCTGTGGGGTATTGTCAAGAGGAAGATGAAAGACACCAGACCCAACAATGCAGACGAGCTGAAAGCCACTATCAAAAGCAACCTGGGCTTCCATAACACCTCAGCAGTGCCACAGGCTGATAGCCTTCAAGCCATGCCGCATTGATGCAGCGATTCATGTAAAAGGAGCCCCAACCAAGTACTGAGTGCATACTATACTGTAAATGGACATACTTTTCAATAACCCAACATTTCTGTATTAAAAAACCCTTTTTTCACTTTTTGAATTGAATTACTGAAATTAATTACCTTTTTTGATGATATTCTAATTTTATGAGATGCACCTGTATGTTTGTTATTTTGCATACCCCATAATTCTCCTTTAAATGTTTATCCATACTGTATTCTTGTTTACCTGGAATATATGCTGCAGTGCCTGCACAGATGGGTGAGGCAGGGTGAACATGCAGAAATGTTTTAGAAGACGGGGACTGAGCTCATTCCTTCCTCCACCAGGGGGCGCACAAGCAGCGATGAGAGAGACATCCTGGATGTTCTGGAGGAAACAGGTAGTTGCTGAATTAGCATTTTGCAATATTTTGGTAATAAGATGTCTAAAAATACCCACTCACAAAAGAAGCCCCCATTCAGGACAATTTTGGCCAGATCAAAAGATGAGGCTATTTCTGTAGATACCAAGCAACACAAATGCCCTAGGTGGGGTGTTTTATTTTTCTAAAATTATAACAATTGTTATACTGGCATGGCCAGGTCATTAATATGTCTTTTTTAGTATACAAGTAAGACATTTTAAACCTATTGCTTAAAACAACTGTTTTCTAAAGCTACTACACCTGCATAAGGATCATTAAAAAAGTGACAGATATTTTAAATCGAGTTTAATGAGATTTAAAAATTACAGTCACGTGATTCAAATAAAGACCCTTTCCTTTGTTGAAAGCTTTGTGAACCTTATGCTAACAATAAAACACCAGCATTAACCAAGTTATTGCTCTAACCAATGCCTAAGCCCCTCCAAATTGGGCCCAATTAGCCTTTTTTCCATTTTTCCTCATGTGACTCGTTAGTGTTACAAGGTCTCAGGTGTGAATGAGGAGCAGGTGCATTAAATTTGCTGTTACCGTTCTCACTCTCTCATAGTGGTCACTGGAAGTTCAACATGACACCTCGTGGCAAAGAACTCTCTGTGGATCTGAAAAAAAGAATTGTTGCTCTACATAAAGTTCTCCTAGGCTATAAGAAGATTGCCAAGGCCCTATAACTGAGCATCAGCATGGTGGCCAAACCCATACAGCAGTTTAACAGGAGGGGTTCCACTCAGAACAGGCTGCACCATGGTCAACCAAAGAAGTTGAGTGCACATGCTCAGCGTCATTTACAGAGGTTGTCTTTGGGAAATAGACGTATGAGTGCTGCCAGCATTGCTGCAGAGGTTGAAGGGGTGGGGGGTCAACCTGTCAGTGCTCAGAACATATCCCGCACACTGCATCAAACTCGTCTGCATGGCTGTCATCCCAGAAGGAAGCCTCTTCTAAATATGATGCACAAGAAAGCCCACAAACAGTTTGCTGAAGACAAGCAGACTAAGGACATGGATTACTGGAACCATGTCCTGTGGTCCGATAAGACCAAGATAAACGTATTTGGTTCAGATGGTGTCAAGTGTATGCGGCAGCAACTAGGTGAGAAGTACAAAGACAAGTGTGTCTTGCCTACAGTCAAGAATGGTGGTGGGAGTGTCATGGTCTGGGGCTGCATGAGTGCTGCCTGCACTGGGGAGCTACAGTTCGTTGAGTGAACCATGTATGCCAACATGTACTGTGACATACTGAAGCAGAGCATGATCACCTCCCTTCAGAGACTGGCCCGCAGGGCAGTATTCTAACATGATAACGACCCCAAACCCACCTCCCAGATGACCACTGCCTTGCTAAAGAAGCTGAGTGTAAAGGTGATGGACTGGCCAAGCATGTTTCCAGACCTAAACCCTATTGAGCATCTGTGGGGCATCCTCAAACAGATGGTGGAGGAACGCAAGGTCTCTAACATCCACCAGCTCCGTGATGTCATCATGGAGGAGTGGAAGAGGACTCCAGTGGCAACCTGTGAAGCTCTGGTGAACTCCATTGCCAAGAGGGTTAAGGCAGTGCTGTAAAATAATGGTGGCCACACAAAATAATGACACTTTGGACCCAATATGTACATTTTCACTTAGGGGTGTACTCACTTTTGTTGCCAGTGGTTTAGACATTAATGGCTGTGTGTTTAGTTATTTTGAGGGGACAGCAAATTTACACTGTTATACAAGCTATACACTCACTACTTTACATTGTGCCAAAGTGTCATTTCTTCGGTGTTGTCACATGAAAAGATATAATAAAATATTAACAAAAATGTGAGGGGTGTACTCACTTTCATGAGATACTGTATATATATATGTGTGTATTTATATATATATATATATATATATATATATATATGTTTGGGGGTAGCAAAAAAATACAGATTTTAACTTGTAATCAACAAGTGTCAGCTTGTAATCAACAAGTGTCAGTTAGCTATAATATCTGGTTCCTGATTCCAGAGTGGTTCCAGGGCCGGATTAACATAGGGGCTATTTGAGCTGCAGCTCCAGGCCCCTACCTCAAAATAGGCCCATGCCAGTGAGTCATTAATGCTGTTTAGCTCTGTGTGTGTACACCATTGTTATGTAAATTGTGGGCGGCAGGCGCTATTGTTATGTAAATTAAGGATGACTGGCATTCGCTATTGTTATGTAAATCACGGGTGGCAGGCGCTATTGTTATGTAAATCATGGGCTGCCAGCAGGCGCTATTGTTATGTAAATCATGGGCGGCAGCTGAGTTCCACAGAGTAGCACAGCATAGAGGCTGAGTCTTGTTCCTTCACCACAGCTTTCACCCCCATAGCGCAAAATACGGCAAATGGCACTAAATAGCGCCCAGGCAACAGATGGCACCCAAATCCTTACTCCAGTTAAGACCTGGAGATGTGCACATGAAAATAATGTTTAGCGCATGACATAATCACCTAAATTGTTCTAAAATTTGCGGGATATTGTTTAAAGATAATCTGCTTTTAAACTGTGTGAAAAAGTGATTTCTACACTGAAATATCTTAAAAAGTCTAAGAAGAGATAAAGTCCCCCATCTATTTACTCCTAGGTGCAGAGCACAGCTGAGCAAAACCATCCATGGAGTAATTACAGGGCGCTATAGTAAATACCAAAATGAGAGCTGTGAGAGTTTTTTGGGAGTAAAAGTTGGAGCAATGCACCCCAATGCAATCTTCAGCCATTCATTCTAATAACATTGTAACTTCCCCAAAGGAATCCTTTTCATGTTGAGATGAAATGTAATTTTCGCTCAAAGAATTTGTCCTTGCAACAATGTTGCAATTTTGATAATCTATTTTGTTTTTAAGATTGGTAGAATGTTCAATCTTTTCATGTTTTGTTAAAATATTATTTTTTCTCTGTCACTTTCACTTGTTGATATCTAGCGCACAAAAATATTTCCCCAAACTCACACAAGTGTCTTTACAAACCAAAAACAATACCATTGCTTATGGAAATTTAAAATGAATCCCATTTGTTTTATTTTTTATTCTTTCCAAATGATTTTAAAGAGGAAGTAAACCCTAATGGGTTTTACTTCCTCTTTGTTACTCTTTGTTACCCTGCAATTTAAAAGCATAATAGGCCAGTATGCATCGCATTCTAGTCTATTATGTGTCACTTACCTGCATTGGAAGCCTGTGATGTCCCTGCTCCAGGCCGCATCCATCTTCGCCCCTCTTCCTTCCGGGGCCACGATCTCCGGCTCTGTGACAGGCCGGAGCTGCGTGACGTCATTCCCGTGCATGCGCACAGGAGCTGCCAATCACGGCACGATCTCAGTCAAGAAACGGCACATCGCCACATGCAAGTACAGTGTGGTCAGGCACTGATGTGGATGAGAAGGCCTGGGTCGCAGTCTCCGCTCTAATTCAGCCAAAAGGTGTTCTATTGGGTTGATGTCAGGACTCTGTGCAGGCCAGTTAAGTTCCTCCACCACAAACTCGTTCATCCATGTCTTTATGGACCTTGCTTTGTGCACTGGTTTGCAGTCATGTTGGGACAGGAAGGGGCCATCCCCAAACTGTTCCCGCAATGTTGGGAGCATGAAAGGCCCACCAAAATCCTCAGCACCAGGCCCATGATGCTCTTAATCTGGCCCTGAGTGGAGGAAGCTGTATCTTGGCAGAAGCACCCAGGAGGGGTGCCAAGCAGTCCGTCACACTTTCCATTTTCTTTACTGCAGGTTTGCAGTAAACTTCAGGATAACAAGCTTACTCTGCAAGAGGGTAGTCTGCTTAGGGCTGTTGCGAGGGGTAAAAATGAGTGCTTTAAAAAAATTTGGAAGCACTCAATACAGCTTATTGGATAATCTCTGGGCAACTATTCTAATTCTTTACTGTTTTCGATGAGAAGAGGGGCGCAAGGTGTTAACAGTTACGTTGCTGCAACACTTAAAAAGCAATGACCAGCTGTTTCCCCCTTCTACAGTGCAGAAACTGGTGCCATCCAGAATTGGCTTCACCAGCTACCAGTTTCCACCTGGGGCATCACAAGTTATAACCAATAACCAGCACTAGGAAGCATGATCATATAAGGAAAAAATAAAGATACCTACCTTCCAGGTAAGTGCTTTAGTGTCATAGAAGCCACCCAGTTCTAGTAACTGCCGAATCAGCTCTAGCGGTGGCTGGGCGCCATATTGTTCAGGGTTAGGCATGTTCAGGTCATCGATAAATACGGCCATCTAAGAAAAGCCATGAAGAAAAAAAGAGACATTCAGTCACCCCAGTTTAATTTGAACACATTTCTGTTGCCAATTAATATGTTGTATGTAAACCAAAAAAAAATTACTTGCGCACATTTGCACACTTTTTGCTTCTTATGTATAGCAGTGAACTATTTTTTTTTACAGAATAAACGTTTATTAGGATTTTATTAAGAAAGCATAGTACAGAAACAGCCATTGGACCAAATGGCATAGACTTTGGCCACAGCAAAAGACAAAGTCAGTCAAAGTCCCATATATACAGTAAACCTGGATACAAGGCCATATAGGAAAATTGGTGAGGTTGAACCCCTGTCAGAATAGGATATTGCAAGGAGTAATAGTATCTACAAGCTGAATGGTGGCTTAACCATCCTGCCAGGCTGATGGGCTGTAAGAATGTTTTTTTTATTACTGTTTCAAATCCCTTAATATATACCTGGTGATCCTGACAGTTTCTCCTTCAGCTGTGGTCTTCCCGTGAAGGGGTGGCAATGCTAACCACAGGCTCTCAATGCTGTGGGAGCGGTGTCATTCTCACATATGCTCTTCTGCATCAGGAGTACAGAATGCTGTGCCTGTAGGGTCCTGTTAGCAGGATCCCCTGACTGCTTTACTTTCAAGATCCCCTATGCAGTTTGCCTGACAGTATTACATAAAAATGCTGTTCTCAGCCGTATGCACAAATTCAATTGTACGCACACTCACATTGGACTTGGATTACAGATGGCCGTTTTCTTGTTAAATAATTTTTTTTGCTGTCCTACAGAAGGAATTAGATAAAAGTGGAGAGTACACATGCGTTTTTAAAAATCATGTTATCTAATTTGCAGAAGACAGCAAACTGACACCCAGCTGCCTATTTAAATCTTTGTTTTGAGTGATGAGCTTCCAAGCTACTAATTAGACACGGCTATCAGTATCTACCAGGGATGTGTCCAATTTATGATCTAAGATTTGTCAGATGACACGTTGCTGTTACAGAAGATTATACCAAATGCTTCACATCAGATGCACTGTCATTCACAGACAAGAGAAAGCCTATTCTTTTCAACAGCATATGATTGCATCCATGTGTTGGAAAAAGTCCTGCACACTTTAATTTTGATTTGTTGAGCTGTATATACTGTGTGTTGTGGTGCACTGCATTGTTAAAAAAGAGTCGTGCACTAGCCACACTTAGACTAGATGAAGCATTGGTTCATCCCAGATGCCGATAAACTATGGTTAAACATAGAGAAAGAAGTTACTATTGGTCATGATTTATTTGCTCTGTCAATAGCATATAACTTACTGCCTAAAAAGTATCAGTACCCTCCTACTCCACCATTAAAGCCACGCTAATGGCATGGAGCGTGGCTTTAACCACTTCAGCCCCGGAAGGATTTCACACTTTAGGACCGGAGCCCTTTTTGCGATTCGGCGCTGCGTCGCTTTAATTGACAATTGCGCAGTCGTGCGACGTTGTACCCAAAAGAAATTTGCGTCCTTTTTTTCCCACAAATGGAGCTTTCTTTTGGTGGTATTTGATCACCGCTGCGTCATTTCTGATCACCTCTATAAACAAAAGAAGAGCGACAATTTTGCAAAAAAACCCAAATTTCTTACTTTTTGCTAAAATACAAATCCAAAAAAAAATATAAAAAAACATTTTTTTTCATCGGTTTTGGCCGATTTATATTCTTCCTCATATTTGTGATAAAAAAAAAATCGCAATCGGCGTTTATTGATTGGTTTGCGCAAAAGTGGTCGCGTTTACGGATGATGAGAATTCATTTTTGGGGTTTTTATTTTTTACTGGTAATGGCGGCGATCTGCGATTTTTAGCGGTACTGCGATATTTCAGCAGACATGTCGGAACATTTTGACACTTTTTTGGGACCATTGGCATTTATACAGCGATCAGTGCTTTAAAAATGCACTGATTACTGTGTAAATGCCATTGGCAGTGAAGGGGTTAACCTGCAGGGGGCGCTCTAAGGGTTAACTGTGTTCCCTGGGCGTGTTCTAACTGTGGGGGGACTGCCCTAACAGGAGAAGGGAAGTGATCACACCTTCCGTGTAGAGGAAGGCTGTGATCACAGCCCTTCCCCCTCTCACAGAACGGAGGTCCGTGTTTACTTATACGGACCTCCATTCTTTCACTCCGGGGGGGGGCATAGCGGGTGGCCGGCGAAGATCGACTCTGCCGCTCCCTGGCCCTCCCAGGACACAGTGAGCGCGCGGGTGCGCCTCCGGCGGCGCGCGCGCGCTCACTGTGCGCGATCTGGCAGCCGCCGTCGTATGACGGCGTTTTGCCTTACAGAGCCACTTTGCCGCCGTCAGATGCCGATCGGCGGTCGGCAAGTGGTTAATAATTACATATTCCTTTTCGAGTGATGGATTATTGCAAAACTGGTATATCTGTTAGCTCTTGGGTGTACCAAGGGTTCAACAGTTATGACACTTTACCTTATATACACAAGAAATCTGTAAAGAACAAAATTAAAAAGATTGGACGACTTCAAATTTTTGACCCTGAAGACAAACTATCAATTCCTGTTGAAATCTGGAATTACTTTTTCCCTAACAGAGAAAATAATACTAAGGCTACTTTCACACCAGTACAGCCCGAGCGTTAGTGGTAAAACACTGCTAATTTGAGGGGATTTTAGCGGCGCTTTAACAACACAAGGGGTTAAAAAGGGGTTAAAAGTGCCGACTGGCTGCGCTCCTGAAGCGGAGTACATTCATTTCAATGGGCAGGGGCGGTGGAGGATATGTACAGCTCTCCCACACCACCAAAAAGATGCAGCTTGCAGGAGATTTTTTACCGTCCTGCAAGCGCACCGCCACAGTGTGAAAGCACTCAGGCTTTCACACTGGGGTGCATTAGGAGGCAGTTTAGATGCGCTTTATGGGCGCTGTTTTTAGCAAAAAAACGCCTGGAAATTGTTTCTGGTGTGAAAGGGGCCTTAAGGTATATCTTTTTTTTTTTTAATATATAATTTTCTAGATTCATTTCCCATTGATATAAAGAGTAATAATATGCTCAAATGGGAAAAAGATGTTTACTAAACCTTTTCCTGAGAGTCCTGGCATACAGCCACATAATAATAAGGCTACTTTCACACCAGTACAGCGCGAGCATTAGCGGTAAAACACTGCTAATTTGAGGCGATTTTAGTGGAGCTTTAACCCCACAAGGGGTTAAAAAGGGGTGTAAGGGAGAGAGTCCCTCTCCCTATGGAAATGGGAAAAAAGGTCACACAGAGTTTGCATGTCGGCTGACTGCAAGACTGCAGAGTATAGATTTTAAATGGAGAAAACTGCTCTGCCAGTTTTCTCCGTGTTTTGCTATGTCCGGATGGGACTCTGTAGTTTGGAGATCCCTAAGAGTCTTGGGTGGGACAGGATCTCCAACCCTGTGTCCGGGTCTTGTGGACAGCCATCAGGTTGTGTGCCCAGGTGGACGCAGCCAATATAACGAGGGGCCGATGAGAGCAGAGAGGAGAGGAATGAGATGGAGTGTTAGCAGTCTACTGCAAAAAGGCAGACCCCTGTCAGCAACACTGTCAGCCCTGTGTGAGACTACAACCCTAGTAGAGGGAGGGTTTGGAGGTTGGGACGGCTACAAGAGCCTGGGAGACCAAAGGAGGGTCTGGGAGGCTAGGAGAGCCGAGGCGGCTAGAGAGTCCAAGGGGGCTGAAGGAAGTCTTAAAGTCTCGGGGACAGTGAGTAACCCAAAGGGGGCTGGAGGATCCTGTTGAGGCCAGGATTAGGCTGGTTCAGGAAGGGACTGCTGACAAGAGAGCCAGGTGGCTCGGTATGTTTTTCTTTGAGTGCTATATGAAGTTTAAAACCCCTGTGTGGGATTCCTGGTTGGACTTTTTGCTTTGTTTTTCCTTTTGAATAAATATGGGCTACAAGGCCCTTAACTTTTAACGCCTGTCTGATTGAGTTAAACCCCCCAGTTCACAGGGGTTAAAAGTGCCGACTAGCTGTGCTGCCAAAGTGGAGTACATTCATTTCAATGGGCAGGGGCGGTGGAGGATATATACAGCGCTCCCACACCGCCCAAAAGATGCAGCTTGCAGGAGATTTTTTTACGGTCCTGCAAGCGCACCGCCCCAGTGTGAAAGCACTCAGGCTTTCACACTGGGGTGCATTAGGAGGCAGTTTAGATGCGCTTTACGGGCGTTGTTTTTTGCAAAAAAAATGCCTGTAAAGTGCTTCTGGTGTGAAAGGGGCCTTAAGGTATATCTTTTTTTTTATAATTTTCTAGATTAATTTCCCATTGATATAAAGGGTAATCATATGCTCGAATGTGAAAAAAGATCTTTACTAAACCTTTTCCTGAGAGTCCTGGCATACAGCCATTAAAATAAATTATTCTGAAACATCTTGTGTGGAACATTGGGAAAACCCATAAAAAATACTCATCCTCTATTTGTTGGAGATGTAGTGATCTGATAGGAATATTGTTATCACACACTTTGGAACTGCAAAAACCTCTCCAGCTTTTAGAGGGCTGTATCATCTTTCATTGCTTCCCTTACGGGGAATCGAATCCCTCTTAACCCTGCAACAGCTCTACTAGCAAACAAACTCACAGTTGCACTGCTCAAGGCTGAATAAGGTTCAATTTTCCTCTGCTCCCAATTCCAATGGACACAGGTGTAGCTTGGCAACATTAGTAGATGTGCAGAAACATGCTGGACAGCCGCACTCTGTAAAAGCACTCCTTTATTGAAAATCACTTTTAAAATCCAAAAGGCAGTCAGCATACAAGGAAATCCAAGGCGTTTCACACCATAATGTGGGGGTGCTTAATCATGATTAAGCACCTCCACATTATGGTATGAAACACGTTAGCCCGCTGTATTGACCACTTGGGTTTCCTTGATGTATGCTGACTGTCTTTTGGATTTTAAAAGTGATTTTCAATAAAGGAGTGCTTTTACAGAGTGGGGCTGTCCAGCATGTTTCTGCACGCCTGCAACAGCTCTACTAGGATTAAACCTTGATATATACCCATTAGAAATCCAATACGGCTTCCAATCTCTCAGATGTGATTTTAAGAGTAAACACACATGCCCACTATGAACCAGGGATGTGCAGTCAGGGGAGGCAGGTGAGTCCTATCCCACCACTGGTCAAAATTTGGGGCTCCTGACACCTATGGTTCTGGAGATACGGTGCTCCTTGCTCTGTCTGTTAGAAGCTACATACAGCGCGGCCAGTTTAAATACAAGCTGACATACTGTTTACAGCAGACTGAGAGGATGAGCTCACAGTGCCTCACCTCACTTCTTGTCAGAGGCACTGAGCTCAATGGACAACTTGGAGCCTTGGGCCAATGGTAAAGTAGCATTGGTCCAAGCTGTCCAATAAAACTGCTGCAGTGGAGGCTGTCCTCTCACTGCAGTGTCATAAAAGGGGCGTGTGTCTAAAAGACAAATACTCCCTTCCAGCCCAGCCCTCTTAACTACAAGGAAAAAAACATGGGTTTATGGGTATAAGATGTACCCATAATCCCATGTTTTTCTCACACAGTTAAGAGGGAGGATCTGCTGCTGCTGAAAAAGGTACTGTTTTAATCAAGCTAAATAATATATTATAATGCTATATGTTATAACATAATCATTTAGTACTTATCTATTTACTGTGAAATTATTGGTTTGAAGTTATAACTTCAAACTTCAGTAATTTGTCCGTTAAGCCACCTGCTTGAGCACAGTTTTTGAAAATATAGTAAATGACCTTAAAAACAATATATAATAATTTGTATATCACTGTTAATTAACCCCTTGCCACCCAGACCAATTATGACACTTCTACATGCAAAAATCATAATTTTTTTGATAGAAAATTACTGTGAACCCCCCAAACATTATATATATATATATATATATATATATATATATTTTTTTTTTTAGCAGATACCCTAGAGAATAACATGGTGGTTGTTGCAACTTTTTATGTTACACGGTATTTGTGCAGCAATTTTTCAAATGCCTTTTTTTTTTTTGGAAAA
>BLSH010531876.1:1070641-1104313 GCA_018402905.1 Glandirana rugosa
ACTTGGTCTAAAACCACGAAAACTGTCACACCCGTCCACGACGACCTTTTACTTCAGTCGTAGGGGTATCTCGAGCAGACGCCTTCCTTCGTACTTCACCAGGTTTTAGAGGACCATCTGCCGACGCAACTGGGACCTGAATTACTTCGTGTCACCTGGTTGTGGTCGTCTACTGTACCGAGGGGTTTAGTTGTCTTTCACCCCAAGGGGTTCCAAGACAAGATCCTGACTTTACATTTTTCTATGTTAAATCTCATTTGCCACTTGTCTGCCCACCCCATTAATTTATTCAGATCTTCTTGAAAGGCTTCCACATCCTGTGGAGAATTTATTGCCCTGCTTGGCTTGGTATCATCCGCAAATATTGAGATTGAGCTGGTCACCCCGCCCTCCAAATCGTTTATGAATAAATTGAATAGGATCAGTCCTAGAACAGAACCTTGGGGAACCCCACTTTCTGTTGATTTGGGGAGCCATGTCATCTGCTGGTGTTGGTCCACTGTGCTTCATTAAGTCCAGGGTCAACGCAGCCGTCTACCAGGAGATTTTGGACCACTTCATGCTTCCTTCCGCAGACGAGCTCTATGGGGATGCTGACTTCATTTTCCAGCAGCACCTGCCCACACTGTCAAAAGCACCAAAATCTGGTTCAATGACCGCGGGATTACTGTGCTTGATTGGCCAGCAAACTCGCCTGACCTGAACCCCATAGAGAATCTATGGGGCATTGCCAAGAGAAAGATGAGAGACATGAGACCCAACAATGCAGAAGAGCTGAAGGCCGCTATTGAAGCATTTTCCATTCCAACTTCCATAACACCTGAGCAGTGCCACAAGCTGATAGCTTCCATGCCACGCTGCATTGAGGCAGTAATTGCTGCAAAAGGGGCCCAAACCAAGTACTGAGTACATATGCATGCTTATACTTTTCAGAGGTCTGATATTGTTCTATGTACAATCCTTGTTTTATTGATTGCATGTAATATTCTAATTTTCTGAGATTGTGGATTTGAGGTTTTCATGAGCTGTAAGCCATAATCATCACAATTATGACAAATCACGGCTTGAACTATCTTGCTTTGCATGTAATGAGTCTATCTCATATATGAGTTTCACCTTTTAAGTTGCATTACTGAAATAAATGAACTTTTGCACGATATTCAAATTTATCGAGTATCACCTGTATATGAGTGGCTCCACTACCTGCAGGTTTTGCCATGTACACATGGATACTCACAAGTCTGTGATTTCTTGTGCCACTGGAAAGGAACTAGATATCTGCAGCTATATTAATTGTGGATCATGCAATGTGGTGTACATGGTAATTTGCACTAAATATAAGCTACAATATGTGGGGTGTACTACACGCCCGCTTCGTACACGCATTAGCGAACATTTCCATGGCTCAACTTATCTTAACGATAAAAGACTCTCTAATGTCTCAAGACAGTTTAAGTTTTGTGGCTTAGAGAGTATTTTTCCATCACCTAAAGGGGGGGGAACCCACCAGAGACTTTTGGAGAGAGAAGTATGGTGGTTCTACCACCTCCACACAAGGTCTCCAGTGGGTATGAACCATAAGTATGATATGGATCTCTTCTTAAAATAAATGATTTACTTCTATGGGTCAAGCCTGTAATCTCACTCATAGGAATAAGATGGTTTTCGGACTAGTCTATAAGTTTGTCCAGAGTTTGAGATGAAGCATCTTCTTATTATTGACAGTAATCATCTGCTGACTATTTTCCTATATTGGAAATATTTGCAGCTTATCTTCCTATATAGAGTTATTTCCAGGTCATTCTTTTTTCATTGTACAAACTGTTTGCACAGGTTTTTCCACTTATATTTTTTAGGAAACATTCCATATATCTTTATATGAACTGCTATCCAAATATCGGGCTTTGGTGTATATATGAAGTGTTTTTTTACATCTGTTTATATGACTATATGCCTCTGTCCCAATGTCTTGTGATTACTTGTATACTACACCTGTATTTTTACACTCCCCAGTCAAGCTAGACAAATGGGAGAGAGAGGCAGTCCCTCTTTGGAGCTAGACTTTCCTATATGTTTTAGTAGTTTTTCACTTATTTCTTTAGCAGTGACCAAGGCAGTTCCCCAACTAAACTTGTCTGCCTTTCTGCACCTTTATGCGCTGCTTGTATGAATACATCTTTCCAGCTAAGAGTCCGGCGTGCCGCCTTCTGTATTTCAATTTCCGGCTATGATGTGGAGAGGACATCCAGGCGGGAGCACTCGGGACTGTGGATCCATACAACTATAGGTTAAACCATAGGCTAAAACTTTTTGGAAGCCTTCCTCGTTAAGCGCAGCATACCTGTATATCACTACTAATTTTTAACCTTGTTACAAATCAAATTCAGTTCATTTTTTAACATAAATTATTTGTTGTTTCTGTGTCCAGCACCTAAAAAACCCCATTGTTTTGCTATTTATTTTCAAGCTTATAACTGTGTTTCTATTGATTATGGGAAAAAGCTATACAGAGAAAAGACACCTCTATTGCCTATAGGCACAGAGCTACTATGCATTATGGTAAATACAATCATGATGGAAATGCACACAGCCAGTGGAAGAATATAATCTTGCTATTCTTACTTGTTTTGACTTTGGTGCTCCCAGTGTATCCCTGCCCTTCTTCACCAGCTTACTCAGGATTTGGCTCTGAACTCTGGCTGGATTGGTGTGTGTTCCTAGCTGTATGGTGGAAATGATCAGCTGGTTCTGTTTCCGATTTCCTGATTCGCTGGCTGACATTTGCCCAGTGATGGATCTTTCTGTAAATGAAGGCATAACATGTTACCACTAGTGCCATGTCCTCATGTAAAAGCACTGGATGAGTGCATCGGCAGCCAGTCGTTGTGATAGCGGTACAGTGTAAATTTTGCTAATTCATTTTGAATGTCATTTTTCCACCTTCTAAAAAAAATACAAAATCAAAATACCTTAAAAATAACAATTATGTTTTTTTTTTAACTTATTTTTATTTTTACTTCTATTTAAATGGATGAATGCGTTTTGATGATTATGAATGGATTTCTTTATCAATGAGATGTATAGTAATTAATATTATAGTAAAAAGCAAAATAATGTCAAGATGAGGTCTTGCCTTACCACAAACTGTAGTCATTTCACACTAAGTGCAATGAATGGCTTTGTTAATAAACAGCAAAACACATTAATTGAAGCTGGCAGGGGGAAATGTGGTCAAATGAGAAACCTCTCATTTTGCAGCAAAATGAGGTTTAATCAGATTTCACAATCATCCCTAGTTCAGAGAATGGCTGGCACTGGCAACGTTTGCAGTATGTCCACTCAATCCTCCACAGTAACAAACATTTTCTGAATGTGATTGTACATGCTTGTAGAACACATGGCCAGTTGACACCTGAAGTCTGTATGGAGCTTTACCTGTGCCTTCAGCTAAAAATCCAGTCTCTTCATCGCCTCCAGAAATGGATCCAGTTATAGATGTAATATTCTGCAAAAGACTACAAACACACAGTACAACCAGTTATGTTTTGTGAGCAAATGTATACAGATATAATAAACGGGTAAGACGACTGAGGAAACACTTCCTCCTGCCTGCAGCAGACTGATTACTTAATTCTTCCAAGATGCTCATGTCAGATAGGCCTAGACATCATGCCTAGACACGGTCCCTCAATTGGGAAAAGTACAAGCTTATGAAAAATGATACAGCTGCTCTATATTGTGACAGGAATTCATTCATGCAGACTCAGTTTGCGGATATGTCTGGTTCACTGCAGCAATGATGTGCTGTAACCTGTAACTATCTATCAGAAATAATCATTCTGGAACACCCATGTCAGTGAAATAACTTTGCTAGTTAGCTATATATTTTCTATGGGTTACTGCACCGAAAGAAAAATAAATAGCATTCTGTTCATCACATAATAGCCTTGTGTATATAGGCGATCCTATAATCAGTAGTAAGCTTTCTTACTTTGCAGTGCTGGGGTTCTAGGCTCAATTCCCAGTAAATAAATTACTCATGTCAATATGTTATGCCAGTGTTTATGTGGTTTGCCGCTGGGTGCTCAAGCTGCTTGCACACTATCCAAAAACATACTCACAGATTAAATATGAACCTCAGTAAGCACAGATTTTATTTCAAAAGGCAAACTACTGTATTATCTGAACACAGTCTAGTTTCAGTTTTCTGTTTTCCAACTAAAGCTGGCCATACATGGATCGAAGTTCAGCAGGAAGCGGATGAATTTAAATTCATGTAGGGACCTTTCAATTTATGAGAAGTTGATCTATTGATAGATTTTTTTATGTACCAGCTAGTTGGTATATTTTCGCTCGATCAGCTTATGTAGCCAATCGGCTGCAGCTCTGATCAGTGTATTCTGGGGAAGTCCTGAATGTGTAATTGGATAAATCGTTTCAGTTTTTTTCGTTCAGCCAGCAAACCGAGCCATGTAGGACCAGATTAAAGTGGATGAAAACCCTCACATATACCCAGTGAAGTTAACAGCCTCAGATGATACACAGAGATTAAACAAATCTCGCTACATAAGTTTTACATGCATATCTTCTGTCTTCAGCTTTATATTTTCTTTAGAAAGTGCTCTTCGTGTTAGAGATTTTCTCTTCCTGGTCACCACTGGGAGTGAATTATTGGCATACAGCCAATACAGCTGATTGGAGGAGAGGCACACACCCCCTCTCCACAATGACAAAGGAAGAAAGGAAAGTGCAGAGCTCTGCTCTGAGACGGCGAGCTGTGTGCTAATCTATTTATAGCAACCTCCCACAACACACACTTCAGGCTGCCGTCTCCAACTTGTCAACAGTTATCAGGCTGATAACAGAGGAACTGAGCAGGTTCTAAGCTAAGGGACACAGTGCTTTGAAGAGAGATAAGAAAACACTACAAATAGATGTGCCCAGCTCAAATTTCATGAATCGGGTTTACATCCACTTTAAGAACTTCAGAGTAGTAGTTTCCAGCAATGACAATCAGTTCCTGCCCCCTTGAAGGACATAAGTGCTGCCTGTAGTTTGTGATCACCCTGGCTTTATCCTGCCCATACACACCCATAGGATGGACATGGGCACCTCAAAAGACCCTCCTCCTAGCAACCAATTTGGGGAAAATGCAAAGAGGTCAGTATCAGTAGGTAACAACTCCCCTTTCATCAGGATTTATGCTGGTGGTGATAGAAGGAAACATTGGAAAATGAGAACAAAGGAAACAAAGATCAGAATGATGAAGGCGCAGGCAGCAGACTATAACCGCCAGCACAAACCCTGATGATAGGGGTAACTGTGAGCCCCCATAATGCACAGAGTTTACCTACTGATCTTTCATCTAGATCTAGATTAATAAACCAGATTAATTATAGACTTGTGGCACATGTTGGAAGAGCAACAGCATGGTTGCATATAAACTGCCAATACTGTATGCATTATACTTATCTATCCAGCAGGTGGCACTGCAGTGTTATAGTGTTATGTGCATGGAAAATCTATTGTAATGCAATAAGAGGAAGTGTTATCTTGCCTCTGTTCTGTGTACTCGTTTGTTATCAAGTTCCTGTTTATGTTCTGATACTCCTCCATGAAAGTAAAGCTATCTAATGCATACAACACGCTTCCAGCGAATCATTTGAATACTCTGCCAATAGGTTATGGGCCCAGTGCACCCACCAGGCACCCAGAGGCACTGGAAAGAGAATTCTGCAACTCAGTGAGTACAGTGAGTCTGTGAGTACTGTATGCAAACTGCTGAAAGATGGCAAGTGGTTCAGATGTAAAGTTTGCAATTGCAAAGCTGAACAATGGCAATTACCAGCTGTGGAAGTTAGAAATTATTCTGAACAAACTAAGATGAAGATGAAGTTAGGATTACCAGCAACATCACATCCAAAACTGGTCGGATGTGTGGATGCTGATTGGGCTGGGGACTGCAAAGACCGCAAATCCACAAGTGAATTCATCTTCCAGTATGGGGAAGGAACCATAAGTTTGTCTAGTCAAAAGCAAGTAACTGTCGCTCTATTTTTAACCGAAGCAGAGTACATCGCAGCAGCACACGCATGCCAAGACGCGATAGGAATTTGTCAACTTTATGTGGACATTGGGATAGACATGTCAAAACCAATTCCATTTTGAAGACAAACAGGGATGTATAAAACTTACACAATCAGAAAAGGTCAATCCCAGGACCAAACACATTGACAACAAGTATCACCTACTGAGGGACAATCAATAGCAAGGTGTTCTTGACATTCAATATTGCCCATCAAAGGAGATGACTGCTGATGCACTCACCAACCCTTTGTTGAAGGAAGATCATAGTTATTTCCAGAAGAAGCTGAATATAATTTGGCAAAGCACATGCTGTTGAGAAGGGGTGTTGGAAGAGCAACAGCATGGTTGCATATAAACTGACAATACTGTATGCATTATACTTATCTATCCAGCAGGTGGCAATGCAGTGTTATAGTGTTATGTGCATGGAAAATCTATCGTAATGCAATAACGTTCCTGTTTATGTTCTGATACTCCTCCATGAAAGTAAAGCTATCTACTGCATACAACAAGCTTCCAGCGAATCATTCTGTCAATAGCACTCTCATCATTCACACTGTTATTGGACTGCTCTGGGGATTTATAGGGTTACCCCATATAATAGAGAGCTGCATCCTATGATTGGAGACTACACCAGATCATACTTACTTTTGAGTCTAATGCTCCACCAGCACCCATTTTGTAATGTGCTAAGGAAAAAGAGTGCTGTCTAAATGACCTAAATATGAAACTAGTTGCACTGTTTTACACACATAAGTGCTGGGAAGTTAGAGTAATACCTGATTGTCCTGGAATCACTGAATAGGAAGACGTCTCCCAGCACAGTCCCAGCCTTAACAGACAGTCCACCAGGTTTCTGGAGTTTATTCAGCATGTTCTGTATTAAGGTGGATTTCCCAACTCCTGAATCCCCTAGAAATGTAAAATAAAGCAGGTAACACAAGAGCATCCCGAAAAGGATATAGATGGATACTGATATAAATTGATCCACAGATACTCTGGTGTCAGGAGCTTACCTGTGAAGAGGACGGGCTGCTTGGCTATCAGGAGAAGGTTGCTTAGGAAGGAATACCTCACACTGTCCACAGTAGAGATGAAGCGTTGGACAATGCCCTCTCTGTCCTTTAAAGGGTTAAGCTCTGAGAACAGTAACGTCTCTATAAATGCAAAAAAGGGCAGTAAAAGGAGCAGGAAAGTACAACCGTAGTGTAGCACCGCAAAACAGAAAGCAGAGCTTGACAAGGTAATGATCAAATATTATTAACATATCTAAAAACAAAAAAACTTGAACAGCCTATAGATTTCCTGAAAGTTCTGGTTTTGAGGAGAAGTACACCTGCTCTCTTATCTCTCAATGCATTGCTCAGGACCCCAAGTCTTCAACGTAATAGGAAGGCTCAGTCAGCACTTTTAGCAGAAAGCATGTTTTTGGAAAAACAATGGATGAATATTCACAATGGCTGTATGCAGCATGTGCAGCTCCTCGGGCACGGGAAAATGCCAGGAGACTTATGTTAGATCATAGGATGGATAGAAAGGAGCGCCCAAAGACGTGGATGTAAACAACTTTGATCTTTGATTTTATTTGATTGAACGAACAGTAAAATGAAGCCAATGCGTTTCGGGGGTCCAACAAACTCCCCCTTCTTCAGGGCTGCTAGTGTTTGAAGCTCCAGATGCTTGTCCGTTGTGAGTGGAGATCTGATAAAATCTCAAAACGGCATTCCAGGGGTAGCAGCCCAGGCCCCACAAGAGGGCCCACCACTAGAGTCTCCCAATCTCGCTCCATAGAGGTATTGGGAGTCGGGTACCCACCCACATTTCCCTACGGACGACATCCCCACACGAGGGATTTTGTTTCAGCGTGGTCCACTCTCCACCCTAGGAGACTTATGTTAGGCATGTACTGTATTCCCTTTTGCTATACTGTATTTTGAAAAATTCACTAAAACTTTTTGTAAAGCAAAAATGCCTATTTTAGTCCACGTGCATGAACCCTTAAAATGGAGCTCCACCCAAAAGGGGGAGCTCTGCTTGTTCATACCCTCCCCCTTTTCCACTGCCACATTTGGCAATTTTTTAGGGGCTGCAGCGAAGACCTGGTTTTTATAGGTACCTCCTCCGACTTCTAGGTAAGATTGCAGATCGGCGATCTACGACCAGGGACGTGCAGTCAGGGGAGGCAGGTGCCATGAAAATAAAAAAAATGAACATGCTTAGAGGGTCATAGCTCAGCGACCTGGGGTCACAGAGAGCCTGTCAGATGCTACATACGGTGCGCCCAGTTTAAATACAAGCTGGCACACGCTGTTTGCAGCAGACCGAGAGAATGACTTGTCAGAGGCACTGAGCTTAATGGACAGCTTGGAGCCTTGGACCAATGGTCCTTGGTCCAATGAAAATACTGCAGCGGAGGCTCTCCTCTCACTGCAGTGTCATAAAAGGGGGTGTGTGTCTATAAGACAAATGCTCCCTTCCAGTTCAGCCCTCTCAACTACAAGGAAAAAACATGGGTTTATGGGTATAAGGTTTACCCATAATCCCATGTTTTTCTCATACAGTTAAGAGGGAGAATCTGTTGCTGCTGAAAAGGCAATTTTTTAATCAAGCTAAATAACATATTATTATTCTATATGTTATAACATACCGTATTTTTCGCACCATAAGACGCACTTTTTTTTCCCCCAAAAAATGGGGGAAAGTGTCCCTGCGTCAATGGTGCGAATACTGCCCCCCCCCCCCGTCATTGCGTGCTCCCGAACACCATAGAGCGCTGCTGTGATCCTTCTCACACAGGGAGAAGACAGAGCAGCCCCATCGGTCGAATGAAGTACTGCCGCGGTGGCGGCTGGGGCTGCTTTGACTTCTATCTGAATGGGGTCTGGCTGCAGAGTGGAGCTCCACCAGGCGCATGTGTGATGACATCATCACACCGCGGCGGTGCAGGGAGATATGAATCTCCCTGTCTGCTTTGTTTCAGGCTGCATTTTATGGAACCAGGTATGGCTGTAATTGTTTGACACGGGTATATAGCTGTGTTTTATGGACACTGGTATATTGCTGTATTTCATGGACTCTGGTATGTGCTGTATTTCATGGACTCTGGTATATGGCTGTATTTCATGGTCTCTGGTATATGGCTGTATTTCATGGACTCTGGTATATGCTGTATTTCATGGTCTCTGGTATATGGCTGTATTTCATAGACTCTGGTATGTGGCTGTATTTCATGGACTCTGGTATATGCTGTATTTCATGGACTCTGGTATGTGCTGTATTTCATGGTCTCTGGTATATGGCTGTATTTCATGGTCTCTGGTATATGGCTGTATTTCATGGACTCTGGTATGTGCTGTATTTCATGGTCTCTGGTATATGGCTGTATTTCATAGACTCTGGTATGTGGCTGTATTTCATGGACTCTGGTATATGGCAATATTTCATGGACTCTGGTATATCGCTGTATTTCATGGACTCTGGTATATGGCAATATTTCATGGACTCTGGTATATCGCTGTATTTCATGGACTCCGGTATATGGCTGTATTTCATGGACTCCGGTATATGGCTGTATTTCATGGACTCTGGTATATGCTGTATTTCATGGGCTCTGGTATATGCTGTATTTCATGGACTCCGGTATATGGCTGTATTTCATGGACTCCGGTATATGCTGTATTTCATGGGCTCTGGTATATGCTGTATTTCATGGACTCTGGTATATGGCTGTATTTCATAGACGCTGGTATATGCTGTATTTCATGGACTCTGGTATATGGCTGTATTTCATAGACTCTGGTATATGGCTGTATTTCATGGACTCTGGTATGTGCTGTATTTCATGGACTCTGGTATATGGCTTTATTTAATGTACTCTGGTATATGGTTATATTTCATGGACTCTGGTATATGGCTGTATTTCATGGACTCTGGTATATGGCTGTATTTCATGGACTCTGGTATATGCTGTATTTCATGGACACTGGTATATGCTGTATTTCATGGACTCTGGTATATGGCTGTATTTCATGGACTCTGGTATATTCTGTATTTCATGGACTCTGGTATATGGCTGTATTTCATGGACTATTTTAGTACACCATTTGGTTCAGAATATTTTTTTTCTTGTTTTCCTCCTCTAAAATATAGGTGCGTCTTATGGTCAGGTGCGTCTTATGGTGCGAAAAATACGGTAATAGTTTACTATGTACTGTATCTAATTCCTGTGAAATTACTGGTTTGAAGTTATAACTTCAAACTTCAGTAATTTTTCCGTTAAGCCACCTGCTTGAGTACAGTTTTTGAAAATATAGTAAATTGCCTTAAAAAAACAATTTATAATAATTATCTGTATATTACTTATGGTAATTAACCACTTGCCACTCAGGCAAATTCTTACACTTCTCTCCTACATGTAAATATCATCATTTTTTTTTTGCTAGAAAATTACTCAGAACCCCCCAAACATTTTATATATATTTTTTAGCAGACATCCTAGGGAATAAAATGATGGTCGTTGCAACTTTTTATGTCACACAGTATTTGCGCAGTGAGAGTCAATTATGTAACTTGTGAATATGTAACCTGTGTGTATCTGCCTCTGATACTAGCCAGTGCGTCACCAGCCACTGACCTCCCTGTCTACGACATATCCGTCCCCCGTCACCTTCTGGGACCTGTGTGTGTTATAGAAGACAGTGAGACCATTCAGAAAGTGCGGCACAGCTCGCACATGTGCAGCAGGAAACTGACCGTCAAGCCTGAAGGCTTCACTGCTGGTTTCCTTTACTTGCAATGCTGATGCCTGCACCTAAAGCCGATGATCAAATCGGATTTGGATGTCGACATTGCGGGATCCCTGGACAGGTAAGTGTCCTTATATTAAAAGTCAGCAGCTACAGTATTTGTAGCTGCTGACTTAATTTTTTTTTTTAGAGATGAGCTCCGCTTTAAAGTTGATCACCATGTTTTAGTGAATTTTAAATGGTGCATTTGGATCAAGCTAATCCAAACAAACTATTTACTTCACTAACAGATGCAGCGGCTATGTGCACTTTATAAACTGTATGTCGTATCAACCACATACAGTATAGAGCTCTGTGTTCGGCCAGCAGCATGGGGATTTCCTTTCCCACTCTTGGAACAAAGTCGGGTCAGAATGATCACTGCTCAGCCATTCACAAGAAGTTTGTATTCAATGAATGCATACAAAACTTCCTTAAATTAACTAAGGTGGAGATTGTGTTGCCATCCTCCTCTCCAGGAAGTCCCCATCCCAATGCCGAAACACAGCAATATATTCTGTATTTAGCTAAGGCAACATACAGTTTATACAGTGTACACAGCTGCTGCATGCATTAGTGAAGTAAATAGTTTGGTAACAAACAAATGGCCACTGGCCGCACCTATAATTGGCCTTCACAGCAAGGAGCACATGGAAGGGCAACGTATACATAACAAAACCAGAGAAAATTCCCAGCTCAACTCGCCAACCAGTATGCTACCAACCAAATTATTCAACAGTTTGCATTTAAAACAGGGGTTTAGTTAGTACACATTTGCAAATACATGTGTAAGCTGCAGAGTCGTTCCAAGGCACCTCAATATTTCTACACTCCTAACTATTGTAAATTCATGAGAGTCTCCAGAGTTGAAACACATGAATACTAATGGATAGATGGAAGGCAGGTGAGCTGGAGGTAGCCCACCCCTCCTTAACCACGTGCCGACCTACTCGGGTAATTTTAGGGCCAGTTCACACCACAAATATGCACTCTGGATACATTCTGGATCAGTTTTTGCTCACAGTTCACACCACATGCAGTTCCAGTGCATTTTTGATACAATTTGCTATGTTCCCGTACAGTTCTGTTCAGAAAAAATGCAGTATGCTCTACATTTTTTCTGCACCGGAAACTGATCAGACACTGACTGCACTGATGTGAACTAGAGCCATTGGAATAAATGGAAAACACTCTGGTGTGAACTAGCACTTACTGTAGCAAAGTGGCAGGATAGCGCAAATCACTGTTTATAAACTCTCATGCCCGCCCGCGCTCCCTGAGTGTGGCTGCGGGTTGGGTGGACTCAATGTCTGCCGGCAAGCCACGATCCCCTAATACAGAGGAAGAACAGGGAACCGCTGATGTAAACACAGCAGTTCCCTGTTCTGCCAGGTGGTGTGACAGTGATCTACTGATCCCTGTAATCGGGATCAGTTAGATCTGTCATGCCTCTGCCAGCCCAGCCCCCATACAGTTAAAACACAGTTAACCCCTAGATCACCCCTTACAGGTTAACCCCTTCCCTACCAGTGATATTTATACAGTAATCAGTGGCCAATTCTAGATCTGATGTCATTAGTCCCAAAAAAGTGTCAAAAGTGTCCAATCTGTCTGCTGCAATATCGCAGCACCGATAAAAATCGCAGATCGCCGCCATTACTAGTAAAAAAAAAAAGTAAAAAAAGCCATAAATCAACTCTCATAGTTTGTAAACACGGCAACTTTTGCGAAAACCAATCAATATACGCCTATTGCGATTTTTTTTTTACCAAAAATATGTAGAAGAATACATTTAGGCCTAAACCGATGAATACATTAGTTTTTTTTTATATTTTTATATATATTTTTTTATATGTATTATAGCAAAAAGTAAATGTCGATGTCCGCCGGCGACCCGCGATCGACTGGTACACAAGAAAAGCGGGGAACTGCTGATGTAAACACGGCGGGTTCCCTGCTATGTCAGGCGGCATGACAGTGATCTACTGATCCCTGTCACCGGGATAAGTTAGATTGGTTATGCCCCTGGCAGCCCAGCCCCCACACAGTTAGAACACACTGAGGGAACACAGTTAACCCCTAGAGCGCTCCCTTGGTGTTAACCCCTTCACTGCCAATGACATTTATGCAATAATCAGTGGCTATTTTTAGCTCCGATTGCTGTATAAATGTCAATGGTCCCAAAAAAAGTATCAAAAATGTCCGACATGTCCACCGCTATATCGCAGTCCCGATAAAAATCGCACATCGCCTCCATTACTAGTAAAAAAAATTGTAAAAACGCCATAAATTAATTCTCATGGTTTGTAAACGAGGCAACTTTTGCGCAAACCAATCAATATACATCGATTGTGATTTTTTTTACCACAAATATTAGGAAGAAATATATATCAGCCAAAACTGATCAATAAATACTTTTTTTAATTTTTTTAATTTTTTTTTTTGGATATGTATTATAGCAAAAAGTAAGGAATTTTTTTTTTGTCAAAATTGTCGCTCTTTTTTTGTTTATAGCGGTGATCAGAAGTCAGAAGTGACACAAAGGTACTCAAATACCACCAAAAGAAAGCTCTATTTGTAAATCCTTCCGGGGCTGAAGTGGTTAAAGCGACACAGTGCCGAATCGCAAAAAGTGCTCTGGTCAGGAAGGGGGTAAATCCTTCCGGGGCTGAAGTGGTTAAAGCGACACAGTGCCGAATCGCAAAAAGTGCTCTGGTCAGGAAGGGGGTAAATCCTTCCGGGGCTGAAGTGGTTATAGGCACAGGGGCACACTGGACACCCAGCACATAGCACAATGGCAGCAAAGGTGTCCAGTGTGTCCCCTCACCAGTGTAACATCAGTAACAAACAAATGGCTACTGCCCACACCTATACCTGGCCTTCACAGCAAGGACCACATGGAAGGGCAACGCATACAAAAGAAAACCAGAGAAAATTCCCAGCTCAACTCGCCAACCAGTCTGCTAGCAACAAAATTATCCTGTCTAACAGTTTGCGTTAAAAACAGGGGTTTAGTTAGCACATGTTTTCAAATACATGCGTAAGCTGGAGAACTCCTCCAAGGCACCCCAATATTTCTTCAGTCCTGACTCTTGTAAATGCATGAGAGTCTATTGGGTAGAGGGTAGTAAATATTCAGGGGAGAGATTTGAAAGTCCCTTCCAGAACTCTGGAAGGTTCTTAACAGAGACATGGGGAAATAATGGATCCCGCCATATGGGAAACCACAAACAGACAACAACTGCTCCACTGAATAAACATGAGCCAAAAAAGAACTAAATTTACCTAACATCCCAGCAACCTAACTAGGAGGGTGCTAAATCTGGTAAGCTCAGGATTTTTGGTGCAAACAAAATGTGTTTATATGCTCTGTGGCCACTGAGTAATATATTTAAATGCAATTTTTGTGCCTTGAGATGAGCTTTAATTGCAAAGAAAATATAAAAAGTTAAATGTATGGGAGACAAAACTGTACTGCCCTCCATTCCCAATGATAAATGATGTCTATTCTACAAATAACACCTACATAAATACGTAAACAAGTGACCCCTGTTGGCAGGTGATAAGTGATAAATGAGCTATGATGAAATGCACTGTCAGCACAATGGCAAAAAGTAACATTTACAAAGAATAAAAGAGAAGACAGGCTATTTTTAGCAAGTGACAACAACAAACGCTGCCATGATGTGCTGGGATAGGATGCTGTCAGCTCTGATGATCATCTGTGTTGTACGAGCCTGCAGAAATCCCTCCAGCTATAGAGGATGGGTTGCAGAAGGTTAACCTTTCTTACCGATCTATAAATGACTATGAGATAATGCACACCTTACAAATAATGTGGAATAATTTGGGGGAAGAAGATTGTCTGTGTAGCAACCTGACTTCAGCTGTTCTTTTCCACCTCCTGCAGATTAGAGATGGATTAAAGCACAGACCCAGTTGGAACATTTCGCCTTTTACGGTGACAACTCAAAATTTGTGATTTTTTCAGGCCCAGAGACAATGTCCAGCAGGAAAAAATAGAGAGGATGAAACTCCTCAGTGGGAACACAGACAGCAATATAAACCTGGGTGTAGAAGGAGGAAAGTGCAAAAAGTCCCTGATGAAGGGGGGCCCTTTGAACCCTTAATACATGTTGACTTTTTAGGATACAAGAGTCTGACTAAAATGAAATCTGGCCTTTCTACATTATTATTTTGGCACTTTCCTCCTTGTATAACCAGTCTATACTTGAGTAAAGATCTAACCTCTCACCGCCAGCCCTGAAGGAGCTTTCTAAAGTTAATGAACTCCTTCATGCTGAAGAACATAGCAAATCTAATCGATTCCTCCATCCAAGCCAACATCACAGATGGACGAATTACCCCTGTTAGCTATTGTATACTGACAGCCAGGAGGTCTGGCAGAATACCCAAAATGCACCTGGCTCCTTTGACAAAAGTCCATTATTCAGTTGACTTTCATGGAGCTGGCACGGCCATCCACCTCCTCTGCATTGGTCAAAATGTAGGGCCAGCTTAAACTACAACTAAAGGCAAAACTTTTTTTTTTCGTTTTGGACAGAGTAGGGAGAGATTAGAATTCCTGTCAGGTTTTTTATATTGCTGCCTGTGCCCCTGTTAAAGAGATTCACCCTCTAGGTTTGTCTTGTTTACCATTATCATTAAAAGTGAAAGTAAATGAAAATCCTAAATTTTTGGTTGTCCTCAGAAAAGTAATAGAGGGGAAATCTTCCAATGGGGGACACTACTTCTTGTGACCTGGGGGTCACCCAGGAAATTCCCTTTTATCAGGGATTTCCTCTCACTTCCTGTTTGGATATGGGACAGGAAGTGAAGGGAAATCTTGGCAATGGGACACAGAAGGCAAAAAAAAAAAAAACCCACGAACAGGGGTTATAACTAAGGATGGGCTCGGGCTTGTTTGCAAACGCACGTGCCCGAGCTCGCCATTAAGTTGACACTGTACAGCGCTAATCACAGGCAGTGAGACATATCCCGATCCGCAGCTACACAGATCGGGAAATGTCTCACTGCCTGTGATTAGTGCTGCGCAGTGTCAGCTTCCTGGCAGGGTCAGGCACGTGCGGTTGCGAACAAGCCCAAGCCCATCCTTAGTTATAATCTTCCCTTGCTCTATCCAAAATGAAAAAAAAGTTTTGCCTATATTTCTACTTTAAGAGATCCATTGCCTTACCATTTTCTTATAATTTCCAGCGATAAAAATTCATGGCAGGGGGTCTAGCCCTTTCATACTCTATCCAAACTAAAAGTAAACTAAAAGAAAAGTTCTGCCTTTAGATACATTTTAACTGTAGAAAAACTATGCTGCATTTGTACTTGCTTTTTTTGAGTTTGCAATACTCACCTCTTCTCTGGTGCTGCACCCCACAGTACTTCAATTAAAGATGTCCTCGGTCTTTCGGGCGGAGTGATGCCAAGGCGGAGGGTATATTTTGCGTGCTGGGTCTCATAGGCCTGTTCACTCAGGGGAAGTAACAACTGTGCCTTGCAACACTCACCTTTAGGGTCAGTTCACACCTATGTGGTGCATTTTTGCTGTGGTGCATTTTAGGTTTGTTTTTGCTTTTTTCGGTGCTTTAACTTTGAACGTATGTTTTGATGAAAACGCATGAAAGATGCAGCATGCAGGGCTTTTTAATGCACCACACCTAAAACGCACATAAAATACAAAGGAGGGAATGGGGCCGAGCTGCCCCCCACCCCACAGTACCTTTTTTCTGCCACAAGATGTCCACAGACTTTTGTTTTGAATGACACCCAGGGTCATTCAACCTTGAAGACTGTGGACACACTGGGGTTGATTTATTTAAGGGCTCTTTCACACTTGAATGTCCGTTTTCAAGGACTTCACTTGTTCAGCAGGGATCGATCTGTTGGTCCCCCCTAAGCCGGCGGATGACAGGCCCATCTCTGCTCACTGTGCAGACGGATCTGCCGGAGCCCCGCTCACCTCTATGGGGGATCGTATGAAAATGGATCCGCCTGTCCGTTTTCATCGGAACCGATCTGCCAGACGGATGGAAAATAGGGTTTCCATCCATCTAGATTTAGTGGAGCGGATTGGATCGGATGTCAGTGGACATGTCACCGCTGACATTCGTTGCTCCATAGGAGGTACATGGAGTGTCTGTTCAGGTCCGCCTGAAAAACTGACACATGTGTGAAAGAGCACAAAGGCAGTTGCACACTGCAAGTGCAGTTGCTCCAGAGCTTAGTAAATGAGCAGAAGCTCTGCTGACTTCTGTCATCCAATCATGTGCAAACAAAAATGCTTTTTTTACATTTTCCTTGCACATGATTGGGTATTCCTTGCAAAGTGAAGCTTTACCTCATTGACTAAGCAACTGCACTTATAGAATGCAACTGCACTTTGCAAAGTTCACAGTCTATTTACCTTTAGTAAATCAACCCCAGAGTGAGTGCATGAGACTGCCCCTTGCCCTGCATACCACCACAGCTACCTGCGCTCACAGTGTGCCAATGCATATCTTCAGGTCAGCACTGCTCCCTGCATTATCACTGCTAGAGAAATTCACCTTAAGGCTAGGTTCACACCTAATACCGATTCGGCTCCCAGCATGGGTCCGGTGCGTTCTGGTTCACCGTTTCAGGTCTGATTTCTGCCTGAATTTTTGGCTGAATTCGGACCTGAAACGGACCAGAAGACGCACAGGGCTCCTCTGCAAATTCGCACCAGAGCCACATCGGAGATATGTGAAGCGGCTCCATAGAGAGCAGGTCAAAATCTCCTGCTATTGCGAATTGGATGCGGATAATCCTCATCCAATTCGCAATGGTGTGAACCCAGCCTAAAAAAGGTGAACATGTTAAAATATATAACATACACTCAGGGGGGAAGAGTATCCAGGGAGGGGGGAGGGAGGAGGGATCATGGGGGGAAGCTCAGAGTGGGGCTTTAATTAAACATTAAGCAACAGCAATTTTTATTGTAATATTGAGTCTCCCAAGCAGTTCTCCGACACAACATCCAAGCAAAAAGATGAAGATTACCAATTCAAAATCCAACAATTAAACTCAGCAAAACTAAAACACGACCGAATGGAAATAGAAAGCGTAAGCATTCATCCGGTGATTAATGTGTCCTGTCTGTCGTAATATTTGTCTTCAAGCGGATGGCCTTTAACAATGTGAAAAATTACAGCAGAGAGAATGAAGAAAACAAAAGAATAGAATTGGACGCAACAAAAACTTCATAATCGAAAAGTGGAAGACACACGGCAAGGGCATCACAAAACAGTCCTTTTATTCAGTTCTATAAATATTTTTAAATCCTTCAGGCCATCAGGGCATTTTTATTGCCTGTATGCTAAAGAAGTATAATGCAAATAGTAAAGATATATAGTTGGAGGCTGTGGAAACACAGAGGTATTATGGTGAGTAGGATAAATGCCCAGAGCCACAAAACAACAACCAGATGTAAAACGTAAGATCAGCACCCTCATTGTGATAAAAAATTTGAGTAAACATAAATAGATAAGGAAAATTCATAAAGGAAATTTAACCAAATAGGAAAGGAAAGTCAAGTTTAAATAAACTATATGAAGGGAAGGAGCTGTTAGAAGTTATGTGAATCCTCAACAAACCATTTGAATTAGTCACGATTAAAAGGTAAATAAATAGTTTACAAAGAATCAAAGTATACTAGATTACCAAAACTGAGTGTGCACCTGACTACCACACCTACTAAATGGTTAATAGAATGCGGATACCCTTCTAATTGATTGCAATTCAATGGTGGGGAAGGCCCTTTTTTGTACCAGCAAACAAACGGCCTATTTAAGCAAATAGCACCCTGCAGCGGATGCTGTCCGTTCTACAGCGTTAGTGTGAGTTCCTGAGAGCAACCTGTATTCTGATCTCTGTTCCTGTGACCCAGCTTGTCTGACCTTGATTGACCTCTGCCTGCACCGACCCCCAGCTTGCCCATGATGACTCTTCTGTCTGACCTTTGTGTACCTAGCTGCCTGCCTGTTAACGACCCTGCTTGTACCCGACGACTCTTCAGCCTGCACCTTCTGTACCGCTTGCCAGCCAGTTGCCAACCCCTGCCTGCTTCACTACTGTACGGATTGCACGAGCTATTGACGGACCCTTCACACCACCACCAGTGATCCTGTTTAGCCCTCATGTCCTCCTGTGCTCTGGAACCTCCTGTTTGCTCTACCAGGGGTTTCTGAACCAGAGCCGTAAGAGTGGATGCTTCCTGCACAAGACAGACTCCACCACCAGGTGCGTGACAGCAATGGACAGCCATGTCTGAGTCTGCACAGGGAGCACCCTCTGCTATGAACTGTATGTCCACTTAGCCGGCCTTACAGAGGCGGTTAAGAACCTGCAGGAAGGTTACACCCGGCTGGAAGAATGAATTCAGGAGCTCTCTGCACCTGCAGCTCCTGGGAGCAGCCAAGCAGCTGGGCGCACCATTGTGGCCCTACCATCTGAGCCCAAGGTCCCCCTTCCGGACAAGTTTTCTGGGGACCATCACAAGCTCCAGGCCTTCCGTAATGCCTGCGAGCTCTACTTTGGCCTCTAGCCCCACACCTTTTCATTGAAAACTACAAAGGTGGGGCTGGTCATCTCCCTGCTACAAGAAGAGCCCCAGGCCTGGGCCCACCAATTATGGGAACAGAGAGCCCCAGAAGTTTCTACCTAGGCTCAGTTCTTTCAGGCCATGGCCCGACTGTACGAAGACCCCCACCACTGCGGAGGCTGCACTACACAGCCTCCAGCAGGGTCGCCACTCCGTGAAGGACTACGTATCGGAGTTTAGGCGATGGAGCGCAGACATGGCGTGGAACGATGCTGCACTCTGCTACCAGTTCCGCCTGGGTAGTCCGTATCCAGGAACGCGATGAATGGAAGACCTCCTTCCGTACTTGTTTTGGGCACTACGAGTACCTGGTCTGTGTAATGCCCCCGCAACATTTCAGCATTTCGTGAACAATGTGTTCATGGATTACTTAGACCTGTTCGTCATCATCTACTTGGATGATATCCTGATTTTCTCCTCCTCCCTTGAGGAACACCAAGAACCTGTAACCAAGGTCCTAAACTGCCTCCGTCAGCATGGGCTATATGCCAAGGCCGAGAAATGTGCCTTTGAGCAATCAAGCATCCAGTTCCTCGGTTTAGTTATCTCAATGACTGGAGGCACGATGGATCCACAGAAGGTCTCCACTATCCTAGACTGGCCGGAACCTACAGACAGGAAAGGGGTCCAACGTTTCGTGGGCTTTGCAAACTTTTATAGAAAGTTTATAGAAAGTTTATCGCCCCAATCACGCAACTCACGGAACAAAACATCCGCTTCCAGTGGACCACCGAGGCCGAAACAGCCTTTCAGACTCTGAAGGGACTATTCAAAGCAGCACCCATCTTGAAGCACCCCGACCCAGCCTTACCTTACGTCCTAGCGGTGGACGCTTCGGAAACCACAGTAGGGGCAGTTCTCTCCCAAAAACATGGTTCCAAAGCTTGGGGTCTCTTGAATCCACTCCCTGTACCTGAACGCTATGTACTTTATTGTGGAATTGCCGCCATCTAAAGGTTACACCACCATCTTCGTGGTTGTGGATCGCATGACCAAAATGGCCCATTTTCTGCCCACGAAGGGCACACCCACTGCCGCAGAAACAGCGGAAATCGTTGTCCGGGAAGTTGTCCGGCTACCACTCTGTGTTCGGCATTAGAGATTGAACTATCCCTGTACTCAGCTTATCACCCTCAGACTAAAGGCAAAACTGAGAGAACGAACCAGACCCTGCAGCAATATCTGAGTTGTTTCTCCTCGTCCTCTCAGGATGACTGGGCCGCATTACTGCCACTGGCTGAATTCGCCTTTAACAACACCATCCACTCGGCTACCAAGCAGTCCCCGTTCTGGGCGAATTATGGCTTCCACCCAACCTTTCTACCTGGCTTGGCTTCGGAAAGCACAGTACCAGCTGTACAAGAAACACTCAAATTCTTTAAAGAGAATACCCAGCTCCTGCGGGTTACACTCTCCAGAACTATGGAATTCAGTAAGGAGGCCTTTGACAAGAAAAGGCGGGGGAAGCTAGAATTACAACCAGGTGACATGGTCTGGTTGGCCACCAGGAACCTGAAACTGGCTTGTCCATCGAAGAAGCTGGGCCCTAGATTTGTCGGCCCCTTACCGATGAAGAGAAGAGTTAATAGGGTGACATATGAACTGGTCCTACCTGCATCTTTACGTGTTCACCCAGTCTTCCACGTATCTTTGCTCAAGCCAGTCCCTCTTAACCACTTCCCGAGTCGGAAGAAGGGCCCACCAGAACCAATTGTAGTAAATGGAGAGGAGGAGTTCGAGGTCGAGGCCATTCTGGATTCCTGGAAAAACGGGTAACACAACTCAGTATCTGGTGAAATGGAAGGGGTATGGCCTAGAGGAAGTTCCTGGGAACCAGAAGCAAACATCCATGCCGCTGAGTTAATTCAAGCCTTTAAGAGAAGCCGCTAGGAGAGTGGTACCCGGCGAGGCATCCGGAGGCTGCCCCTTGAGGGGGGGGGGGCAATGTTAGGAAAGCAAAACTTGCCTGGAAATTCATCTGTGCGCATTCGCGAGCGCCCGTGAGCCTGTACGTGCCAATGGCACCAAACGGCCTATTTAAGCAAACAGCACCCTGCATTGGATGCTGTCCGTTCTAAGGCGTTAGTGTGAGTTCCTGAGAGCAACCTGTATTCTGAACTCTGTTCCTGTGACCAGGCTTGTCTGACCTTGATTGACCTCTGCCTGCACTGAACCCCAGCTTGCCCAGGAAGACTCTTCTGCCTGACCCTTGTGTACCTCGCTGCCTGCCTGTTAATGACCCTGCCTGTACCCAACGACTCTTCAGCCTGCACCTTCTGTACCGCTTGCCAGCCAGTTGCCGACCCCTGCCTGCTTCACTACTCTACGGATTGCACAAGCCATTGACGGACCCTTCCCACCACCACCAGTGATCCTGTCCAGCCCTCATGCACCCCTGTGCTCTGGAACCTCCTATCTGCTCTACTAGGGGTTCCTGAACCAGGGTCGCAAGAGTGGTTGCTTCCTGCACAAGACAGACTCCACCACCAGGTGCGTGACAACTATGGAGGCTCTGAGGCCACTATCTTCAGCACCACTTGATGTATACAGGTCAGTGTGTTGATGCTGCTATACAATACACATGTATTGCCTTTGATTAGTCTAATGACACTACTGTAATGCACTTTTCTTTAACAGACAGAACTTTATTCAAAAATTGCACAAATACATTGTCAGTATACAATTTCTAAACAGGTGTAGAGCAACATTAAATGAAACATTTCTCAACACCATTAACTTATTACTCTGCAAGTAAGGACCCACCCAGGCAGAGTCAGGGGAGGGGGGGAGTGTCCATACCCTTCAGGTGAAAAGGAGGGGGTGGGGGTCAGGGAGGAAGGGAGGAAGGGAGGGGGAGGGAAGTAGGGAAAAATAAGCAGCAGGGGGGCGGAGGGGAGCAGACAACATCCAACAGGAGTGTAAACAGTTACTGCCTAGCGGTACCACGAGCATTAATCCAAACTTTATCAAAATTTTTTGGACAAATTTCTACTAATATATGTCAACTTGTACAATGGCAAAACCGTGTTAACTGCAGCTATCCAATTAACCACTGTAGGTGGAGTGGGCTGTTTCCATCTAATTAGGATCTCTCTCCTTGCATAGTAAAGTGCATAGAATAAAAGTAACTTCATATGCCTGGACGCTATAATGTCCTCCATGACACCCAGTAGTAACAAACGTGGGTCAAGCTGGAGGGACCACTCACCGAGATCATTGAGAGCAGGACAGACTGCCAATATGGGCGAATTTGCGGACACTGCCAAACCATGTGAAAGAAGGTACCCGGAGAGGAGAGACAAGGTGTACAGTCGGGACTGCGCTGCGGATAGATGGCTGCCAATCTTTGGGGAGTATAATATACCCTATGCAGGAATTTTATCTGAGTAAAACGGTCTTTGGCTGAGATCATACTGGTGACGGAGGAGCTGACGCAGTCCTCCCAATCTTCAGTGGAGAAGCCCAAAATGTCAGACTGCCATTTATTAAATGCTTTGGCTGGGGTACAAGCATAAGACAATGATTTATTTATTGTTATAAGACAATGATAACTGGAGATACAGAGAAGATAAAGGTTTGTCAAGTAGTCTAGACCTCAACAACCTCTCAATACGATCAGGCTCCAGTGTAATTGGACCCTGGAGCTGAGCTCGGAGAGCATGCCTCAGTTGATAATAACGGAAAGACACAAAAGGTGGCAGAGAGAGCTTCTCCCGCAGTTCATCAAAGGAGGCGATGTTCCCATTTGAAATAACATGTTTTAGAGTCACCACTCCCCTAGCTGCCCAAAGTTGAGGATTCGAGACCCGGGCTAGGTGTTGGAGTTGCCCCATAGAGGTGCATGCGGCGAGTAAGTGGTCTCTGCCCTATAAATTTCCCTGGCCTATACCCACACTCTAATCGCTGTACGCATAGGCCTGGTAACCATTGGATGTGCTCTGGGACTCCTATATAATAAATTAGACAATGCAGCATAAGAGCCCAGTAGTGCAGCCTCCAGCATAACCGCCAGGTTTTTTCTGGGCTGGCTAAACCACCAACGCACAGTTACAAACAACGTGGCCCAATAATACAGCTGAAGGTTGGGTAGGGCCAAACCACCCTGAATGAGAGGTAGCTGGAGAGTGGTCCGAGCCAACCTAGGGGTACTGCCCGCCCAGACAAAGGACGTGATGATACTATCTAGTTTCACAAAGAGAACTTTAGGGATCGGGATTGGGGTATTCCCGAAGAAGTATAGGAACTTACAGTATCTCACAAAAGTGAGTACACCCCTCACATTTTTGTAAAGATTTTATTATATCTTTTCATGTGACAACATTGAAGAGATGACACTTTGCTACGATGTAAAGTAGTGAGTGTACAGCTTGTTTAACAGCGTAAATTTGCTGTGACCCCAAAATAACTCATCACACAGCCATTAATGTCTAAACCGCTGGAAACAAAAGTGAGTACAACTCTAAGTGAAAATGTCCAAATTAGGCTCAAAGTGTCAACATTTTGTGTGGCCACCATTATTTTCCAGCACTGCCTTAACCTTCTTGGGCATGGAGTTCACCAGAGCTTCACATGTTGCCACTGGAGTCCTCTTCCACTCCTCCATGACAACATCACAGAGCTGGTGGATTTTGCGCTCCTCCAACTTCCGTTTGTGGATGCTCCACAAATGCTCAATAGGGTTTAGGTCTGCGGACATGCTTGGCCAGTCCATCACCCTTACTCTCAACCGGTTTAGGAAGGCAGTGGTCATCTTGGAGGTGTGTTTGGGGTCGTTATGTTGGAATACTGCCCTGCGGCCCAGTCTCCGAAGGGAGGGGATCATGCTCTGCTTCAGTATATCACAGTACATGTTGGCATTCATGGTTCCCTCAATGAACTGTAGCTCCCCAGTGGCGGCAGCACTCATACAGCCCCAGGCCATGACACTCCCACCACCATGCTTGACTGTAGGCAAGACAGATTTGTCTTTGTACTCCTAACCTGGTTGCCATCACACACGCATGAGACCATCTGAACCAAATAAGTTTAGCTTGGTCTCATCAGACCACAGGCCATGGTTCCAGTAATCCATGTCCTTAGTCTGCTTGTCTTCAGCAAACTGCGGGCTTTCTTGTGCATCATCTTTAGAAGAGGCTTCCTTCTGGGACGACAGCCACGCAGACCAATTTGATATAGTGTGTGGCTTATGGTCTGAGTACGGGCAGGCTGACCCCCACCCCTTCAACCTCTGCAGCAATGCTGGCAGCACTAATACGTCTATTTCCCAAAGACAATCTCTGGATATGACACTGAGCATGTGCACTCAACTTCTTTAGTCGACTATGGCGAGGCCTGTTCTGAGTGAAACGTGTCCTGTTAAACCGATGTATGGTCTTGGCTGCAACTCGGTTTGATGGTCTTGACAATCTCCTTATAGCCTAGGCCATCTTTATGTAGAGCAATAATTCTTTTTTTTCAGATCCTCAGAGAGTTCTTTGCCATGAGGTGCCATGTTGAACTTCCAGTGACCAGTATGAGAGAGATAGCACAAAATTTAGCACACCTGCTCCCCCTTCACACCTGAGACCTTGTAACACTAACGAGTCACATGACACCGGGGAGGGAATATAACTAATTGGGCTCAATTTGGACATTTTCTCTTAGGGGTGTACTCACTTTTGTTTCCAGTGGTTTAGACATTAACAGCTGCGTGTTGAGTTCTTTTAAATGGACAGAAAATTTACACTGTTATACAAGCTGTACACTCACTACTTTACATTGTAGCAAAATATAATTTCTTCAGTGTTGTCACATGAAAAGATAGAATACAATATTTGCAAAAATGTGAGGGGTGTACTCACTTTTGTGGGATACTGTAGGTACAAAGACCATTTTAACTAAGTTCACCCTACCCACAAGAGACAGCGGAATGGAGGGCCATGCTTGGCATTTCCGAGTAAAGCGCGAGACCAAGGGTTCAATATTCTTCTCCAGGTTTTCCTCAAATTTGGCCCTAATCCTAACTCCTAAGTAGGTAAATTCCTCCACCCACTGTAAAGGTGTTTGTGCCACCTCACCGGACCTTAAATTGCCAAGAGAGAACAGGACCGACTTTCCCCAGTTAATACGCACCCCTGAGAAGTGGCTAAAGCTGTCAAAGCTTTCTAACACAGAGCGCAGGGAAGGGCCCGTATCACGGAGATACAACAGTGTATCATCAGCGTAGAGAGAACGTTTTTTCTCTAATGGGCCCACCGTAATGCCCTGCACCCTAGCTCTTTGGTGGAGGAGGATTGCCAAGGGCTCTATGGCCAGGGCAAACCACTCTGGGGAAAGCGGGCACCCTTGCCTAGTACCCCTAAATAGAGGAAAAGAAGGGGAGAGCACCTCATTGACCCGAACCCTGGCCACTGGATTCCTGTATAGTAGCTTCACCCACCCAATAAAATTGCACCCAAAGCCAAAGCACTGCAGCACTTTCCAGAGGAGCTCCCATTCAACTCGTTGAATGTTTTTTCTGCATCGAGCAAAGCAACTACCCCCGGGGAGTCCTCAGACGAGATGGTTATGTGTGCGAACAGAAGCCGGATATTTATGTCGGTAACCCTGCTCGGCATAAAGCCAGACTGGTGTGGATGTACTAAGTCGGTGATAACCTTGTTCAATCTGCGAACCAAGATCTTCACAAGCACCTTAGCATCCACATTTAACAATGAAATGGGGCGATACAAGGCACACTGTTCCGGGTCCTTACCCGGTTTAGGTAGCATAATTATCACCACCTCAGACATGGAGTCGGGGAGCATGCCCTCCAGTAGGGAACGAGCAAACATAGCCATAATTTTGGGCACTAGGTCTTCCAAATATGCCTTGTAGAACTCCACCGGGAACCCATCTGTACCCAGAGTCTTCCCTGCCTGCAAGGTGGAAACTGCCACCTGTACTTCTTTCAGGGTAATAGGGGAATCCAATCTAGTCCTTAACCTTCCGTCAACACTGGGAAGTCCACTTCAGCCAGCTATGTGGACAGTTCTGCAGGGGTGTAGTTCACCTTAGATATATATATAGTTCCTCGTAGTAGGCAGTAAAACAGGTTGCTATGGGATCGGATTCTGTACATGCGCCAGTGGGCTAGCTAATTCTGGAAACACTCATTACAGGGGACTGCTCCCGCACCAGCCACACTAACAATTTACCCGTACGGTCCCCTTGTTCAACAATTCTTTGCGATTGCCGAAGTAATTTTTTTCTAGTCAGGGACGTACGCAAAAGGAGAATTCGTCCCGGTGCTTCCTGTAGGACATTATAGTTATGTAGGTCCCCAGTCTGGACATACTGACCCTCCAATCTTCCTGCATCTCTCTCTGTTTCTACCAGATTCGCCCTCAGCCTACTACGGACTTGACCAATCAGTGATTAATACTGCCCCCTACTATAAGCCTTAAAGGCATCCCACACCGCTGCTCCACAGCAGTACCAGGGTTGATAGTCCAGTATTCAAGCAGCCTTGTTCGGAAGGACATAGCCACCTCAGGGTCATCAATCCAGAATCTGTATAGCCGCCACAGCCTGTCCTGCACACGTCGTGATAAGTAGAGTTGAAGGAGTACCGGAACATGATCTGATATGATTCCTCCACCTCCAGACGTCCTCAAGGCCATATAGTTCCGCCCAGGCTGCCAGGTCCGTATGAGGACCCCCGCTCGACAAGAGTCTATACACCCCAGGATCCGGAGGCATATTAAAATCTCCCATAAGGTGGACATTGTCAGTTGCGTAGGTCGTCACCAATGAAATTATTTTGTGAAGAAGTTTGGTCGAGGCAGGCAGAGGAAAATACAAGCCTACGACCACCAAATCAAGCCCATCAATGATAGCATGAACTATAACATAACGCCCCTTTGGGTGCAGGTCTAAGTGCAATAGTTGAAAGGGTAAGTATTTCCTTACCAGGATGCTGACACCCCAGGGAAAATTAGAGTAACTAGAGTGATAATGAAATCCCACCCAGGGTTTCTTAAGGCTAAGTGTATTACTGCCCATTAAATGCGCCTCCTGGAGGATATACAAGTGCGGGTTGTAAGATTTATGAGAATTAAACACAAGAGACCTCTTCACCGAGGAGTTCACCCCCCTTGTGTTCCATGAGTCTACATTTAAATGAGCAGGGTGTCAATTGGACCCGGGGCGTCAGCATAGTCCTGCAGCCAGATTGAAACACCAACCACATACATTTTTATCAAAGACTGATCACATGTTCTCAATACCAAAGTACTGTGCATTAACCACAAATTAAAACTACTAAAAAACCAAAGCCCCAACACAACCCCCATCCCACCCCCCACTGCGCCAACCCCCTGAACAACTGAGGGTAGCTCAATTTCCCAACCAGTCACGGTGAAACTTCACCTCTTGGGGGCAATATGCACAAGAGGCAGTACGTTTATGAACAAAAAAATATCTAAGAAGGAGGTCTTAACCGGTCCAGCCAGCATATTAAAGTGAGGTTCAGGTCTCCAAGTCACTTGGGGGTGCAGTGCTTAAACAAAACATGGATGTTACCAACTTATTAATCAAACAGGTGCCTGGGAAAAGATAGTATCTCCAGTAGAGAGATAGAAAATACAAGTGGGTATGTAGAGGCAAGAAGCGGTCACACCTCCAGGGTCCCATGTAGCAGCCAGAGGTAGGCAGTCAAATATAGCTAGTGTAGCATAGAGGAAGATGTGGCATACATTACCCCTTCATGGAAGATTATCAGGCATCTCAAAAATAAAGAAAAACAAAAAAGCAAGCAAACATTAGGCCCGAAACAGTGGAGGCTCACTGGGCTCCAAAAGGAAATCCGGAGGGTTCAGGCCCTTCATAGAGTATCCAGCCAGGCCTCCACATTCTCTGGTGATGTGAAAAAGCACACCTGACCACCATCTTGCACCCTCAGTCTCGCAGGGAACATCATGCTGTATTTTAGGTTTTTCTCCCTCAGGCACGCTCGGACATGATCAAACTTCAAAGAGTCTCCACCGTATGGTCCGGGAAAACCATAAGCCTGGTATTTTTATAACGGATTTCACCCAGAGCACGAGCCTCCCGCAGCACCAGGTCCTGCTCACAGAAGTTTAGAAGTTTAAAGATGGAGGTCCGGGGAAATACAATGGGCTTTCTACATGGCAAAGTGGGGGGAGAAGTGAGCAGCAGGTAGAAGCTCCAGTAGGCAGCCCCAGGAATATGAAGGATATTGTGGCGGTTATGGTTTTCTGAGTCTTCTGCACGAGTTTCCAGGTGTTTCACCTTCGTTTTCAAGGTGTGCAAATCCGCTGTATGTTCCCTCTGGGCATCTTCTGCCATTGAGATTCTCTGCTCAGCCTCCTTCATTCGGCCGTGGAAAGCATGCATATCCAGATGGCTAAGGCCCAATTCCAGATAGACATAGTCTATCTTGTCAATCAGAGTTGTTTTGCAGAAGGTGATAGCCTGCATTAGTGCCTGAAACTCCGCGGAGTTCACGGCCACGGTGCCCTCCTTTTCAGCTTGTGCAGCCATGCTGCGTGTGGTAATGGCGGACGGCGCTCCTCTTCTTTCCCGGACCAAGCACTGTACTGGCGGGAGCCATATCGCGTTTTTTTTTCGCTTACCCTTGGGCAGCCGAGGGTTGCCAGACTGAGCCAAAGCTCTCCTGCACCTGAATATCAGAGGATTCCTGTGCCGGTCAGCGGAGCTATAGAGTTAAGTGTCCGCTCCCCACGCCATCTTGGACATGCCCCCCCACTGTAATGCATTTTAGTGTTGTTTTACACTTGGTTTGTTTACCCTTCTAATGTGCCACTACCAGTGGGCAGGGCACTCAGGCTCTCATGGGGCGCATCCACTTGATGCATATGTACATGTATGTATATAAAGAGCTGAAGGAGCTATATATGTTAGGCTCTGAAGAAGCAGGTATTCCTTCAAAACACGTCAGCCTACAGAGACCTTGATGTCCCCTCTGTTTTCATCTGGAGACTGTTGGTCTCAGTATTGACTGCCACATACCCAGGGCTGCTGATAGAAATCGCGGGGCCCCATATAGACTATTTGACAGCCCCCCCCCCAAAAAAAAATCATTAAAGCTATATTTTGCTAAAAATACAATAAAACTGATAGCAGACACAAATACAACATAACTCACAGAATTCCTGCTAAATCTAAAAGATAAAACTGAGTTAATAAATAAAAATGAAGATTAGATGAAATAAATATACAGGCTCCGGGATCAGAGGGACAGAGGGAGAGAAAAAAAGTTAAGCTCCATGCACACTGGGCTTAAAAAACTCCAGTTCAATTGGCAGAAAAAAACACTCATATAGAACATTTTTTGTACATAGTTTCGACAATGTTAGGAGAACCAGAAGGGTTTCTTTTTCTGTCTCTTAAACGTTGAGCTTAAAATATTCCTGTAATCGTCCTAATGTGTATGGACACATAGGATAACATTGAGCTGCTTCTACAGGCAAAACACTAAAAACTCCTGTAGAAGCAGGGATTTTTTTAAGCCAGTGTGCATGGAGCCTAAATTAGAGATAACAAACTCCAGTGCTGAGAGGAGGGGGGCCCACACAGGGAGGGGGATGAGTGAGGGACGACTGTCTCTTAGCAGATAAAAGCTTGTTGCAAGGGAGAGGGAAGGAGAACAACTTTCATCTGCTGGAGGAAAAGAGACACAATTGTCATCTGTCACTAATCCCCACTGTGTGGGCCCCCCTGTGTGCTCCGGGCCCCCCACACCAGGGCTAGTTGTACCCCCCTATCAACGGCCCTGCACATACCAGCTGTGCCCTTGTGCACACAGCAGCTCCATATCAAAACATGGTTTGATGAGATTGGTGTGGAGGGACTCAAGTGGCCTGCACAGAGCCCTGACCTTAACCCTACTGAACAGCTTTGGAATTTGGAACACCAGTTGTGAATCAGATCTTTTAATCCAGGATATCTTACACCTCTTCCATAACACTGTAATGTTTGTTCTTATGTGTAATGTTGCAATGTTTCTTCTCTTTATATCCTCCAATTTAAAAACAACAAAAAATACTAGGAAATAAAAAAGAAAATGAATTCAGCATCACATGCAATGCTGGCCATACACTACAGGGTGGGCCATTTATATGGATACACCTTAATAAAATGGGAATGGTTGGTGATATTAACTTCCTGTTTGTGGCACATTAGTATATGTGAGGGCGGAAACTTTTCAAGATGGGTGGTGACCATGGCGGCCATTTTGAAGTTGGCCATTTTTAATCCAACTTATGTTTTTTCAATAGGAAGAGGGTCATGTGACACATCAAACTTATTGGGAATTTAACAAGAAAAACAATGGTGTGCTTGGTTTTAATGTAAATTTATTCTTTCATGAGTTATTCACAAGTTTCTGACCACTTATAAAATGTGTTCGATGTGCTGCCCATTGTGTTGGATTGTCAATGCAACCCTCTTCTCCCACTCTTCACACACTGATAGCAACACCGCAGGATAAATGCTAGCACAGGCTTCCGTAGTTTCAGGTGCTGCACGTCTCGTATCTTCACAGCATATGGGTTTTTTATGGTTTTTATGTTCAGTAAAAACCAATACCGGGTGAGCTGCTCCTTCCAGGAGGTACCGCCATTCCTCCAAAGCCGACTTGATGGCCAGCAATTCCCTATCACCGACATCATAGTTCCAGCAAGATGGTGCACCACCACATTATGGGTGTCAGGTCCGAGCATTCCTAGATGAACAGTTTCCTGGAAAGTGGATTGGTCGTCGTGGGCCAGTTGAATGGCCCCCAAGGTCTCCCGATCTGACCTCCTTAGACTTTTATCTTTGGGGTCATCTGAAGGCAATTGTCTATGCTGTGAAGATACAAGATTTGCAGCACCTGAAACTACGGATACTGGAAGCCTGTGCTAGCATTTCTCCTGCGGTGTTGCTATCAGTGTGTGAAGAGTGGGAGAGGAGGGTTGCATTGACAATCCAACACAATGGGCAGCACATTGAACACATCTTATAAGTGGTCAAAAACTTGTTGAAAGAATAAAGTTACGTTAAAACCAAGCACACCATTGTTTTTCTTGTTAAATTCCCAATAAGTTTGATGTGTCACATGACTCTCTTCCTATTGAAAAAACAAAAATTGGATTCAAAATGGCCGACTTCAAAATGGTCACCACCCATCTTGAAAAGTTTCCCCCCTCACATATACTAATGTGCCACAAACAGGAAGTTAATATCACCAACCATTCCCATTTTATTAAGGTGTATCCATATAAATGGCCCACCCTGTATATGAAAAATCGTTCAAACTCGTTTTTGAATAACAAACACTCCACCGTGAGAGCAAACGATTTTGCCATCAATGGATTTTGCGCTCAATGGACATAAATCAATCAGTTTTTAGTTTGATTTGTCACATATGCCTAGTGAAAACAGTTCAGACAAGAAACACATTAATCTTTAAATTTATCGTTCGCAGAAATTTTCCAACCTGTTCATTTGATTTTTCGGCTCTGAAAAGTTAAAAACGATTTTCTAACTGTGCCCATTAACTGGATGAAAAAGGAACGAACGGTCCAAATGACAGATTTTCAAACGATTTTTCGGCTAGTGTATGGCTAGCATAAGAATTGGTAAGTTGCACTATATTAAATGTATAGTTTAATGTTTAATACCGCTTTAACTCAGTTAACCCTAATCAGCCCTATTTGACTTCCTCCCCTGAGTTTTTTTCTCTTCTGCTAACAAGCGCGGTATGTTCATGTCAAACACGTTAATCTTGGTCCTGTTTGATTTGCCTGGCATTGTGACAATTAAGATTTTCCGCAAGCATTTTCTTCACTCCAGTGTGCGGCCATCTCTTCCTTTTATAGATATCCTGTGGACGTGGTGAGCTGGGGCGAGCACCTGAGGTGATTTACTGCACCTTGTACTGTTTTTTGTTTTAGACTAATTGACTCCCTCCCCTTTTTGTAAATATATTTGTAACTCTTTGTACCACAAACATAATAGTAGTTACAAACATGACAAGTATATAAATATATATATATATACACACACACACACACACACACACACACATACATACAGTGGATATAAAAAGTCTATACACCCCTGTTAAAATGTCAGGTTTCTGTGATGTAAAAAAAAGAGACAAATATAAATAATTTCAGAACTTTTTCCACCTTTAATGTGATCTATAAATTGTACAACTCAATTGAAAAACAAACAAATATTTAAGGAGAGGAACCTAAAATAATGTAGTTGCATAAGTGTGCACACCCTCTTATAACTAAGGATGTAGCTGTGTTCAGAACTAAGCAATCACATTCAAACTCATGTTAAATAGGAATCAGTACACTCCTGCCATCATTTAAAGTGTCTCTGATTACCCCAAATCAAGTTCAGCTGTTCTAGTAGGTCTTTCCTGACATTTTCTTAGTCGAATCCTACAGCAAAAGCTTTCAAAGCATCAGAAGGATCTCATTGTTAAAAGGTATCAGTCAGGAGAAGGGTACAAAAGAATTTCCAAGGCATTAGATATACAGTATCTCACAAAAGTGAGTACACCCCTACAGTGGTATATTTAGGTTTGGTGCTGCCCTAGGCCTGACTAAACTTGCCCCCCCCACAGTTGCGGAACACCGGCTGCCCACACAACAACACATTGGTTTGGGCCCACCGCCTGAGCTCTTCGGGATGCCCGGATCCCCACATATGCATGGGCTGTCCCCCTCTGATGGCGGCCCTGCCTGTATTATCATACCGGAAGCACTACAATTGCAAGCCAGCGGGGACTCTTTTCATGCTGCCCCCCTGCAAAGTGCCGCCCTAGGCTTGGGCCTTGTTGGCCTAAGCCAAGATACAGCGTTGCACCCCTAACATTTTTGTAAATATTTTATTCTATCTTTTCATGTGACAACACTGAAGAAATTACACCTTGCTACAATGTAAAGTAATGAGTGTATAGCTTGTATAACAGTGTAAATTTACTGTCCCCTCAAAATAACTCAACACACAGCCATTAATGTCCAAACCGCTGGCAACAAAAGTGAGTACACCCCTAAGTGAAAATGTCCAAATTGGGCCCAATTAGCCGTTTTCCCTCTCCGGTGTCATGTGACTCGTTAGTGTTACAAGGTCTCAGGTGTGAATGGGGAGCGGGTTTGTTAAATT
>BLSH010531876.1:1113417-1134453 GCA_018402905.1 Glandirana rugosa
AAAAAAAAAAAAAAAAAAAAAAAAAAAAAAAAAAAAAAAAAAAAAAAAAAAAAAAAAAAAAAAAAAAAAAAATCCTCAAGTCTATGGGGACCCTCTCTCAAGCTAGAAGTCAATAAAACACCTAGATTTTTGGCCGTTGAAACACGGAACCGTGTTAAATCAAAGTAGATGTCTTAGAAATTAGGTCTTTCCATTACAAAGACGACGTGAACTACGATTACCTCATACGTAGTACAGGTACAAACAAAATAGATTTCCCTTCAATCTTAGTAAACCCAAAAATTCTATGCATATGACATTTACAATTTTATATCATAGTTTGTATATCGTTTTCAGATTTGTTTACATTGTATATAGTTTTTCAGGAGGACACAAAGTGTTGACAAGTTGAACGTGTCTAGAAGATATGTATAGTGTGGAGTACGACAAAAAAAAAAAAAAAAAAAAAAAAAAAAAAAAAAAAAAAAAGAAAATCACATTCCCAGATATGAGCGCTTTACAAGTGTACTACAAGTTCTGCAAGCACATTCTGATAACAAAAAGTGTTAAAGGATGTCTAAAGCCAAGAACAAATATGCAATATATTACACCTTTTACCAGTCCTTAGACGTGGTGGCTGCATGTGTTTTCTTTTTTCAAGTTAAGAACATTTTTAGCAAGTACAGAAAATACTTGTTTTCATATAAATACAGCAACCTTTTCAGTTACTGAGAGCTTACCAGGAGACATAAAACAATCTTATTTTCCCTTATGTAAACTCCAATGACCCCATCCCCATGTAATGGAGATGGACAAAGGCATGCCTATCATCCTGTCCTAGAGGGTCAACCATTGCTCTCTCCATAGATATGGTGCATGAGTGAATGTGGTGGTCACCATAGGACAGGAAGTGTGTCATTTACAGTATCCCTTGGTGAAAATAAAGGATCAATAGCATGAGAAAAACAAAAGCAGCCACCACATCTAAGGACTAATAACTTACATGCCTCTGACCAGTAGGCAGAGGGACAGCAATGAATTTAGGATAACATGAGGAATCACATGTTGCTGTCATAGATTACAAGTAACTCACTCATTTTATGTGTCTGGAGTTTATTGTAAAACATCTAATACAGCCCTCAAATTTTCCACATGGGAAATGATGGCTGGAGAGCATGGGTTGACTCGGAGCAAGGGGGGGAGCACCGCCGGCAGGCAGGGTTGAATGAGTGAGAGCCATTCTCCCAGCGATCGCTGAGGCAAAGAGAGAGGAGAGCAGGAGGTCGGATCATAAGAGAGCGGGGAAAGTTGCTGTAACAGCTTTAATTTAAGTTACCAAGTGTTCCCCGCCCTCACGTCACATACAGCCCCACCTTCTGGCCCGGGTACTTTGATAGACAGATCCCCCATCCAATGCCGGGATGTGTGATGTAAATCAAAGTATCTGGGCGAGGAGGCGGGGCTGTATGTGATGACAAGCATCGGGAAAACTCTGCAATTCAAATGAAAGCTGTTACAGCGATGTTCCCCACTCTGTGATGATCCGACCGGCAATCCTCTTCCTCTCCTCTCTTCCGCTGCACAGGTAGGCTGCATTGTTGGACATAGGTAGGCTGCATTGTTGGACACAGGTAGGCTGCATTAATGGGCACAGGTAGGCTGCATGGTTGGGCACAGGTAGGCTGCATTGTTGGGCACAGGTAGGCTGCATTGATGGACACAGGTAGGCTGTACTGTTGGGCACGGGTAGGCTGCATTGTTGGGCACAGGTAGGCTGCACTGATGGACACAGGTAGGCTGCATTGATGGGAACAGGTAGGCTGCATTGATGGGCACAGGTAAGCTGCATTGTTGGACACAGGTAGGCTGCATTGATGGACACAGGTAGGCTGTATTTATGGACACAGGTAGCTGTACTGTTGGACACCGGTAGGCTGCATTGTTGGGCACAGGTAGGCTGCATTGTTGGGCACAGGTGAGGCTGCATTGTTGGGCACAGGTGAGGCTGCACTGATAGGCACTGATAAAGTTGTTGTTAGAATTTATTTTTGTAACTTCTAAATCCCTAACCTGAAACAAGTATGTAGATCAGGAAAGTCAGAAGTTCTTGTAATTGGCCTGGGTTAATGAATCAATGTACTAAAGCTAGAGGGATGAGTATGAGGGTCAGGCATCCCACACCTACAGATGGGTCAGAGCTGGCAGCCTTATTGTGAAAAAAGGAAAAGAAAAGTTTCCGTTAAAGGTGTCAGGACATTAGACACATGTCATCTGGTAGCTGCAGTTCTGTTCAGGTGACAATGAGGCAGAAATTGAGGTGGCAATATCCTCGGGGCATATTCGTTGTAGAGAAAATTTAAGAATGGATAGAAAAATGGGTCACTGCAAGTCTTTAGGATACAAATTTCTATGAGATATATCTGCCATGAAGAACGAGAAATCTACACATTGGAAAGATGGTTGCAAACTTTCTCATTTTTTACAAAAATTCAAGTGAATGCAGACAACAATTATATTTAAAGCGTATCTAAACCCAAGGACAAATATGTAATATATTGCAGCTTATCATGTGAGTGAGGGAAAATCATCCAATGGGGACATTTGATCCCATGACAACTGTCTGAGAGGCCCTATCCCTCAGATTGCAAAGATATCCTCTCGCTTACTTGTCATTTCCTGTTAGTCTACAGGACGGGAGGTAACGGAAAATCTCCCTACCAAAACACAGATTGCAATAAAAAAGGGTTTTAATTTTAAAAGTCAACTATATCCGTGATAGTGAGAGCAGACTGAATAATAAAACTGAACATATATTGTGCAAATACATTTTGTGCAAAAATACAAAAAAGCGCTGGTGCAAAATCTCAACAGTGCAACCTTCAATAAAGTGCAAGAGTATGTCCTCCTTGAGTTAAGCAACCAAATTGTTTCAAAACAGAGTCCTTCACCTTCAGTCACTTATGTGTAAGAAACAAAGTAGTAGTGCAAAATATCAACTGTGCAGCATTGAATGAAGTGCAAAGATAAATCCTCCTTGAATTATGCAGCTATGCTGTTTTAATAGAGTATCCTTCACCATCAGTCACCACATGCATGTGCACACATTGGGGGCTCACCAGAGATCAAAGGTATATAGGCTCATCTTTCCAAGGATAAAGGGGGCTCATCACACAATGACCTTCTCAAGGATAACGTCCACAGGGGCTCGTTACTCTCCATCATGTGTAGTCATGGGGAACAAGCAAGAAAGACCCTCATAGTGTATCACTTAAGGTGTAAACATTTATTAAACAGCACCGATTGCGCTTACATTAAAAACACTTTAAAACAGCAAGTTTCATTTAGCCAGATATTCCTACCGCTCGGCCATCCAACGCTCCTCTCCTCCAAATCCTGAGCGTCCCAGCCGTCGGTTCGAACGTTCGCCTCGGGTCGCCGTGTGGCCACGCGTTTCGTCACTTCCGACTTGATCAAAGGGCTCTGTGATTTGGAGGAGAGGAGCGTTGGATGGCAGAGCGGTAGGAATATCTGGCTAAATGAAACTTGCTGTTTTAAAGTGTTTTTAACGTAAGCGCAATCGGTGCTGTTTAATAAATGTTTACACCTTAAGTGATACACTATGAGGGTCTTTCTTGCTTGTTCCCCATGACTACACATGCTGGAGAGTAACAAGCCCCTGTGGACGTTATCCTTGAGAAGGTCATTGTGTGATGACCCCCCTTTATCCTTGGAAAGATGAGCCTATATACCTTTGAGCTCTGGTGAGCCCCCAATGTGTGCACACGCATGTGGTGACCGATGGTGAAGGACACTCTATTAAAACAGCATAGCTGCATAATTCAAGGAGGATTTATCTTTGCACTTCATTCAATGCTGCACAGTTGATATTTTGCACTACTACTTTGTTTCTTACACATAAGTGACTGAAGGTGAAGAACTCTGTTTTGAAACAATTTGGTTGCTTAACTCAAGGAGGACATACTCTTGCACTTTATTGAAGGTTGCACTGTTGAGATTTTGCACCAGCACTTTTTTGTATTTTTGCACAAAATTTATTTGCACAATATATATTCAGTTTTAGCGCTGCTCTCACTATCACGGATATAGTTGACTTTTAAAGATTCTTATATTATATAGCAGCTGCTCCATTTTATTTTATTCACTTTATTTATTGATTTATATGCTAATAAGGAGCGCAGTGTTTTGTTTTATTTATATTTTGGGTTTTCATTTTAACCCTTCTTCACTCCATCGAAAATGAAAAAAAAAAGGTTTAGATATACCTAAATTTTTTTACTTCTTGGACTTCTGATTACAGCTACTAAGAGAACACTATAGTAGTGATCTACCATTGCAGGATGGCAGAAAATGTCATGTCAAATCCTTAGTCAATACACGGGGGGACATTTATTGAGCAAATTAGTGACATTATTAGTTAAAATTGCATTGTCTCTCAATCAGCAAAGTCTATACTATAGTTATTCTGTGTATATGAGACCCATGTGCCTGTAATCCTTGGCAGTCACCTGCATCAGATTCATACAGGTCTGCAACAGATCTGTCACTGGTGATGAGACTTTTAACTCCAAACAGATACCCAAAAAAGTGGTCAGGGTCAGGTTTTATTCTATGGCAGTGCCACTTTGGAGCATCTGAGGAAGCTGTAAGCTTGCAGTAAATCTGTTGCATAATCTGCTTCACTGCTCCTGTTTAGCTTTGCCTTTTTATGCAACGTATTTGATACATGTCCCCCAAAGTGCTCCATGTTGTGTTGTGAATGCTCTGCTGCACATAAGGAGTACTCTGTATCAGGATCAGAAGCCAGTAGCTGATCATTTCAGCTCTGGTACTTATTGCTGGACTGTGTTTGCCACAGACAGCTGGGGGTTTGATTGCTAAAGCTTGTCACAGCTGCTGGCACTCAGCATGTAGGCCACTGTGCTCCAGACTTGATTCAAAGGAGAAGTACAGCCAAAGCTATTTTGGCTATACTTCTCCTGGGGATCACAGGAGTGCAGTTTCTTCAGTTGGGATCCACCCACCCAACCACCTTTACAGTCAGGATCCAACCAGATGCCTTGACCAGGAGCTGGCTCAACCTCTCAGAGAACCACTAGGGAACTGAACCAGCTGCTCCCACCCCCCACACAGCTCAGCCTTCAAATGATCATTGGAGGGGCAGAGCAGAGAGCCTGTGACTAACAGTGACCGGCTCTCTGCTCACTGAAGACTGACAACTGAGTGATCGGAGGTGTTTAATCATGGAGTTATCAGTCTTAGAAGCTGCAGGAGACAGACACAAACTTCTCTTTTAAAGCCTGAAGCACAGCAGTCTGCATTCAAAGAACTTGTTGGCAAGAGTTATATAACATCTGAAGGTACCATTAGCACCTACTTGACTGCAATTTGTATATTAACGTTCTTCAGCACAGTTGCCAGTACAGATAGAATTCTGACCTACATTCTATCATGGAACTAGGAGTATGCACCTTACATGCTGCTAGATCAAGACCATGTAGTCACTGAGATTCCTGGTCTTAAATTAACAATTGGGAACCATACTGATTGGTTCTTGTTCATGCAATCATCATAACAACGAATCATGGTAAGCTTGCAGGTTTGTTCACAAACAAACCTGCCTGCTCCAGTTAACAATGTGCTTGCACAGAGGGATCCAGGTGTAATAGGTCAAAGAGAGACCAAAATGAAAAATCCAAAGTCTTTATTGTTCAACTGGTGACAACAAGCAGGGCAAAAGGACCTGTGAATACCAGCGCTGACTGTTGTCTATAATATCCTCTGCCTGTAGATTGTTTGCTTAAGAGTGTTGTTGAGTCCATTTAACATTCTGTCATTTCATTCAGCCCTGATGAAGGGTGATCGCATGAGCTTAAAATTTGTTGGCTGTCTTTCTCACTGCTCTGTCCTTCCCTCTAACTTGGATTTCTCAGCTTGGATAAATGGCCTCTCCTAGGGGATCCCTATGTTTGTTAATACAGGCCAATTGGGCTAAGGCAATGACTTTGTCCACATATTGATAACCTGTGAAAATCCACGACTAGCACCCCTCTACCATTACCTTTTTGACCCTTGCACAGAGGGACACTAATAGCTGACATGCTGCAGCTGTCACGGCGCAGTACTTTGAATATAAAATATGAATTTAAAAATTCAAAAATGGAATAAAACTGTTGCGTTAAAATTTGAACTGTACACTAAAACCGTGTACAAAAAATATGTCGCTAAAAATTAAAATGTTATTTAGGTTTGAAAATCAGTCAGAAATTATATAAAGGTTACTGATATACACTGATGTTGCAAAATTTGGCTTGATCATGTTGGCAACATAGAGCTCTGGTTAGGATAACAAAAGAGATGGAAATGGGAGAATTGCATTAATGTTATAGATACTAATAACAAATATTGTGAGCGATTTCTTACCACGGGCTTGTTCTCCTTCAAACAAATCATGAACGAAATTGCTGAAGTCATATGTCACGTTGACCCGGAGCTCATCTCTACCCTTTAAACCGATGAGAGAATCTCCTTCCTGCTCATCTTCACGGGTTAGAACCCCTCCGAATGCCCACGTGTATGCAAATATGTACAACTTCCCCAGCATAGGAATTAACTTCTCTGGGTGCTTCTCTAAAAACCATTTGAGTTCTTCTCTACAGATGAAAGTAAAAATGAAGAGAAATAAGAAAGCTGACATTGCTGACCTTAAAAAAATGCTCATTTCCTGGCTGGATTAAATGGTTTTGAAATTCCCGAGCTGAAACAAATATACAGCAAATAGATCAGGGTGAAATTCTGACTCCTAAGCTTTGTACTTGTTCCAGATATGAGGAAAGAAATATGTTTCCAGCACACAGCATGAAAGCCAGCTGATTTGTATTTTCTGAAGGAGAGTTCAACAAAGGAACCCTCAATGCCTAGTACAGGTTTCCAGTTAAATTCCAAATAACACAATGTTTAAAGGGACGTTTCACGAACTACAGTGAGGAACCAAACATACATAGACATACAGTATCACACGCCACAGAGGTGTGGAAGAGGACTCCAGTGGCAACCTATGAAGCTCTGGTGAACTCCATGCCCAAGAGGGTTCATTTAAGGCAGTGCTGGAAAATAATAGTGGCCACACAAAATATTGACACTTTGGGCCAATTTGGACATTTTCACTTAGGGGGTGTACTCACTTTTGCTGCCAGCAGTTTAGACATTAATGTGTTGAGTTATTTTGAGGGGACAGCAAATTTACACAGTAAGTGCCCATTCACACAGGGGCCACTTGCGCTCCGACTTGAGTCACCTCAAGTCGCCCCAAGTCGCTTGACAAGTGAAATCCCATTGAAGTGAATGGGAGCGGTCTTAATGTACACTATTGAAGTCGCTCCGACTTCAAAAAAGGTTCCTATACTACTTGGAGGCGACTTCTATCCGACTTGTGCCCATATAATTTAATAGAAGTCACCTCCAAGTCAGATCCCCCATCTAAATGCAAGCGACTTTGTAGTGAAAAGAATTTATTTGGGGCAGCCCCCTCCCTCCCTTCTCTGATTGGCCACAGGCAAAGTCGTGTTGCAAGCCGCCTGAAGTCGCGCTGAAGTCACCCTAAAAGTCACGCTTAAATCGCCTAGCAAAGTTGCGCTGAAGTCAGGTCGCCCCTGTGTGAATGCAGCCTTATACAAGCTGTACATTCACTACTTTACATTGTAGCAAAGTGTCATTTCTTCAGTGTTGTCACATGAAAAGATATAATAAAATATTTACAAAAATGTGAGGGGTGTACTCACTTTTGTGAGATACTGTATAAGTATATAAAATCATGCATTTAATTTATACAAAAGGTTAAAAATCAAGGATTAATGGCGCAAAAAGAAAAAAAATGTATCTGTATCCAATATGTGTTCATGTTTGGAAAAGTGACTTCAATCAGAACTCAGCCTGCAAAGTAACCCCTCCAACATCCCACTGTAAAGCTTACAATTATTTTTTTTTTGATAATAAAATCTGTCTAATGATCATGTAGGGAAAGGGGGAAATGAAAGGAAAAAGGTATTGTAAATGTACCACATTTATTATGGGATTACCCAGGGGTCCAAGACTGGCAAAGTTAATCAAACCTATAGCTATTTTTTTGAGCTTTCATATCAAGAAATTACCAAGGCGTTACTTTAGTATAAAGTAAATCCATCCAATAATGGGATCAAACCTCAAACTTGTACTTGTGGCATGAACTGTTTCATGGCTAGTACAACTTTCCATTTTTGTACATATTGCATTAATTTTGGCAAACACTATTGCAGATCTGAGAGATAAAACATACCTATAAATTACTAATCCGCCAGTGCCCCTTAAGACATGCAGCAGCCCTTACTAGTATCCTGGGTTTTAATCATAGAATCATCTGCATCTTTATTGAAGTGGACCTGAACTAAAAAAGCGATGGTCTGCTACTTTATAGAGAACATCTACAGATGTTAATCGTAAGGGGAAGAGACAATGCAACTCATGAACTTAATTAAAACCAATGGAAGTTACTAACAAGGGTAAGCATAGTGGCACATGGAACCAATAGGGATCGAGACTGCATCACATGAAGGGTCCTAGAGAACAGGATAGATGAGAGCTGGTGCATAGTGTCCAGACTCAAAAAATGAAAGCATGCAGTCACAGTCAAGATGTGAAAGTCCACTTCCCCTCAGTGCTCAGGAATTAAATCAGATATTTCTGTTGGCTATTTAGCCGCTACTATAAAATGAATACCATACAAAAGATGCTTAAGCTTCCAAAGAAAATGTAAGCATTAGCATAGGTTGTAAAACGTATGTCCATATAATCATGGGCATCCACATAGGGGGGGGCAAGTGCACCCCCCGGAGCAAGGTGTCCGCACACGGACACTCAGGGCTGATCCTGGGCGGGTGTCCAGGGTGCACTGTGCCCAGACGCCACAAGCTTCCGCAAAGTTGGTGCTCCAAAGCTGTGGCAGTCACTTACTGTTACATTCAGCAGCAGCGGCGCCGCCCGACTCCCTAGACTCTCTTATTGCACCATCTGCTGGCCTCTCTGCTGCCCGCTGCACTGGTTGCTAAACTCATCTGCTGCCTGGGGTCTAGCAACCAGTGACGTCACATCATGAGGCCGAGGAGAGGCACAAGCATTCAGAGCGCATGGTCAATTTTGGCTCCACCCACCACCTCCATCTTCTCCAGGCAGCGCGGCTCAGAGCCGGAGGGAAGGAAAGGAGCACGCCTGAAGAGCTGAGTGTGAGCTGTCCACCTGCACCAGCACCTGCCTGAGGTGAGGCCGCCTGTGTCCATGTTCTGGAGCTCATTTAACAGCACTACTTGTATAACTGCGGTCAAGGTGTTAAATGAATTATTTCATGATAGATATGGGGGAGATATCATTGCTAACCTTCTAAAAATGCTCTTTACCCGACTATAATGCTGACCCGTGGGTCCGAATGCTTTCAAAGCCAGAGCCTGTATGCACATCAGAAAAGTTTAAGGAAAGTTAAAAATTGTTATCTGCATACCTCCTCCAGGTTAATGCATATAAATATTGGAACAATAGAGCCATGGTGCTGGCATTTTCAGAAAGCAAAGTCAGTAGTGCTTATTGTGGAACTTGCTAATCAGACAATGGCAACTTGATCCTTCTATTAAGCTTTTACATCAGGTTTCTCAAACCTTTGCATGCCTGCGCTTTATGTGATCATGACTAAGCCCCTCCCCTTCATGACATTGTCAAAAAGGGGCGGAGCACAGGTGACCTTAAAATGATGCCCCCCCCCCGAAAAAAGTTCTGCAGGGGCCCATGCATATAATCCTTCATATAACACATATAAGTCCTAAGTCCTTCATAACCAAGGCGGGTTGTATAATTATGTTGGTAATCTGGATCTATTCATTGAATCCCATCACCAAACCTCATGTGGCTCCACCCCCGTGGATATTCAACTCACCAGATCTCAGACAAAACAGCGCCTTCAATATACTACCGAAGTAGTTGTATAGAAGAATCCTCCCGTCAGCGGATCCACAGCTGGACTACACTTTAAGCTGAGTTCCCTCCTCTAGGAAAACACTCTCAACAAGGGTACACTTCTCCTCGGCAGTAGTATACATATAAATAAACCGGCCTCATAGCGTAATTCCGCTTGACAAGTTTATTAATCCCCAATAAAAAACCCTGAGTAATTGTACTTACAAAATATAAAACCTTTTGAGCATGTAAAAACTCCATCAGCAAACCGCGTGTGTCACTCTCACCGCTCCTTGAACTTGTCAAACGGAATTACGCTATGAGACCGTTTTCTTTATGTGTATACTACTGCCGAGGAGGATTCAATGAATAGATCTGGATTACCAACATTACTATACAACCTGCCCTGATTATGAAGGACATAGGACGTATGTGTGTTATATGAAGGATTATATGGACATATGTTTTACAACCTATGCAGCTCTTTCTTTGGAAGTTTAAGCATCTGTTGCATAGTGTCCATACTGTTGTGAAACCGGCCGGCAGAATGTGAGTATTGCATTTAGGATGCCAGGCATCCTGATGGCTGATTTCACAGTGGTTCCACGGGCAGCAAAAAAACCTGATGTTTTAGCTTTAAATACGTCAAGCATGCAGTAAGTTTGCTTGTATATCTTTAAATATATGTATCTATTGTTTTCTAACCTTTTTCGTAGGCCTTCACTCAGGCTTGGAGTGTATGATGTCCTAGTATTGGCAGAGGAGAGCGTTTCATGAGTGTTTGGTAAAGAACTGAGCTTCTCCTTCAATTCATCTGTTGCTGTAATGGAAACATATCAGTGGTCAAATATTGGGCTCTTCACCAAATCATAGTAATCTCAGTGCAATTTTAAAGAGCACCTGTACTGTGGAAGCTGTGCCCAAAAAAATAAGTGGAATAAGTAGAATTCAAAGGACTAAACTCCTATGCTGCCTGTAAGCTGCGCTTCTCTGCATTACCTACCATACCTTGTTCTGCATCCTCAATATTTTCTCAATCAAATTACTACTAGGGGTTGATTTACTAAAACTGGGGAGTGAAAAATCTGGTGCAGCTCTGCATGGTAGCCAATCAGCTTCTAACTTCAGCTTGTTCAATTTATCTTTGCCAAAAAATCTGGAAGCTGATTGGTTTCAATGAAGAGCTGCACCAGATTTTGCATTCTTCAATTCTAGTAAATCAACCACTAAATTTTCAGAGATGGATGCAGTATATTTAGAGGCTCCTTACTGATCTATTCCTCTTACGCTCTGCAGGAGGCATGATTAGATCACATGAATAGCTTTTTGAGACAAACTGTAATTTAACATTTGTAATAAATGTGAAGTTTTAAAGCATTTGTTACCCCAACACTTCATATTCCTGATATGTGCCTGCTGAACCATGTACTTGCATTAGAAAGTCTCCTGTTCTCTTTGTATTGCTTCCTTTATGTGAAATCCCTGGTGTTCCTGCCAGCCCCCTAGCTTTCTTATGGAAATAACTGACCACACTAAACAGGAGAGCACACCCTGGTCAGTTCCCTACCTGTTCTGGGAACTCAGTGTCCTCCAATGATCAGACTTGTCCTGACACCCCCCACTGCACAGCCATTCATTGGCAAGCTCAGTGTCCTGCTGCTTTCCCTCCCCCCAGTTCTTATGCAGCTGAGAACAGAGGGAAAGTGATCACTTATAAAAAAGGGGAAAAAAGGTATTTATAATGTTTTTTTTATCTCAATACAAAAATGTTTTGCAATCCATTTCTATCTTAAACATATTGGGTTGTTTTACAAGGTGATTGTTTGCAACCACTTTAAGTCTGAGTGGGTTAGGCACACGGTGATGGAAGCGGCACCCCCTTGCTTGCTTAAATCAATGGTAATTCCCACAGTAAGGTTGTCTTATGGCATTGAAAATTTCAGGCTGTTATATTGTTTGTTGAGCTTTCACTTATCAAAGCACATTTGCTTCTATTGTATAACCTTAAAAAATGTAATCTACCAGAACCCAATATAAACAAAAATTAAAACGTACTTTGTCCGAAACCTCCATTCCTGCTCATGAAATCGATAAAGGCATCCAGGATTTTGCACAAATTCATGACGAGGACTGTGTCTTGGACAGGGAAAGGTAAGCTGCTTCTATGCTTACGGATGAATTTTATGCCCTCATCCACACTGAGACTGAACAGTGTGTTAAGGTATTGCACTCCCTTGGCAGGGAGTCTAGTGGATATCCGAGACAACCAGGTCCGAACAAAGGGTTCCCATCCCAGATCCACTGGATCCTACAAAAGATGATTCACATTTTTCTGTTGGCATCTAAGCTGACCATAAAATATTAAACAGAAGTATTTATGATGCACATGCAAAAAATACAATTCAAAATATGAAAACACTGAAAAGAAAACTATAAAGATATTGGCAAGTAACTTTCACAGACTTAATTAAGATTTCTGATTTAAAAGAACTAACTGATTTAATGTCAGTCCCTCACTGCTTTTCACTGATAACATGTTTTCAAGGTTGTGCTTGCAGAGATGAGGTCTTGTGCCTTCTGGTAACATTATTTTATAATCACATGGGATATCCCCTGTGATACCCTTAACCTGGAACCAAAAACATTTAGCAACCTTACTACAGTGTTTCCCCGAAAATAAGCCCGGGTCTCATATTATAGTTGGCAGCCAAAAACACACTAGGGCTCATTTTCAGGGTAGGGCTTGCCATTTAATATGCTATCTTCTCTCCCTGCCTGTCAGGAATCCCCAGTGTGAACAATAGTAAAAGTGGTTGTAAAATGCTAGACTCCTTTCTATTACAGTAGTATATAATGTTAAAGGTGTGTGTTTCTGTAATATAAATGAGTCAAATACCTTCATATAGAATTGCTCTGCGCTTCCGTGACTTGCCTGAGCTCTCTTCCTTTTTACGCTAGGGCTTATTTTTGGGGTAGGGCTTATATTGCAGTCCTTCCCGAAAATCGGGGTAGATCTTATTTTTGGGGAAACACGGTACACTATATGGCCAAAAGTATGCGGACACACCTTCAAATTAACTTGTCCAGGTATTCCCAGGGAAGGGAACTCTTAATACTACAAATACATTTAGACAATTGTGTGCTTCCAACCTTGTGGCAGCAATTTGGGGTAAGCCCGTTTTTGTTCCAGCATGACTGTGTCCTTGTGCACAAAGCCAGCTTCACAAAGAAATATCTTGACAAGGAACTTGAGTGTTTTACACAATGCCCTGACCTCAACCCTATTGAACACCCTTGGAATGAATCAGAATGCTGACTGCGAACCATATAGGCTAATAGATCACATTACATAGTGCTAAAATATAAGGCATTTTAGATGTGGATAATAAGTGGATAATAGCAGAAGGGGTTTAGATGTAATGGCTATCCCAAGAACACAGGGAAGCAGCAAATGCACATTTAAGCTGCCCATACACTAGTAAAATGTAGTATGAATTAGCATTTGGGCTCAACTGTAGTGATGAAGAAATCCAAAGGAGCAGGATGGAATTTTTTTCTTGAGCAAATGACTTTCAAACCACGCATGTGGTTTTAGTGCAGGAAAGTCCATTCACTTTAAAATTGAATGTTAAAAGCAAACAAACTTTTGGGGTATTTTTGAACGATATTCATCAAGTTATCAAATGTACTCAGAATTTTTGTACATGTACATACAAATGCTTGTTTTAAAATCTACTAGTATATGGCCAGCTTTGAAAAGAATATATATTCACCGGCCATTTTATTAGGTACTCAGTTAGATTTCAGTTACTTGGTAACATAAATTGCTTATCAGCCAATCACATGGCAGCAAATTGAGCACCAGAATGGGGAAGAATGAAGATTTAAGTGACCCTGAACCTGATATGGTTGTTGGTGCCAGACGGGCTGGTCTGAGTATTTAAAAAACTGCTGATCTACTGAGATTTTCACGCACAACCATCTCTAGGGTTTACAGAGAATGGCCTGAAAAAGAGAAAATATCCAGTGAGCGGCAGTTGTGTGGATGAAAATGCCTTGTTGATGTCAGTGTTCAGAGGAAAATGAGCAGACTGGTTTGAGATGATAGAAAGGCAACAGTAACTCAAATACCCACTCGTTACAACCAAGAATGCAGAATACCATCTCTGAATGCACAACACATCAAACCTCAGTCTCACCAAAATTGGATAATAGAAGATTGAAAAAATGTTGCCTGGTCTGATGAGTCTCCATTTCAGATGCAACATTTAGATGGTAGGGTCAGAATTTGGCGTATACAACATGAAAGCATGGATCCAACCTGCCTTGTATCAACGGATCAGGCTGGTGGTAGTGGTATAATGGAGTGGGAGATATTTTCTTGGCACACTTTGGGCCCCTTAGTATCAATTGAGCATTGTTTAAATACCACAGCCTACCTAAGTATTGTTGCTGACCATGCCCATCCCTTTATGACTACAGTGTACCCATCTTCTAATGGCTCCTTCCAGCAAGATAATGCACCATGTCACAAAGCTTAAATCATTACCACTGGTTTCTTGGACATGACAATGAGGTCACTGTACTCCAATGGCCTTCACAGTCACCAGATCTCAATCCAGTAGAGTACCTTTGGGATGTGGTGGAATGGGAGATTCGTATCATGGATGTGCAGCCGACAAATCTGCAGCAACTGTGTGATACTATTATGTCCATATGGACCAAAATCTCTGAGAAATGTTTCCAACACCTTGTTAAATCTATGGAATGAAGAATTAAGGCAGTTCTGAAGGCAAAAAGGGGTCCAACCCAGCACATACAGCCCCCGGGTTACAAACAAGATGGGGTCTGTAGGTTTGTTCTTAAGTTGAATTTATTTGTAAGTCGGAACAGGTATATTTTTTAAATGTAGCTCCAGACAAAAAAACTTTTTTTAAGCTTTTTGGATAGCATAGGGAAGGGTTAACACTCCTGTAATGTTTGTTTTGCTGTCTGTGGCCCCGTTCAGAAGATTTCACCTCACCATCTGTCCCTATGACAATTGACAAATCCACAACAACCCACAAAATTTTGGGTTGTTGTGGAAACAAGGATTGGTGATAAAGCATCAGTGGAGACACCCTTTTCCCATAACTCTTACATGAGTGAATTTCCCTTCCTAGGGGGAGATTTCCTCTCACTTCCTGTTGTCTACCTCCGTTTGTAAGTAGGAGTTGTTTGTAAGTCGGATGTTTGTAACTAGGGGACCACCTGTACTAGCAAGGTGTACCTAATAAAGTGGACGGTGAATGTATATTGTTTTAGGATCCATATGTGCATAGTTTCCAGTATTTGCATTCAATACAATCTAGGCATGCTGGAGTTCTGAGCAGTTTTGGATCACTCACACTGTACCATATGCAGCTTTACACGTCTCAGACAATTATATTTCCATGATTTGTAGATGGGTGGTAAGGATTTATTGACCTACTGGTTTGTTAATGGATTATGGAAGGAAACTGGAGCCCTCAGAGGAAACCCACAAAAAAGCAGGACACATAAACTTCATGAAGGTCATCTGACAACAATGCTAACCACTAAGCTGCCTGTATACCACTACAGGCCCTTACCATATACACCATGGCGCAGCGGCTCACTGTAGCAGGACTGGCCTGTGATAAGTTATCCACCTCGAATATCATTCTCATCCCCTGAGGAAGACGAATTCTTTCACTGTTGGCCAAGCAGAGAGTCCTTGTGTCATCCAGGACAGTATTTAGGTTTTCCACCCACACTGTGTCCACTGGGCCATCGAGAATTATCCAGTACCAATATGGAGCTGCGTCTCCTGAACAGACAGCAAAGATGTGTTTGATTATGTTTCACAATTAGGTGCTAAGTATATGCAAATGATAACTTAGTATGAAGAATATGCAAAATTAAATATATTTATGCAATTGACTGCATAAAAATCAGATTACTAAAAGGATTGAGGATACGGCACAACAGTTATAACCGGCTTTAACAGGGGGGCATCCATACTCCTTAGGCCTCATTTACACTGCTGCTGGTAAACGGACATTTTGAGGCATTTGGGCGTTTTTTACAGCTGCCCCTGAACTCTCCTCTATGTTATCTTATCAGTACATTTACACAGGGTCGTTTAAGGCCGTTTCCAGGCAGTTGAGTTTAAAGGCTTTTTTTGCAACACAAAAAAATGGGTTCAGACGCCAGTTCAGAGGCATTTGAAAAGCCAAACAGCTTGTGAACGCAGCTAAACACGCCTAAACGCAGTAACTTGCGTCTATGACTGTTTCGTTTACAGGCGTTTCCATTTAAAAAATACATTTTTTTTTTCTTTAAAAATGCTCCTAGACGCGAACGCGGCAAAATGCTGCTACACGCAGCATTCAAAACGCGGTAAAATGGCCTTTTTAGACGCCCGCTTCTAGCTGTCAAAAAAAAAATGTTCAGGGGAGGTTGAAATAGCGCCCCGGTTAAATGGAGCCTTAGGTGTATCGGGAACAAAATTATGAGGGCTTAGGACTTTAAAAAAAATAAAAAAACAATTGCAACAGTATAGTCTGCATTACTAAACCCGAAACCAAAGTGGACATATTGACCGGATGTGTCAGATGACATTCTAATAACATTGGCAACTCGTTCCCACCTTTTAAATGTACTAAAACAGTACTAGTTGTAGCTAGCTTTCATATTTGAGATTTGGATGTTTTTAAATACATACATATGATAAAAACCTCATGATTTTCTTTCAGTTGTTCTGTTTCTAGCTATACATATGTAAAGTAAAACTGAGCTATTTACTGGCACTCCATATGACTGGTAATGGTGGTGATGTTTGGTGATTTGGACAGTTTCAGAAAGAGAGTATGGAGACATTTTTGGCTTTCCATAGGGGATTTGTTATCATAAAAGTTAAGAACCCCTGCTCTAAACTTCCCTTAGATCTGGGGATTGGGGAGTGTCACAAAATGGACAAAGTACATAAAAGAATTAAACATACATATATGAACTAATGTTTTAATTGAAAACAAAGGCTAACCAGTGCAGTGTACATGTACTGTGTGTAGGTGTAAATGGGACCTTGGAACAATAGTTTCATCTTGTCTTTTTAGTAAAAAAACACATGCTTTCAAACTGTATGTAAAAAAAGAAAAACTTATTCCTATGTGGCTAAATTACATTTGTGCACAACAGCTAAGGCCCCTTTCACACTTATGCGACTTGTCCTGCGACTTGGGACTGCAAAGTCGCATGACAAGTCGTTCCCCATGATTTCCAATGAGTACTGTTCATATCTGTATGATTTCAAGTTGCGCCGACTTCAAAGTAGTCCCTGCATTACTTTGTTCCAACTTTGATGCAACTTGAGGTCCATAGACTTCAATGTTAAACCCTCAACGTCGCATGCAAATCACACCTGAATAATATAGATGCGATTTCTGTACTATTTCTGTACGACTTTGTAATATGTTTTCATTGTGCCAAAGTTGCAACAAAGTTGGACCAAAGTTGTACTGATCCCAAATTGCGTCAAAATCGCGGTAAAATCACAGCAAAATTGCGGTAATCTCATCGCACAAGTGTGAAAGGCCCTTAGCCCAGGTTCACACTGAGCGCAGGAATGAAATGGTGCGAGTTCAGTTGAACTTGCACCATTTCATTCCCGCATGTCAGTCCCAGTTTCAGCTGTGATTTCACAGGCATCTGTGCGGATTTCTGCACAGATGCCTATGGAAATCACACCTGTAAATGGCAAAAGGTAGTACAAGAACTACTTTTTTAAATCGGTGCAGCGCCGCAAGTGCGGCGTCGCACCAATTAGGATGGTGCCATTGCAGGCTATTGCCGCCGATTTGGCATGTGAGTACATTGACAGACACAGCGCTTCCTTAGTCATTACCATAGGGTTATACCGCACCCTACAGGAGTAGGACACTAGGCAGAAAAAAGACTTGGCTACGCCTATGGGTAATTCTAGGTAGTATACACCCCCCTCTCTGCTATAGGCCTTCAGTTTAGTAACAAGCAGTGTCAGAAGTATTAAAACTCCTCAGAGGGGTGGGTGCTGTGTCTGTTAATTAACTCAGAGAAATCCCATTTTCCCTTTCGTTCATTGACAGACACAACGCTTCCTTCGTCTTTACCATAGGGACGTCCCAAAGCAGTGCCAAACATGAGGGGTGGGATAACTAAAAAATTTCAAGGCTATCTCAAGAGCCAACAATGTAACAGGAGCTCAACACAGAACAACTGAAGCCCAACCTGAACAATACACCCTCAAGAGGGAGTACCCTCTAAACCGCAGCCTGCAAAAGTTTGCCGCCAAAAGAAGCATCCGCAGATGCCAGCACATCCACTTCATAGAACGTTGTTAAAGTGTACACCAACGACCAGTGGCCACCCGGCAAACTCGCGCCGCTGTCGCCTGATGACGGAAGGCTCAAGAAGTACTAAGCACCCGGGCAGAATGCGCCGTAACAGGGAAGGAGGAACCCGACCCATAACAGAATAGACCACAGTCATCATCACCAGTCCGATCCATGCAGAAATGGTCATAGAAGAAGCAGACAACCCCTATCATGGCCCGTCCAAGATCACCAACAGTGAGTCTAACCTCTGAAAGGACTCAGTGGCTGCCAAATACACCCGAACCATATCCCCAGCATGTAAGACAAAAGCCTTAGGATATGTTGACCAGGGCACAGAAAAGGCAACACAATGTCCTTTTGAAAGGAAAATCAGAGGAAGAAACAATGGACAAGGGAGAAGCACCACCTTATCCTTGTAGAACACCGGTAAGGTGTATGACAAGATAATGCCACCAGTTCCAACACCATGCGAGTAGAGGTTATAGCCACCAAAAAGGCCACCTGCCGATACAGAGTAAGCAGGGAAATTTCCTGAAGGGAGGCTTCTGTAGAACCGAAAGCACCAAGTTCAGATCCCACAGCAGTGGATGAGGCTGCACCGATGGGGACAGACATAGAACCCTTTGATAAAAGGTATGCATCAGATGCGAGACCAGAGGGCGCTGAAGAAAACGGCCAAGGCTGACATCTGGCCGTTGATGGTATCTGTTCAACCCCCATGAAGGAAGATCGGAATCAAAGCCACGAGAAAGAACGAGGGTGAATGCCCAGTGACTCACACAGGATATATACGCTTTCCACATCTGGTGGTAGATCTTCCGAGAGGTAGACTCCCTAGCTTTCAGCGGAGTCGGCACTTCAGCACCTCAGCCAGGCCATCAAATCCAGCGATTGTAAAACAGGACAGGAGATCGGCCCTTGGTACAGTAGATCCTCCTTGAGAGACAGTCACCAAGGAACGTTGGGGACCATGTGCACAAGGACGATGGACCAAGGCCGACAGGGCCTAACTGAATGACCGGAATCCCTTCGGCCTTGATCCTGCTCACAAGCAGTAGAAGGAGGTGAGAAGGAAAGGCATATATCCAACAACACCGGCCCACAGGACCACCAGAGCGTTTGAGGTGTCCACCAGAGGCACCCAACATTGCCAGAAACCCCGGTGCCGTTTTGCGGAGCCGGGATACCAACAGATCTACCTTGGGAGTGCCCCATCGGCAACATATCAAAATGAAAAACCACCTGGGAAAAGGCCCACTCCGTGGTCCAACACGTGCCGACTGAATCAATGCGCCTGCTAGTATTCCACCCCTGGATTCCCACCGGAGGATTTTGGCTACTGCCAGGGGTGCCAACACAAAATTTGTTCCACCCTGGCGATTGACATAGGCCACTGCCGTTGCATTGTGCAACTGGATCTGTACTGGGAGCCGTCCATGATCCAGACATAGACTGATCACTCGAAGTTCCTGGATATTGATCAGTAGACTGGAGTCTGAGCTCAGTCCCTGGGTAGCTTCCCACCAGGACAGACTAGAGTTGGATATGACCCAGTGGCGGCTGGTGAAGTTTTAAGATGGTGGGGCGCCAGACCCTGCCCTTCCTTTTTGCCCCATCCCACTTCTTAGAAGCCACACCCCTTATCGGCTCCACCCACTCTGTACACAATGTACAGTATAACTCAGCTGTCAGTCTTAATTCTCAATAAAATATTGCTGGCTCATTCATCCATTAAATCCCAAAGGTAAAGAATTACATTAGCTGTGAGGTCTGCACAGGAACCCAGCACAGACTGGTATTATGTGGCTTTTCATGTATGTGCTGTGCCATCAAACTCCATCCTAATTCCTTATTTTATAATAGGAACGCTGGAAATCCTCTACTAACCCCTGACACATGGTGAGCCATAGAAATGTCCCTGGTTTTTGGAACTGACCAGCTTCACTAACATACATCTGCATTATCTGTCAAAAAAAGTTCAAAATGTAATTCTAAAATCAGGCGATTTAAGATGCCATTCATTGAAAAGCAGTTATTGTAGAGGAATTGTCATGACTATACATTCCTCTTGTTCTGATGTTTGATGCTGAGATACACAGAGGCTGAGCACAGGCAGCTTCAACCAACACAGCAACTCCACTCCTGGTGACTTGTTGTTCCCTGCATTGTAAGTCATGAATCATTACTTACAATGCACTGAATGCAGGGATGAAGAAGTCACCAGGAGTGGAGTTGCTGTTTTGGTTGAAGCTGCCTGTTAAACAGTAAAGTATGAAGAGCTGAGGGTGTGCGGTGCTGCTGAGCTCTGTGGTCCCCCAATGTCAGCAGACTAATTGCAGATCAATTACTGCCTGTGTATCCCTGAGAACTCCCTGTGACGTACATGCCAACTCAGAGTTCTTATCCTACTGCTGAGCTTTGGAAGAGACCTGTTCAGCCTTATCTGTTATCTATGGATGCAGACTAATCACTGCCTGTGTATTGCTGGGAGCTCCCTGTCATGTGTGCTCAGAGATCTTACCTTGCAGACATTGCTGTGCTTGGATCTTTCCCTGGATTCCTCATGTCCTCTCCCTCTGCTCTGTACAGGATGGTAGGTGGGGGAAGGGTCCCTGGTGGAGAGGGGAAACACTGCTGGAGAGGTAGAGACTAAGTATTGGAGTGCCACATGTGGGGGGGGGGGCTGGCT
>BLSH010531876.1:1140386-1158862 GCA_018402905.1 Glandirana rugosa
AAAGTTAATATAAAGAGTGTACTAAGAAGGTAGTAACTAATCTTTTAACAAAGAGAAAGCAAGTAACTGTCTGTGACGTGAAGGTATCAGTAATGGTATCCCAATATGGCGGGGGATGTCCTCATCCTGTGATCCGTCTTTTTTCTGAACCGATGTCGATACCTATCAGGATCCATCATATGTGGGGGGGAGAGACGATATCCGGAAGTCAAAAAAAGACGGATCAGTCATCATTCCTAGATCAAGGGACGACCATAGAGATCAGGATCGTTAAAAAACAAACAATTGTAGTATGACTGAGTAATTGTCATTCAAAATGTGAGAGCACTGAAAGCTGAAAATTGGTCTGGTTAGGAAGGGGGTTTAAGTGCCCAGTTGTCAAGTGGTTAATGACCAGTCCGTCGCTCAGCCCGGCAGTTGATTGTAGATCTTACCAAAAAATAATCCAAGGAAAAAGAAAGTAACAAACAAAAAATTGCTAGGACTAGAGATACCAGCAGGGAACTAGATCCTTACTACTGACTAGGCAGAAAAAAACTGAAGGCCTATAGCAGAGAGGGGGGGTGTATACTACCTAGGACTATCCATAGCTGTAGCCAAGTCTTTTTTCTGCCTAGTGTCCTACTCCTGTAGGGGGCGGTATAACCCTATGGTAATGACTATGGAAGTGCAGTGTCTGTCAATGAACGAAAGAGAAACAATTTTCTAATCAATGATGGAAGAATCATGTGAGAAATATAATTGAAAAAATGTGCATGAGCACAAGAAAAGAAAATTCCTGGAAAGGAAAGAAAATTCGCAGCCACGAAAATTATTTTCTGTAGCAGGATGAGGTGAAACTGAAGGCTTGGTTGGTCGAATTCTGAATCAATGGTGGCACCATCGGATCACAAAAGCACAAAATTTCTGATTTTCAAAAGAAAATTTGTTTGGAATTCGACCCATGTATAGCCTGCATAAGAGTACACTCACCTATAGACGTATCAGGATGATCTTCAGCTGTGTTCATATTCACAAAATTGGGCACCTCGTGTAAGTTTTTTTCCTTGTTTCCATCATTGTGCTATAAGGTAACAAGCATTAGAGATGTTAATGTTCTATTTATTTCCTCTTGACAAATAATAATGCACACATGCTGAATTGATCACTGTAATGAAATAAGAGGAAAGGACAATATCTGCATATGGTTTATGTTATTTTTGTCCCCACTGAAGGGACATTAAAAAAGAGAAGGGAAGAATACAGCCAGATTTATTTCTGTATTGGATTTCTTTTGTCCACTCACAGTAGGCTCAGTGAGAAATGAAAGCTTGTCTAAATCCAATAATAAAATTGCATTGCAGCTTACCAGCCTTGAATGTGAAGGATTCATTTACTTTTTTTGTTTTTTTCCCTTTATTTTTACCTGGTGATCCTGCCAGTAACATTTGCTATCCTACAGTGACAACACTCACTTCACTGTATCTATGGAGTAGCAGCTTTATTACCCTATCCTATGGCAATAAGTGTGTTGGAACGCCAAAAAATCCCCTCCTCATCTCCATTACATAGAGGGAGATATTCTCCGTAGTTTAAAAAAAACAGAACTTGGAAAGCCAGTACTGTATCAGTGTTTGAGATTTCAGTTCAGTACACAGGAAGTTGCAAGGACACTGGATTTCTGGCAGGATTAGCAGGCGTTTTACTTGCAGAAAATGTACTTTGTACACACTTCCTGTCCTGAGATGACAACACTGCTCCTTCATAGATACAGTGCATTAAGTGAGTGTTGTCAGAACATGTGTTACTGGCAGGACATACAGCCCAGAAAACAAAACTAATACAGCCACCACATCCTAGGACTGGTAAGCTGCAATATATCATTTTATTCTTGGTATTAGATATACTTGAATATAATGTTGCAAAGAACAAAAATTCCTTATGTTGTCCTATTCTGCTCCCTGTCTCCTGTATCTATACCCAAATAAATGTAGAGACAGGCCAACTTCTTTTTTAGTTTTGTTTAAAGCTGGGAACGGTTAGAACCCCAGTATCCTTTCTTTTTTTTAAAAGTATAACTAAAGGCAAAACTTTTTTTTTTTTTAGTTTTGGATAGAGTGGAGGAGGATTAGACCCCCTGTAAGTTCTTATTGTTGTCTGTGTCCTCATTAAGGAGATTCTCTCTGTATTTGTCCTGTTTACCATTATCATTGAAAGTGAAAGTAAAATTTTGGGTTCTCCCCAGAAAAGTAATAGAGGGGAAATCTTCCAATAGGGACACTAGTTCTGGTGACCTGGGGGTCCCCAAGGAATTCCCTTAATTTGCAGGGATTTCCTCACACTTCCTGTTTGGTTATGGGACAGGAAGTGAAGGGAAATCTCACCAAAGCACACAGATTGTGAAACATAATCTGCCAGGGGTTATAACCCTCCCTTACTCTAACCAAAATGAAAATAAAAAGTTTCCCTATAGTTCTACTTTAATGTCTATTTACGTATTGGGGAAATACACCATCTCCCTTTGTTCTGGTAAACACTGTCATTAGGACAAACCATAATGGGGACTCTTTCAACAGGGATACTTGTTCTAGTGATTGTTGGTTGAACTAGATGGACCTGTGTCTTTTTTCAACCTGACTAACTATGTAACTATGTATGTGATAACTGTATCGCAGGAGATTCCCCCTCACTTTGGAGAGATTGGAGAGATTTTCTCTCACTTCCTTGTTGGGTAGGATGCTAAGAAAAATGTCCCCAAATGGACACACCACTGGTGTCTTTGTCAAATGAGAGATTGGCACATGTATGAAAAGTCCCACCTCAGGCAGCAACACATTTATTTAAAACCTCCATAACAGCCCTCTTGAAGTAATTCAATGTTAGTAACAATGTAATATATAATGCAATTCTAACTCAAAAGAACCCACATTTTTTACATGACAACCTTTGTTATTTTATATAAAACAAAGGATTCCATGTAGCCATAAAGATCTGAAGTTATGAGGTTATTAGCTTTACCTTCCATCTTGCACATTTGTACAGGTTCCTCTCCTGTACTGAAATTGCTTACTCTGATTTCACTGCATACTGTGAGCTTTTTGCAGTGTGCATTAGACACTGCAGCAAGTCAAATAGAGCCCGCCTTATTCCTAGCTGAAGGATGTCCAGAATCATCTTTCCTCCCTAGACTTAGGGTTCATTTACACATGTGTAAGCCCCCTGAAGAGAAATCCTCTCTGTCCCATTTAAACCTCTGAAAGCCAGCATCACCGCCCCATTTTACTTCACTTGAGTGTGTTTTCAGTGGTATAATAGGTGTTACTGTGTCTGGCCTGCCTCATTCATTGGATTTAATTTTTACAATCATGAAGGCTCAGCATCACATGTGGGCATTACCTAAGACACCCCTCAATTTCATCACAGGCCACATCAGCAGTATGGTTGCCCTCAAAGGGCTGGTTGTATCTGGGGTGAGCTACATACAGGGTCTCGGGTACAGGAGTGCATTAAGTGCAGCGTTCACGACTATGCTACGTAAAGAGTGCAGAATACAGGAGTGTGCTACATATAGAGTGCAGGGTCCAGGGCTGCGTTATGTAGAGAGTGCAGCATTCAGGGGTGTGTTGTGTACAGAGTGCATGATTTAGGAGTGCACTATGCACAGTTTGATACCCTAATCTCCCCCACAAAGCTTCCTCGCATCTCTTTCACCTACCTGGCCCTAGTACCTCCCAGTGTAGGCGGCTCTACTGCCTCTGTAGTTGGCTCTAGCACCTCCCTCTTTAGGTGGCTCTGCCTCGCCTTGCAGGGAGATCATTCTCTCTCAGATTCTGGAGATCTGTCCCTGCCGTGCCCCATTGTATGTGCAGGAATCCGTTAGATCTTGGAGCCGCTGAGGGCAAAGCTGTCCCTCATAAATACAGAAGGCTTCTGTGTTTAGAAGTGACAGGGGGGAGCAAAAGCAGTGGGAGAAAGCCGGAGGTGGAAGGAATGGAGTTCCGTCATGTTCCAGGTGCATATATGGGTGTGGGGGCCACATGACAAGGCCTGGAGGCCTGCATCCGGCCCGTGGGCCTTGTGTTTGACATATGTGACCTAGGGGTTCTGCATGCATATGGAGCCTGTCAAGCAACGCCACTTCTCCAGACTGACATCCACCCATCAAGACATTTTTGTATTTGCATAACTCTTCCCAAGAGCCAGCCCACTTCTTGCAAATGAACGAAGGGCTCTTGAGATAAGCAGAGGCAGGGTGCTGTGATGTGTTTAGTATGCTATGTGCAGCAGCCTCCTGGCCCCTCCCACCAGCCATGATCTCCCTGCATTACATAGAGAAGCACAAACACCCAGTGATCACACCACTGTGTCTAAAATAAGGTATGTGTAGAAAACAGAAAGTTTTTACCTTTTCAGGATATTGAGCAGGAAAGAAAGAGCCAGGGAGGGCAAAATATAAGGGGATTAAACTTCAGTTTTAGGTGATCTGGGGAGCTTCGCATTAAAACCCTACTTCAAGGTTGTTTTCTCCTTCCCGTGGGTAGGGCATAGATCCCTTACCAAACTGATCAGGGAGTGGAATGATGGCCTTAATTGTATCATAAGAATGGAGGGGATAACAACCCGCTTACATGACATGAGTTCAGATCTTTGTTGCAACATGGACCACTTGGATCAAATTCTCTAAGTATTCCCATTTCAGAAACTTCCTCTAATTTGTTAATTGCCAGCTGTAAGTCTCATTTGGATGCTGTGGGGTTCTCCCGGCTAGACCTTTACCCTCCTCCCTTTCTGCCCTCTATAGCTCCCTCTTTGTGTAATGCTTTTACTTCAAATATAATTATATAACCCACGATGGGGAAGTCGGCTTCCCACATATGCATTTTGCGTGTATTGTGTTGAAAAATCCAATAAAACCCATTCTTTAAAAATCTTACTTCAAGGTAGTAATGCTAAACCACTGCACAGCCTTCCAAAGGTTAGCAACCTGTCTTTATATATAATGATGAAGAGGGTGACTGTATCATACGTACATGATGAGGAGAATCAGCAACATTAGCCCCTTGTTCTTTAGATGACTGCTGTGTAAAGGTGCGTACAGCATGAGCCAGGAGACCGTCCGACCAGTCCATGGTATTGGGGTTGATTTCTCCATAGAGTTCTCCAAGGGTCACACATTTGGGGTTGATAATGAAAGTGTCCACCTTTCCCTTCTTCACAATGTTTTTAAAGGTACAGAAAATATACAGTTGTGTTAGTACACAGAAAATATATTTAAAGTTGAACTTCAGGCAAACAGGTAACTACACTGATGAAATACACACTGTATAAAAAAAAACGGTTTTACTTGCCAAAGGATTATTACTTCTGTCCATCCAGTCCTGATATTTACACAGCGCTGTCAAGCAGCACAGCCCTGTCTGGCAGGGGGAGACCTGATTTTTCTTTGCTGCAGTTCAATAATACTTACCTAGCCTGTGACTGGACTGGGCAGTATAGGAGGAATCACTAAACTGATTATTTTATCTCTCTGGGAGCCCTATCACTCCACCTATCAGCATGTTCCTTGGGCCGGCCATACATGATCTGAGATTCAAACCGTTAATGGGCAGGCTGAATGTACCAAGTCAAATGATCGATACAACCAGCCTGCCGGATTCTCTTGCGATTATCGCTAGCAGCTGCTATAGCCAGTAGCGGTAATCGCTTTCTTCTCCTGCCGGGAACAGCTCCAACATTAGTACAGCGATCTCCCCCGCTGAGCTGTTGTGTTCTGACACGGGGGCAGTCTCCCCGCCAGAACACTCCATTCAGCGCTTTCCGCCATTGACTAATGGGGAGCCAGATGGCTGCTGGTTTTCCAGCAGACTCGTCTGACAGAAGCCGACCAAACAGCCGGCTTCTGTTGGACCGGGTGCCTTACACATGGGCCCAATGTCGGCCATTTTTTTATTGAACCGGCTTATGTCGCCTGACATTCTGCCCACGTGCACGGGCCTCTACACTGGATTTATTATGTACAGGCTAGTCTCCTGTACAGGCTTAAGCCAGCCATACATAAATAGAAACCCCATTAGGGGAACTGTCTTATTCCCAGGTCCTGCAACCTTTCAGGAAATTAGGGGAAATTTCCCTATTGGGGAAACAGATAGCAAAAAAAAAAAATGACAGATGTTCTATCCCTTCCCACTCTGTCCAAAAGTTCAAAAAACTGGATTTTTTGACTTACCGTAAAATCCCTTTCTCTGAGTTCGTCGACAGGCACAGTGACTCTTAGGACTAAGTGGGTTATACTGCCCTCTTCAGGAGTTTACTGCAAGGCGATCGTCACATTGTCCCTGAGAGCTGGAGCTGACTCTGCTCGCAAGAGAAGGTCGTCCAGATACGCCACCACTGCAATGCCCCTCTGTCTCAGCAGAGCCAGAACCGGGGCTAACAGCTTGGTGAAGACTTTCACTCACCGCTGTGATCAGGGTGCTGACTGGTACCTTCTCGTAGAATCCGGGGCCTTGCCATCCGACAGCTCAAGGAGGGTCCCCGTCATGGTGGAGCCCAGTCCTCACCAGAAGAAGGGGGAGGTAGGGGCCGCTTTTCCGCCGTCTTACGCCCACATGCTGTCTCTACCCGGGAGACCAAGAACTCCAGGACTGCTGACAGAGCGTCAATAGGGATCACAGTCCCTGAGGCGCTGGCTGCAACCACAGAGAGGTCTGGTGGGGAAGCACCCACATTGGCTGCCATTGCAACACCCACCCTGGTAACACGCCACCTAACTGAGGTCTAGGTACCAGGAGACCAGGCACCCCCACCCCAAAACGCTGCGCAGGACTTACTACAGGAGGGTAACCATGGAGGGACTCACCACCTGCCCGCTCAACAGTCCAGGAGAGGAGCCGTGCCTGCTGCTGTCCGCCGCTGCCTTGCCCGCCCATCCTCCACACTTGCCACTGCTTCTGCTGCTGCTGTCCCACAGGAGAGCTCTCCTCGCTGTGTGGGGGGTAAAATGGCACCAGAATCCACAGGGACCACCCCCCACACTCACAGGTCGGAACACGTGCATAGGCCAAAAGAAAATGGCCGGCGCTGCACACTAGAGGCCAAACCCCCAGTCAGGAATGCCGCGGCTACACCAAAATGGCTGCCGGGCACCCCAGAGGCTGAACCACACGGCCGGCCACAGGAAAATGGCAGCCGTACCACGGGAAAATGGCCGCCGATCGATCTCGCCCAGCAGCATGAGGCAAGGAGGAGGGGGACAGCTAAGGCCCGGGGGGAGCTGTCGGGCATGGTAACACTGTGACTCCCGGTCATATGTGCACCGGCGGGACGTTTAACCCGCGGGGCCATCCCGTCCGGTTCGGGGCTTGTTGCAGCCAACCCAGCGCGGAGCTAAGGTCTGCGCGCGCTCGATGGCCGGCTGGGGAGACTACCTGGATCTAAAACCCAGCCTGTCACCCAGCACGGCTACTTGATTGCAGTCTTCATCTGTTAGGCTGTCCTCCAGAACAGCCGAAGTGGACCCAGAGAGGTACCACAGATCCCAACAGGAAGCTTAGGTCTAACTCCTTGCACTAGGCAGAAAAAACTGAGCTAGCAGAGCTGGGTGTGGGGTTATCTGCCAGTAGGGACTGCCCCCTGGGAGGGGCTGTGTCTGTTACTGTTCTTTTTGCTGTTAGAACTGCCTGTTCTGCCTAGTAAACTCCTGAAGAGGGCAGTATAACCCACTTAGTCCTAAGAGTCCCTGTACCTGCCGACGAACGAAAGAGAAAACAAGTTTTGAGTGGAGATGTGCTTTAAACAAACATCCCCAACTATGTATGGTGACCATTCAGGGCTTTACTAAGTAGGTTTGATAAGTGGACACTGGCATAAAAAAATGCTGAGAGTAATGAGTCCAGGTGTGGCAATGGAATAAAGCCAGAATACGTTGCATTTCCACTCTACAGTTCATGATAAAATAATTTGTTAAACCTGAAAAATACAAAGAAATTACTGCTAGAGTAGGTCCTTCTTTTGAACTTGATGGTAAATGAACCAATGCTTTTTCCAAAATTCTTCGTACAGTTGTCTTTCCGCCCCCGGAGGGACCCACCAGCATCACGCCATGGCGAGCCTGAAAAAAGAAAATGCTATTATATTGACACTGAAATTAAAGTGGTTCTAAACCTAAACCATTTTTATCTTACTGTATTCCCTACATTAAGGTAAAAAACGCCCCCCCCCCCCCACCTGTCCTAGCCCCCTCCTGCCCCTAAACACTTTCCCGAGTCCTCTATTGATTCAGTGCTGCGCCCAGCTGCAGCTCTTTTCTCAGCTCTTCTTGCTCTCATGGCTACAATAGGAACACTGGGAGCCAAACGGCTCCCGCTGCTGTCAGTCAAATCCTGTGAGGAGCGAGCGGTGAGGCATGGCCGAACCATGTTATGTGTTTTTATGGACGCACACAGCTCGGCTCGGGAGCGTCCCTGCATGGGTGCACTCTAGAGAGAGGCGTAGACAATGCTCTTTGGGGATCCACCAAAAAATAATAATAATAAGGGATCTCTTGGTGCAATAACATAGCAGAGAACAGGTAAGTTATAAGTATAACTTCTTTTTAATAAAAAAAAATTTGCTTTTTCAGCTACTTTACATTTCTATATTCCTATATTATGTATAGTGTTAAAGCCTAAGTGACATTTCTACTTTCTCAATGGGTAATTCTGCTTCCAATGCTGAATTTAGCTGAACAGAACATGCCCCACCAGTGAGCTCCCACCCACAAAACACACCATGGTCTTTTGCCCATATCACATACCACCAATTTTGCCCATAACACACACACCTATCTTCCCAGTATCCATGACAGAAGTGAAATGGCTCCTTCTGAACACACAAGTAATTAGCTAACCTTCACACAAGCATTGTATGTACATTGTGAGGCGCTGGTTGGCAGGATTGTGGACAGTATATACAGTGTGTATCACCTAGGTTTCTCAGCAATACATAGTGAGGGGCTCCAGCATTTGTATCGGATATAGAGAAAACAAACCTGTTATTTTTCAAATCTTAATCATTTCAGTTCCAGGTCTTGAAGCCTATAGGCTTTGTAAAGCTAGGTTTTAGAGCCCATGGACTTTGTATAACTGGGTCCTGTGTGTGGCTTGCAGGCTTTGTAAAGCTTTTTATGGGAATAAACCTTCTATCCCTAGAGCCACATTTTACCTATTAGCCAGACATTACTAGTTGGTCAGCTGTACACAGGGCTTTATATTTGTGGGATGCTATCTTTCTCTGCTGCTGGGTGAAAAGGCTGACTTCTGACAGAATACTAAAAAGTTACATTGCTAGTTGTTTTGAAGAACCCATTAGGAAGCACCTGTTAGTCAGGAACTAATATAGTGGTTCAGATGAGCAGATGTTTTGATTTCTATATTATGGACTTGCTCTACAAAGCTCACCTGCATTTACGATAATACAGACCTGCTTGGACTGCTCCTGGGTGTCACTGTGTTATACAGGGTTTACTGCTGCCACAACCAGTTGAGCCTGTTTCCTTCAAAACATATAACCCTCAGTAACAAGCCTACTAGACATGTGCAGAACGGAAAAATGTGTTTTGTTTCAGATAGATTTGTTATGTTACTAATTTTTGTTGATTCGTTTCAGAATTAGTTTCATTTAACCTTTGTTTCATTTATAAATTTTCTACCAATTCAAATTCTGTGTAAAGAATAGCTGGTTGTTAATCAGCGGGCCAGGAAGCCTACTGCCGCATCCTTAACATCATCAGGCTGGACCTCTACATGTTTCTACTTGTTTCACCACACCCACGTGGCTTCATCCTCCAGATGAAGCCACGTAGGGTGGTGAAACATGTAGAGGTCCAGCCTGGCGGTTGTACATGCGTCTGGCACATGAGATTCATGTGTATTTTATTGTGGATTTTATTGGATTATATGCTGGTTATATTATTAATAAATGTGAGTGCATTTTAAGTGGGGCATTGGCATTCATTACCTTTCATCTATGGTAAATACGTATTGCACTATTGGAGGTGTCTTTTTTGTTTACATGGTGACTTACTACCGGTGAAAATACTGGGGATCCCGACCACAAGCCCAAACGGGACACTACCCGGATACATACCCGCATCAACCATGCGCTACTAGGCCCATTGGGGTCTTAGTCTGAGTTGAGCCTCCAATTTATCTGGTGGTGGACACAGTGTGGTCACGGTATTGCATGATTTACAGCACGAGAGACTAGACCCGGTGGGGTCTTCTCTAGAGGTGAGGGTCCATTCTACCCGGTGAAGGGAGCACGTCAGTATTCCAGCTTGATCATCCACCTGTGGACTGCTATATCTTTCACAAGAAGGGAATCCCTCACATCTATTTATCTATAGACTTTGCTTCTACCTTCAGACTCTCAGCCTGCCTTTATTACTTTATTGCTTGATGCCATCAGCACTTGTTAGCATTGTTTGCAAATCTAGTAGTATTACTAAGCATTGGATTTGTATGCACTTTCTGGGAAGCATCTGTGTTCTATTTGCACATTTTTTAGTATTCCTTCTATATCGCTTTATATGCACTTTTTGTTAAGCACTTAGGTTTTTTCCTATTTACCTGAAGTATTATTCACTATTAACAGTCAAAAGCAGATGCTATGATTGTATTCTATTATCCCCTCATACTTTATTATAGTATTTATAAATATTCTGTTGGCAACGCTTCCACGCTCTTATTTCATCTGTATACAGTGTCTTTCTACTTAAATGGCCTTGTATCCTGAGGCTCTAACAGTGTCAGCAAGATGAATACCTGCAGTGATGTCTGTATACAGTGTTCAATACAACTCCGTCTGTGCAGTGTCCTTGTTTCCTGCAAATGGGCAAGAGCCCTCTCACCCAATCCTGCGATCGATTAAGGCCCAAACAAACTTCCTGGGACAGACAGGCTTTCCTGGTGGCGACTGGTCACCTCACACTGGAACGTTTCTCTGTCAGTGCAGGTGCGCCTGGATGTGCACCTGGGATCCACTCTCTCTCTAGCTGGATCTCACGACCGGTCCCAGAGGCCTAAGATCGCACAGTGGAGAGACCCAAGAGGCAGCACTCCTTTCTTAGGTCTTTTCTCTTCCTCTGCCATGCTTTCACTAAATTCTCCTCAGACAATCAAATGGAGTCTCTCTCCTCCTGTCTCCCAGAGCATGCATGGGATTGTAGTTCCATACTCTATACAAGGCTAGGGGGCTGTCTGGTAAAGGGACTTCATATTCCAGAATGCCTTGCAGCCCTTTCTGCAGCTTGATAAAGTCTGTTACATTAGCTGCTGCAGCTGTTTCTTCCATTGGCTGTTTCTCTCTAGCCCCATAGAAGCACACCAGAGAGCAGTGTAACTTGATCCTTCTGTGTCTCACACATTACATTAAGTTCAGTCTGTGAAACAAGGAGGGGGAGAAGTTCCCCCGCAAGGGCTGACAGGTGCATTTGTCCCTTTTAGGAGAGCCTGCGTATTTACAGCGGCCACTTAGCAAAAGTTGCACAAATAGCGGAGCACCAGCTACACCTCATTTGTGAGTCCCCAGCACACACGCCTTAACTCCTCATTGGCCAGTCTCAAATGTATGTACATTAACTCCTCATTGAGTTAATCCTACAGTAGCCAGTCCCCAGCATACCCTTTAGTTACTACCACCCAGCAGTGGTCAGTATCTAATTTTCCAATTCCTAACATACGTTTGTTAACCTCTCAGTGGCTAGTCACCAGGAAATGTACAGTAAACCCTCAGTGGCCAATCTCCAAAGTATCAGCATTAACTCCATAGTGGCCAGTTCCCAATGTCATTCAGCAAGTCCTCAGGAGATGTGATTCCTCATACATTAGTTAGTAATATAAAATACATTTAAAAAATCCAACAGTGATGGTGGGAGGCCCTCTAAAATGGGCATAGTAGGTGTGTAGACTTGAGCAACTCAGCACAGCGTTCTGACCAATAGAATGCCCTAGTTAGAGAAGAAACACAAAGAAACACAAAGCCGATTTCTAATAATAATGGAAATATCACTTTTGGGTAGACTGGCCCTTTAAGTTTTGTTGCATTGCACTGAACTACAGTTTATCATATTACACTCACCAGAATCTGATTATAGAACTGGATGACCTTCTCTGTCTGGTTCTCCCAGGGCTGAAGGCCTAATTCGTTTGTTGCCAAAGATATTGCTTTCTATAACAAAGAAAAAAAAACACAGACACAGTGCTTCACGCTGCAGAAAATGCACAGAAAAATATTTTTAATAAATGCTTAGCCCATTGTGCCAGGTTCAGCTAACGTCTGTTAATGAGGCAGGGGAACCAATTAGAGAGAAAATGGCAAAACTGCTTAAACAATCAGACACAAATAACTGCTGTAAAATCAGGTTTTAAATGCGCTGAGTCCCTCGCAGGTGGAATAAATAAAACAGATGCATGTGTAAGATAAATTACAAAATTAAGACTAATAATACCAAAAAGAATTTTCTTTGTAAATATTGTTCTTAAAGGGATACCTCCTTATAGTGATGTAGGGGCTGGTGGGAGCAACCAGGCACCTGACATTCCTGTAGGTGTCCTCTGCTGAAGATTCCTCAGCCACCAGTGCTCTTGAAAACAAGATCTGCTGCACTGTCCACTGAAGTAGTAAGTAATCTGTTTGTTTGCAGGCAATTTTTGGGAGGCTTTCTATCGCTTTAAAAAGCCTCTGTGACTTCGCCTATTTAGGACCAAATTACAGGGTCTCTTTAAAGTTTACCCCAATCCACTTACCTTTGCTTCACTCTGTTCCTTACCAATCGTAATCCGGTGTAAGCTCCATGTCAGAGGGCAAAAAAAGCATATACGAGTTTGATTATACCCCTCATCCATTAGCGACAGTATTTGACCTTGCAATAAGCTACTCAGGTGTGAACACCACATCAAGGTTGTTGGCCACATGTCCCTCTATAATGCAAAGCATTGGAAATTTTGCAGCAGTTGCAACAGAACAGAGGGGGAAGCACGGAGGAAAGAGGGCCTTTAAAGAGACCCTCTCACTATTACCTGAGTAGGCGCAGTGACAATCTTTTGGGCTACTTCCACTGAACTAAACTTTTTGGGATAGGCCTCCTTATACTTAACTAAGAATTTAAACTGTACCCAATGGAACAGGTCTTATGATACCTTTCCCCTTGTTGTGAAGGGACAAAGTAAGGACTTCCATTTTCATAATCTCATGATCTGCCGCAACCCATTGCGCCACTGTGGAGGAGTTATATCCTTACATTTAGCTGGTATAAATGCTCTGAGTGCATTTATTAAATGAATCAACAGGGAGCAGCTGTAGTTGCTTTTGAAAAGAAGAACGAGGTGAAGGATGCAGGCTCCCAGGTTGTCCCCTGGAGACAATCCAGTAAGTTCCTGGATCAGTTCACATACTTCTTGCCAGAAGGCCTGAACCCGTGGACAGGACCAACAGACAAGCAAGGTGGAGACCTCGGATTCTTCACATCTTCAACAGTTAGGATCGGCCTTAGGGAGTATCCAATGTATCCTTGCAGGGACCTACCCTATACCACCATTTTATAGCTGGACTCCTGGAATCTACTGGAAATGGAGGATTTATGAGCAACGTGTGGTATAGAATCTCTCCCTATTTACCCAGAAATGGAGGGGTATAGTCTTCTAGAGGTGTAAGTGACATAATTTTTTTAACACATTAAAGTGTTACTAAACCTAGGACCCTGCATTCACTATATCCTGTCTTCCACAGTACACTAAACATGAAAGTGCAATCATTTTAGTAAATATAAACTGTTAAATACCTTTTTTCATAACAGTTAGAGCAGTCTTGAGCCTTCTATCAGTGTCTGGTTAAAGCTTGTAGGAGGAGTTTTCATTCTGCTCTGACTGTCCTATCAAGCTGCAGGACCCCTGGCACTCTGTCTGGACAGTGCTGATTGGCCCTGGGCTGATCACATGCACTCTCCCAAGAAAAAAACTCTCTATCAATACACACAAAACTGAGCATGTGCAGCTTGTCCCCTAGCCTCTGTCTTATCAGGCGATGGATTGGGGACTGTGGAAGAAGGGAAGGATCAGAGAAGACAGGATCAAACAGCCTTTTTACATAATGCAGATGATTAACCCCTTCCACAGTGAGTATAACAAGCATGCTTACTGCATATACAGACTGATTTTACTGTTGTGGGTTTAGTAACACTTTAACTTCAGTTTTAAATGCAACTAGTGCAAATACTTGAACTTATTTTCTTATTAGCCTATTAGAGGGGGGGGGGGATGAAATCTGAACCAATCAAGCACTATTGCATGCACATGTGTTGATTAGTAGAGCTCTGACTCAACAGGTTAGGTGTTGAACCTCTGCAGGGAAAAAGAAGAGTCTTTCTCTGCTGCATGCTGGCAGAAGAAAGGCATTTCTACTCAGCTTGTGACTGCTTTCTAAATAAAACAAACTGCTTTCAGCGCATTGGACACCTTTGTGCCTGTAAATTATGAGTCCCAAGTATTTTCTCTAAGGCCCCTTTCACACGAGCGGATCGTTCGGGTCCGCCTGTCAGTTTTTCAGGCGGACCTGAACGGACGCTCCATTGTCCTCTAAGGAGCGACGGATGTCAGCGGTGACATGTCCGCTGACATCCAATCCGCTCCGATCCGCCAAAAACAGACGGATGGAAACCCTATTTTCCATCTGCCTGGCGGATCGGATGAACACGGACAGACGGTCCGTGTTCATCCGATCCTCCATAGAGGAGAGTGGAGCTCTGGCAGGTCAGTCTCTGCACTTAGTGCAGAGACTGTCCTGTCATCTGCCGGCTCAGCGGGGATAAACGGATGGATCCCCGCTGAGCAGCGGAGCCCTAAGGCTACTTTCACACTGCAGCGGTAGCCGCGGTCACGGTAAAACCCTAGTTTTAGCAGAGTTTTTACCAGCGATATGGCTCCACTATGCAGGCGGGAGCACAGCACTTTGAACCCCCCCACAAAGGGGTTAAAACGGGGTTAAAAGTGTCGGCGCTCCACGCTACCGAGGCGGTGTGCAGCCGCTTCTGAAGCGCTTGCCATTCATTTCAATGGCAGGGGCGTTAGAGGAGCGGTATATACGCCGCTCCCCTCACCACCCCAGAGATTCTGCTTGCAGGACTTTTTGTAACGTCCCGCAAGCGCACCGCCCCAGTGTGAAAGCACTCTAAAACAGCACTAGAATAGCAGCTATTTTAAAACGGTACAGGGATTTAGCAGCTCTGGTGGGTTCCGGCCAATGTTCAGGCTGAAATCAATGTCTGTCAGTGACAGCCAGAATTAAGCACTGGGCTCAGGAGCTGAAACAGTCAGCTCCTAGATCTTGCTACACATTACTGCACAGAGTGTTTGTAACAGATCAATGTAAACTTTAGCAGGTCAGCCATGTTGCTTTCACAGAGTGAAATATTTCCAACCAAAAATTTGGGAAGATTAGCTTTCATTTAGGCAATAATAATAATTAGTGCCTCACTGTCAGCAGACAGGCAATATTTCTTCTCTGTGGTTGTGATGGGAAAAAAATGAATTATAATAGGAATTTAGCAACATCATGGCACTTCCCCTTAATACGAAGGCTGGGACAGAGCTGTTTCAGCTCTGTCCAGCATCTCCCTGCTGCAATAGATCCCAGCTACACTGATCTATTGCTGGCTGACTGCAGATCATTGAAGATTACAGTTAGTAGTGATTTGCTGATGCAGAGTTGCATAGGAGGGATCTAGATGCATTTCCAGGCTCCAACAATGTTGTTTATTACACAAGCACAAAATGCTAACGTATTTTGTTCACATGGATTATTGCAAATCTGTTAAAAAGTAATTGTTATCCTAATTTGTGTCATTGCCAACCCAACTTGGTCTTATCTAGAGTTGAGCGAACCCGAACTGTAAAGTTCGGGTCCGTACCAAACTTTGCGGTGTCCGTGACCCAGACCCGAACCCGGACATTTGAAAAAAAGTTCGGGTTTGGGTATTTTATCCCGCCTGTTGAATAGCTGCAGGGAAGCCAATGAACAAGCGTTTCACTGGTTTGCCCTTAGAAGCCATCACAGCCATGCCTACTAATGGCATGGCTGTGATTAGCCAGTGCATCATGTGACCTAGCTTCTATATGAGCTGGATTCACGTAGTGCTGCATGTCACATGCTCTCAGGCTAGTGTAGGGAGAGGATGCTGCCGGTGCTGTGAGGGCAGATTGCAGATATAATAACATCCCATCCTGCATTACAGAATGATCTTATTCTGGACTAGGTAGAGATTACTACTACTACTGCCTTGAGGGACAGATTGCAGATCTCATCCTGCATTACAGAACAATCTGATTCTGGACTAGGTAGAGTTTACTACTCCTGCTTTTAGGGACAGATTGCAGATCTAATAACATCTCATCCTGCATTACAGAACGATCTGATACTGGACTAGGCAGAGTCTACTGCTTTGAGGGACAGATTATTGTTCTAAAATCATCTCCTAGTGCTATAGGGAGAGGTTCCTGCTGCTGCTGTAAGGGACAGCTTATTGTTCTAAAATCATCGCCTACTGCTATAGGGTCAGGTTCCTGCTGTTGCTGTAAGGGACAGATTATTGTTCTAAAATCATCTCCTATTTCTATCAGGTTCCTGCTGTTGCTGTAAGGGACAGATTATTCTTCTAAAATCATCTCCTAGTGCTATAGGGAGAGGTTCCTGCTGTTGCTGTAAGGGACAGATTATTGTTCCAAAATCATCACCTACTGCTATAGGGTCAGGTTCCTGCTGTTGCTGTAAGGGACAGATTATTGTTCTATAATCATCTCCTAGTTCTATAGGGAGAGGTTCCTGCTGGTGCTGTAAGGGACATATTATTGTTCTAAAATCGTCTCCTAGATCTATAGGGGGAGGTTCCTGCTGCTCCTGTAAGGGACAGATTATAGTTCTAAAATCATCGCCTACTGCTATAGGGTCAGGTTCCTGCTGTTGCTGTAAGGGACAGATTATTATTCTAAAATCATTGCCTACTGCTATAGGGTCAGGTTCCTGCTGTTGCCGTAAGGGGCAGATTATTGTTCTAAAATCATCTCCTAGTTCTATAGGGAGATTTTTGAATATGCCTCAATATTTTGGTGGCTACCCCAATTAGAAAGAAAAAACAAACAAACAACAAAAAGTGTTGGCTACCTCCTCCTCCATCACCGCCACTTCCACCTACACTGCCACGGTCACGGCCTAGTCAACCTCTAGGCTCCACTCCACATCCACACCCTCTTCCCATTTTTATTTTTTTTATTTGATTTTAAGTTATTTTCCCTATCCCCATTTTTTTGTAGGGCACTTGTCCTACTTTTACCCCCATTTTACTTCCTTTTGCAGCCCTAGCACTTTCCAGGACTTTTTTACAACCATTTTTGTGCCGAAAAGTTCGGGTCCCTATTGACTTCAATGGGGTTCGAGGTCCGGGGTAAAGTTCGGCACCGAACCCAAACTTTTCCGCGAAGTTCGGCTGAACCCGCCGAACCCGAACATCCAGGTGTCCGCTCAACTCTAGTCTTATCTTAATGTTATGCTACAAAGTTACCCAAAAATATTTTTTTCCCTAAGCGCGTCACAAGGTAGCTTTAACAAAGGAATACAGCTTACCTAAAGTAAAACATATACAATCGCTTTGAGCTTCACTGTTTTGTTATGTTACATAAAAATCTTGCTTATGTGATATAGTTTTAATTAACAGACTTTGAAGCTTCTATTTTTGACTTAATAACTTGAAGGGGGGCTAATTCGTGTTTTCATAAAGTACAGGAAAATGTTTTAATATTTCATTTAAGTAAAAATCTAGGAAATAAAAATATATGTATAAAATTCCGCTACCAAATTAAAGCCCTATCTGCCACCTCCCCAAAAACAAAACATATAATATGTTATGGTAGACTACAAAGGCTAAAAGATATATTACATACAGTCCTGCTCACCATTATTGGCACCCCTTCATGTTTTGCATAACTGAGTGAATGTCTTCAGAAATAAATGGAAATGTACCAAATTTATATCAGCAGGATCTTTTAATTGGAGGTCCAAAGTAATTTAACAAAGACAATTGTTATTTCAACATAGATATTGTAATTATAAAGAAAAAACAGAAAACCAGCATGTGCACTAATATTGGCACCCCTCCTTAATATTTGGTTGCACACCCTTTGGCAGCGATGACAGCCTCCAAACGTTTCTTATATCCATCGATAAGCTTCTTGCACTTCTCGGGTGGCATTTTCTCCCACACTTCCTTTGCAATATGCTCAAGCTCTTGAACATTTGCAGGGTTCCTTTCTCCAATGGCAGTTTTCAGCTCCCCCCAAAGATTTTCAATTGGATTGAGATCAGGACTCATTGCTGGCCATTTTAAAACAGTAAATTTTTTCCCTTTCAACCATTCCTGCGTGCTTTTGGAGGTGTGCTTTGGGTCTTTATCTTGCTGGAGGACCCATGAT
>BLSH010531876.1:1171962-1189789 GCA_018402905.1 Glandirana rugosa
TGTGAGTGTGTCTCGCTGGGCTGGACTGGACTGGATTGGTTCTTGTTGTGAGAAGGACTATTTTTCCTTTTTCAGGGCCTGTCCTTCCGCGCCTGTGACGCATAATAGAATGTCAGAGACCCGGCGGAGTGATTTAGGTGCGGTGCGTGTGGCCTGGCTGACTGGTGAAGGAGCGGGGAACGGAACGGCGGGGTTGGAACAGTCTGTCAGAGCCACAGGGGAGAGGCGCGCTGAGCCGCTGACACTCAGAGACTGTCAGTTACAGTCTGTCATGTCAACTAAATTACCAGAAGACCAGACCAGTAACCAGCCAGAGCCAGACCAGAGAGCAGAAGAGGGCAGCCGCAGAGCAGAGGAAGTTCTTGGGCACTGCCTGGGCCCAGCTGAGCCTCAGCCTGAGCTAACTAAGGTGTGTCTTCTGTGTGAGTGTGCCTGCAGTCAGATTGTAATGCATTGATTTGCTAGGTTAGGTTAGAGATCATGGATGGACAACATTGGACAGCCTTGTGATTCATTTATTTAATGACATTGACAATGGCAGCAGCAGCATGATTGACAACTGGTCTGGTGTCAAGCTAGTGCCACTGCCACCCATGCTGCCTAAATGCAATATTGCATATGCAGTATGTGCTGTGCACCGTCCTTGGCACTGTCTCTCTGCAGGCAGCACATGATGCAATATGGAATTTTGGTCAGCATGGGTGGAATGGCGGTGGGTGGCACTGTCTCTGCAGGTGTAGTGTCTTTTATTGAAACGCCAGAGAAATGGAAACCAGAGGTGACATTCATCGCCGCCATATTGCTGCACCCCGCAATCATCCTAAACTATCTTTAACGAGACATGGCTTGTTGTTGTTTTTTTTTCCACGTTTTTCATTTGTTTAACCACTTCCTTACTGGGCACTTAAACCCCCTTCCTGCCCAGACCAATTTTTGGCTTTCAGCGCTGTCGCATTTTGAATGACAATTGCGCGGTCGTGCGACGTTGTACCCAAATAAATATTGCGTCTTTTTTTTCCCACAAATAGAGCTTTCTTTTGGTGGTATTTGATCACCCCTGCGTCATTTCTGATCGCCGCTATAAACAAAAAATGAGCGACAATTTTGCAAAAAAGAAAAATATTTTTTACTTTTTGCTAAAGTACAAATCCATTAAAAAAAATTATTCATCAGTTTTGGCCGATATATATTCTTCTACATATTTTTAGTAAAAAAAAAAAAATCGCAATCGGCGTATATTGATTCTCAAATCTCACTATACTCAAACATAGTAAAAGCCGCGCTAAAAAACATAATACATCTAGTGTACAAACACTCATAAGTAAAGTGCTAGTGCAAACTGTAAATAAAGTAAAACAGTGCCAGTGCTAATTCGTAATATCCAAAAAGTGCCAGTGTCCATTAATTGTGCAAATGTGCAAACATAAGAGTTGGGTGTCCCAACGGAAAGTGTCCAAAATCTTATTCCTTCTCCAGAATGTGCAAAAGAAATGCTCTTTGGTTCAACTTCCACCACCACTCAAAAGAATCCCCATGCAGGTGATCACGCTGGAGGCTTACCAGATGGTTGTATATCAAACGCCTGTTAATCAATCAGCCTCATCCCAGGCTTCTCACAGCTTATGATCCACTCCTTCCAGGGTCACTCGGTATAGGTATTTAAATAGAAAAAAGATTCCTCATAGTGTATCTCTTTTGACCATTTATTCAATACAAATACCAAGATATGCTTACATCAAGTTTAAAAAAAAACGCATTGCACAAGATCCAATATCCTCTACCGTTTGCTGGTCCTCGTCTCTCTCTCTCCCTCCCGACGAGCGTCCCAGCTTCTGGTATGCCTGTTGTGTGTCTCTTCGGGCTGCCGTGTAGCCACGCCCCTAACGTTTCGTCATTACCGACTTGTTCACAGGGTTCTGTTGTTTTTTTTTCCACGTTTTTCATTTGTTTAACCACTTCCTTACTGGGCACTTAAACCCCCTTCCTGCCCAGACCAATTTTTGGCTTTCAGCGCTGTCGCATTTTGAATGACAATTGCGCGGTCGTGCGACGTTGTACCCAAATAAATATTGCGTCTTTTTTTTCCCACAAATAGAGCTTTCTTTTGGTGGTATTTGATCACCTCTGCGTCATTTCTGATCGCCGCTATAAACAAAAAATGAGCGACAATTTTGCAAAAAAGAAAAATATTTTTTACTTTTTGCTAAAGTACAAATCCATTAAAAAAAATTATTCATCAGTTTTGGCCGATATATATTCTTCTACATATTTTTAGTAAAAAAAAAAAAATCGCAATCGGCGTATATTGATTGGTTTGCGCAAAAGTTATCGCGTCTACAAATTATGGGAATTGATTTATGGCGTTTTTATTATTTTTTTTTATTTTTTACTAGTAATGGCGGCGATCTGCGATTTTTATTGGGACTGCGATATTGCAGCAGAAATGTCGGACATTTTTTACACATTTTTGGGACCAATGACATTTATACAGCGATCAGAAATTTAAATATCCACTGACTACTGTGTAAATGTCATTGGCATTGAAGGGGTTAACCTGCAGGGGGCAGTGAAGGGGTTAACAAATGTTCCCTGGGTGTGTTCTAACTGTGGCGGGGCGGGGCTGGCCGGGACATAACAGATCTAACTGATCCCAGTGACAGGGATCAGTAGATCTGCTATGTCCCCCTTCACAGAACGGGGAACCACCGTGTTTACAACGGCGGTTCCCCGTTCTGCAGCTCTGTCAGGCGATCGTGGGTCTCGAGCGGACATTGAGTACGCCCGACCCACGGGCACGCATGGGCACGCATGCACAGGGGACGACGTCCATGAACGTCGTCCCGGCATTTCAGATCCTCGCTGGAGCCGTACTTCGGCTATAGCGCGGATCTGGAGGGGTTAATCTCCCTAATTTTTTCAAAATATTGCTCCAATTATTTATTAATTGTTTTTATTACATATAGATATAAAAGAGGTCTGTTCTCATCTGAAAACAGTATTTCTTTTGGATAATAAAACTTATAACTGACTGGAGAAAGATATATATCACTTGAAAACAAACCTGCACTTTTTTTCAAGGCGGGATCTGGGGAGGGGCCAGGGGTGGGGCTGAAGGAGGGGTCAGGGGCATGACCAGGGGTGGGGCTGAAGGGGCCCCATCAGGTAGGCTGTAGGGGGCCCCATGATTTCTATCAGCGGCCCTGTCTGCGGGTATCACAGACTTACTGTTCGGCTTCTGTTTAGTACCCCCTCCACTCTCCCAACTCATACTTTAGGCCTCATACACACGGACGTTTCTAAAAAAATAAACAAAACGTCGGGCCCGACGTCAAGGAAAAAAAGTCGGCGTTTTTCGGTGTTATGCATCAGCGTTTTTGAGCGTTAGTGAGCGTCGGCGTCAATAGGCGTTTTTTAAAAAAAATCATCCCTCTGCTATTTTTCAACCTAAAAACGTCGGCGTCAAAAAACGCCGGAAAACGCCGGTATAATATTAGGTGGCGTTTGTTGGCATATTGTGGCGTCGGCGTCAAAAAATGGCAAAACGTTACAGCCTCAGAACGCGATGGCTGTGGGTTCTAGTTTCAGCTCACTAACGCCGACGTCATCTACAGCTCAAAAACGCTGACGTTTTTATGGGGCCATTGACTAACATGGAGAGCTGCTAAAAACGCCCAAAAACGCCGGCGTTTTTGGGCGTATGAGGCCTTATTAGCCGCGCGGCTTTGGATCCCACAGTTCCAGGGCTTTTCTGCACTCTGGTCTCTCCCGCTGCTCACCAGTCACTTGGTTACTCCTCTCTGTTTCTCTCCTCTCCTTGCCTCTACCAAGTTGATCACTCCGCTCGGGGCTCGGTACCACGCTCCCGCCAGACCCGCCTCCAAGCCTTGGGAGGCAACCTGAGAGATGAATGGTGAGTGGTGAGATTGGTGAGGGTAATTATGGGAGGCCAGCCGGAAGGTGAGAGGTGAGTAGTGGGGGTAGAGGGGTGGTAATACAGGCTAGCTATGAGGTAAGTGTCAGCCGAGCAGTCTCACACCACACTCCCGCCAAACCAATCCTCCAAACCCCAAGCTGCAAGTCTGCAGGGCAAGCCGAGGGGTGAACAGTCCACACCAACAGATCCAGAAGCTCCCCGCGAGCACCAGCGGGTGTTGACCGGGTGTCAGCCAAGCAGACAAGCATGTGAGGCGGTATCTCTCAGGATCTTGCCGGATCCTATATGCGGAGCTCGAGACTCCCACTACTCACGCTCAACCATGACGGCGGAAGTCACGCCCCCATCAAAATGTATTTAGTTGTGCACAGACGCGGGAAATGTTAATACCCTTGTCCGGTTTATATTGCTGTCTGGTTGACCGCTATCTTCAGCATTAGCAGTGGTGAGAAATCCAAAATGTTACCGTTGTCAGCAATGCAGGAATAGAAAAGAAATCTCATGGGGACACCTGTCACGGTGAGACCTAAAGTGAGGGAACTTTCTCTCACTTGTTGTGTCTGCAATACTGAAAAAAAAAGGAAATTTTGGGGATACAGACAGCAAAAAAAAAAAAAAAAATTTTTGTCGTTTTAACTGTTTCCTATTCTATTCAAAAGTAAATATATATTTTGGCTTTAGATACACTTTAGTTATATAATTCTCAGATTATTCTACAGATTAGGGATATGGCACAACAGTTCTAATTCTATTCCTTGCTACCGCAGGCTGCTTCCCCATCAGATGACTGATTCCATGAAGCTGCTGTTCTTTGCCAGTTGTGCGACCATCCCCTCACTAACATTATCTTGTACAATGCAGTACCATCAGTCCTGCAATACACATGGGGAACCCAAGGGCCTGTCCACATTCTGGGACTGGAGGAGAGCGCAAGCTGTCAAGGGAGTAAAGTCGGCCATAGATGGTTCGAATCACGTCCGGTTCAGAAGAAACCGGCCAAGATTCGAATAATTTTTGGGCAGGCTGTTTTTTTTTTAAAGGGGATTGTACCAAAGTTGATCAACTTGCATACAACAAGCTTGTCAGATTTTTCATGTGATTATTACCAGCAGCTATATCTGTTTGAAATAATCACTGTATGTTCTCCTGGCCGCGACAGCTCCCCCCGACGGAGAGCACAATAGCTCTGCTGGAGGGATTCCCCTGTGGTTGCAGGAAAGAAAATGGCTCCTTCTATGGCAGGCTTAAGTAATGCAGTAAGTATTCCTCTACTTTATAAACTTCCCACCCCCCACACAACTTAATGGCTGACCAACCACAGATCAACTTTAATTAAACATAATATTAAATCTGAAGTTTATTCTGCTTAGATTTAGCCTTTTTGATTCCCTCATCAACACGCTAACAAATGTTTTAAATAAACATTTTCTGTTTTCATTATATACCTTATTTTATTTGCAGTGGTGTCATTACTGGGTCGTTGTGAACCATTACAGAACCCTGCCTTGGTACTCCTCTCAAAAGCCCTCAATCCTGATGCAAACAGTAGACTGGCTCTTGGAAGGAGTTATGCAAATATCAAACTGTGCTGATGAGTGGATGTCAGTTTGGAGGAGAGGGTGTGCCTAAGCAGATTGGATTTGCATGTAGTCTGCCCTGTTAATCACCCACATGTGATGCTGAGGCTCCATGATTGAAAAAACTGAAATCTGGTTAATGAAAGAGGCGGGCCAAGAACAGTCAGGTTGGGGAAATAGATGATGCGGGACATCCTTCAGGCAGGAAATGAATTAATTAAATGAATTAATTAAATCAATATAAGAAATATCAATACAGGAGAGGAGACTTCAACTGTGAAAGACTGAAAGTAAGACTTGAGCTCAACTTTAAATTCACACTTTACATGAACTGATAGAGACACGTCAGCATCAAAACACAATATTATACTGAGTCATGATTTAAGAAAAAAAGCAGAGCAAGTAAGATGTAAATCACATCAAATGTCCCTTAATTGCAATGCTAACTCAGTATACTGTAATACTGTACTGTATATGCATAATAGGAAGACATTGTAATTTCCCTTGTAAATATGCATATCACATCAAATATTCCTTAATTGCAATGATAACTCAATATACTGTAATACTGTCTGTACTGTATATGCTTAATAGAAAGACACTGTAATTTCCCTTTAAGCTGCTGATTTTCCTCAATATAAATTAAATATTTGTAAAATATTATATATATATATATATATATATATATATACACACACACACACACACACACAAATACAGTGAAGGAAACCCTTCTGCTTATAAGATGCTCCATGACATGGGAAGAGATGCAGCTATGTGGGACAGCTCACAAAGCACCATCCGCATATCATGTCAGACCATATTCTAGTCTCAGCTGATCCTCATTTGTCCGGATTTTAAGGTTATTTTTACAAGGAGCAGTTATATTAATATTTCGCTTTGCTGGCACATTTGTGGTTTATTACAGTATCAGCTAAAGGCTTTGGTTTGACTGCTAAAACCTAGATCACAAAGCAGTAGCCTCGGTGGAACTTTTTTTCTACTATTTGTGCTTTTGATGGAATTAGCAGGTGTGCAGACCTTGAAGTTTCCCTCTATGCCACAAGCTGATTAGCCTATTAAAACTGCTGATAACCATTAATTATTTTTGAAGGGATCCTGGCAGGAAAGCTGTTATCTGTTACAGCCGAGGAGTCCATCCGTTGCTGGAGGCTACCACTGAGTCACTGAGCTGTTAACCTAAGCTAATGGGAGTCTTGGCTGTGCCAGATAACAGCTATTTTGATATGGATCCCTTGAAGCAAGCTGCCTTGAGGCTGCTATTGAAAAAAGCCTTCCAGATACCTACCTCTGTACCAGTGGCATTACCTTTGTTCAGTCACCAATGGCAAGGGACCAGATATATGTGAGGTGGAGGCTTTGACTGGCTGTTTTGGTAGAGGAAGCCAATCAAAGGCACCATCTCATAAAATTCCACCCCTTGGTCATACCTGAGGGAATAGGAAGGGAGTCAGCATCTACCATGCATTGTAGTGCACTGCATTAGGGTGTGCTGCCAGCCCATTCAAAATGAATGGACTTTCTTAATGCAGTGCATCTAAAACGCAATGGAAAATTAATACAGCTCATAATGTGGATGAGGCCAAAGTCAATTTAGGCTTTGGGTCAATTTTAAAGTCCAAACCCAGCCAATTTTTTTTTTTGTATGTACAGTATCTCACAAAAGTGAGTACACCCCTCACATTTTGTAAATATTTTATTATATCTTTTCATGTGACAACACTGAAGAAATGACACTTTGCTACAATGTAAAGTAGTGAGTGAACAGCTTGTATAAGGGTCCTTTCACACGAGCGGACGCTCCATTGTTCTCTATGGAGCGACGGATGTCAGTGGTGACATGTCCGCTGACACCCGATCCGCTCCGATCCACCAAAAAAAGACGGATGGAAACCCTATTTTCCATCTGTCTGGCGGATCGGATGAACATGGACAGACAGTCTGTGTTCATCCGACCCTCCATAGAGGAGAATAGAGCTGTGACAGGTCAGTCTCTGCAGGGGCCTTACAGTGTAAATTTGCTGTCCCCTCAAAATAACGCAATACACAGCCATTCATAACTAAACTGCTGGCAACAAAAGTGAATACACCCCTAAGTGAAAATGTCTGTATGGTCTTGGCCTAAGTGAAAATGTCAAAATTGGGCCCAATTAGCCATTTTCACTCCCTGGTGTCATGTGACTCGTTAGTGTTACAAGGTCTCAGGTGTTGTCACATACCTGATGGTTAAGTCTGACTTATGTGGGGGCAACCTCTCTTACGGCCCTGGTTCGTGAGCCCCTGATAGTGGGGACGGAGCTCAGGAGCACAGGGGGGGCACAAGGGCTGGACTTGGTCACATGTGGTAGGTGCAGGTCCACAGGAGCTCGCGCAGCAGAAGAGTGGTGGTACAGGCCGGGTCGTCAACAGGCAGGCAATGCGGTAGAGGTGGAGCAGGCAGGGTTGGCAACGTGCGGGCAAATGAGGTACAAGGATCAGGCAGAAGAGTGGTCGTTAAGCAGAGGTCAGGGCAGGCAGATAGCGAACAAAGTCCAGATAGGTAGCCGGGGTCACAGGTACAGGAAATCGCACTAGAACAAACGCTGGGGGGTCACAGGAACAGGGAACGCTGTAGAACGGACAGCACAAGCTGCTGGGTGCAGGAAGTTCAAATAGGGCCTTCTGGTGCCGTTTCCGGTGCGCGCTCGAACGCGCACGGGTGCACGGCTCTGTCCCGGGCAGGTTCCTTACATTGCCCCCCCCCAAGGGGCAGCCTCCGGATGCCCAAACAGGCTCTCTTGGTCGGGTTGTTCCACCAGAAAGCCTTCACCAGCTCCTTGGCATGTAGATGGTCCTCAGGTCCTCAAGAATTCTCCTCCGGCCCGTATCCCTTCCACTTTACTAGGAACTGGGTGATGCCTCCTCTCCTTCTGCAGTCCAGAACAGCTTCCACCACAAACTCCTCCTCTCCGTCCATTAGGACCGGTTCTGGTGGAGCTCTTCTCCGCCCGGGGAAGGGATCCTTGGCCACTGGCTTAAGCAGGTTTACATGAAAAACTGGGTGAATTCTAAGTGAGGGAGGAAGGTCAAGTTCATAAGCCACGTTGTTGACTTTTCTTTTGACTGGTAAAGGTCCAATGTATCTAGGGCCGAACTTCTTGGATGGACATGTCAGCCTCAGATTTTTAGTGGCCAACCAGACCCGATCGCCAGGTTGCAAGTTCAGCTCTCCTCGTCTCCCCCGTCGAAAGTCCTTTTATCGCGCTCCTGGGTTTGCGCAAGGGTCTCCTGCAGAAGGCGGTTGTTCCTTTCCAAGAAACTGTGTGATCTCCTGCACCGCCGGGACAGGGCTTTCGGTCAGAGTGGTAGGCAGGAATGTGGGATGATAGCCGAGATTCACCCAGAACGGCGATTGCTTGGTGGCGGAATGGACCACGTTATTATAGGCAAACTCGGCTAATGGCAGTAGAGAGACCCAATCGTCCTGGGAGTACAAGGAGTAGCAGCTGAGGTACTGCTCAAGGGTCTGGTTGGTCCTTTCTGTCTGTCCATTTGATTGCGGGTGATAGGCTGATGAAAAGGCCAGTTCAACTCCTAGGGTGGAACATAGAGATCTCCAGACTCGGGATGTAAATTGCACCCCTCGGTCTGACATGATGTTAGTGGGGATGCCATGCAGCCTGACAATTTCTTTGATGAAGGTCTTGGCGGTCTCTGTTGCAGTAGGTGTGCCTTGCATCGGAATAAAGTGTGCCATCTTAGTGAGACGGTCAACCACTACGAAGATGGTGTTGAATCCTGCGGATGGGGGCAGCTCAACAACAAAATCCATGGAGATATGGGACCAAGGATGCTCGGGGATAGGTAAGGGATTCAGTAGACCCCAGGCCTTGGTCCTCTCCGTCTTGTTTCAGGCACAAGGGGGACAGGCCCTTACCTAGGTTCTACAGTCCTCAGGCATGTGAGGCCACCAGAAGGTGCGAGACAACAGTTCACCTGTCTTGCGGTTGCCAAAGTGCCCGGCCAAATTACTGTCATGGCACAGCTCCAGTACTTCCAGGTGGAGTGCTTCAGGTATAAAGATTCGGGTACCCAACCACCACAGCCCATCTTTCTCTGTCAGTTTAGGGTCCTTGGGTACTGTGGAGCCAGCTAGAGCCCGCCGTATCCGGGTTAGAAGGTCCTCCGGGACCAATAGAAAGCTGTGGGCAGTCAGAATTGGGTCTGGAAGGGGAACTTCCCCAGGCTCCGGGAACATCCGGGACAAGGCGTCTGGCTTGACATTCTTAGACCCTGGCCTGTACGTAATATGAAGCTGAAAGAAAAGAACAAGGCCCATCGGGCTTGGCAAGGTCTCAGCCTCTTGGCCGTCCGCAGGTACTCCAGATTTTTGTGGTCCGTGAATACCAGGACTGGGTGCCTTGCTCCTTCAAGAAGATACGGTCATTCTTCCAGGGCGGATTTTTATTGCTAACAGTTCTCTGTCCCCAACGTCATAATTCCTCTCGGGGGAATATGTTTCCGAGAGAAAAACGCAATGGGGTGCAGTGAGGCCTTGGGCCCCTGTCTCTGAGAGAAGACCGCCCCAACTGCGGTCTCCGAAGTGTCCACTTCCAGGACGTACGGCAGTGCTGGGTCGGGGTGCTTGAGTAAAGGAGCGGATGTGAACCACTTCTTTAGGGCCTGGAAGGCTGCCTGTGCCTCGGTGGTCCAGGTAAAGCGGACTTTCTGCTTGGTCAGCTGGGTTATGGGAGCAATGACTGCAGAGAATCCCCGTATAAATTTCCTATAAAAATTGGCAAAGCCAACAAAGCGCTGTACCCCTTTCTTATCTACTGGCGCTGGCAAGTCAAGTATGACTGTGACCTTTTGAGGGTCCATGGTGATACCCTTCGTGGAGAGATGAAATCCCAAGAATGCGATGTCCGCACACTCGAATGCGCACTTTTCCGCCTTTGCGTAAAGTCCGTGCTCCCGGAGGCGGTTGAGTACGCATTTCACATGCCTGCGATGTTCTTCCAGGGAGGGGGAGAAGATGAGGATGTCATCGAGATAGACGACCATGAACCGATCAAGGAAATCTCGAAAAAGACATAATTTATCAGGTGCTGGAACGTTGCTGGGGCGTTGCGGAGCCCAAAAGGCATGACCAGGTATTCAAAGTGACCAAAACGAGTCCTAAAAGCCGTCTTCCATTCATCCCCCTCCCGTATGCGGATCAGATTGTAAGCTCCACGTAGATCTAATTTAGTGAAGACAGTAGCCATTCCAAGTCTTTGAAAAAGTTCTGGAACGAGGGGTGACGGATACCGGTTCTTAATTGTTGAGATCCCGGTAATCAATGCAGGGTCTGAGCGTGTGGTCCTTTTTCTCCACAAAGAAGATTCCTGCTCCGGCAGGTAATGTGGAGGGCCCGACGAAGCCCTTCTCCAAGTTCTCATCAAGGTAAGATTTGAGGGCTGCCAGTTCAAATTCCGACAGAGGAAAGATCCGACCGTAGGGGACTTCAGCCCCAAGCAGCAGGTCGATTGGGCAATCATATGGCCGGTGCGAGGGCAGGGTATTGGCCCCCTTCTTGCTAAAAACATCTAAGTAGCCGTGGTAGGCTTCCGGGACCACCTGGCGGGCTTCCAGATCAGGGTCAGAAGTCATGCTGAGGATAGCCGAGGAAGTCTTTGGGGGTTGCGGCAATCAGTGGATAAGGCAATAAGAAGACAGAAACTGCACCTCTCCGGTAGACCAGTTGATCAGGGGATTGTGGGCTTGGAGCCAGGGTAGGCCGAGGATCACCGGACATAAGGGGGACGCAATAACGTTCAAAAGCAAAAACTCTGTGTGCCCTTCTGCCGTCCATGCTGATATGGGGAAATTCTTGTGAGTCACGGTGCCCGACTTTATGATTGACCCATCTGCCAGTTGAAGTACCACCTGTCGGACCTTGGGGCATAGAGGAATGTGATGCAGTGTGGCAAAGGCTTGATCCATGAAACTACTAGCCCCTGAGTCCAGAATAGCTGGGACTTGGACGCTTCCGTCGGGAAGCTGGAGGGAGATGAAAAGGACCAGGTGGGGTTTGGCACCAGGTAAGGACAGGACTTCTCCGGCGATTGTAATAGGACCCTTGCCCGCTTTGGCGGGACAACTACTTGCCAAATGTCCCGAGTCCTCACAGTACAGGCATAGGTTGAGGTCTATGCGTCTCTGCCGCTCGGCAGGTGAGAGAGAAGGGCGGGGGGAGCCCCTTCCGAGGTGGTTCCAGGTGGTGCCTAGGAGAGGAGGAGGAGGCCAAGGTCGGACTGGATCCCGGGGAGCTGGGCTTTTCCTGAATGAGTCACGGGGCAGCAGAGGCTCTCTCCGCTCTGCGTTCACGCAGGCGGCGGTCAATTTGGATGGCCAAATTAACCAGCGTGTCCAGGGTGTGAGGTACCCCGACGCGAGCCAGCTCATCCTTGAGCGGCTCAGGGAGCCCCAATCTGAACTGGAAACTGAGGGTGGCTGAGTCCCAGGTGGTGTCGGCGCTCCATCGCCGAAACTCGGAGACATATTCCTCTGCGGTATGGTGGCCCTGCTGGAGAGCATGAAGTGCTGCTTCCACTGTTGCGGTCTGATGGGGCCCTTCGTACAGCTGGGCCATAGCACGAAATAGTAGATCCAGCCTTGAGGTCTCTGGGGCTTTCTGTTCCAACAGGCGGTGAGCCCAAACTTGAGGCCCCCCTGATAGGAGTGAAATCACAAAGCCCACTTTAGTTGCCTCCAGAGCAAAGGTACGGGGCTGCAGAGCAAAGTACAGCTTACAGGCGCTACGGAACTTCCCGCGGTCCCCCGTAAACCGCTCGGGCATGGGCACTTGAGGCTCCGTAGGAAGGGTCACAATGGTGCAGGTTGAAGCTTGGCTGGGACTGGCTGCTGCTGGTGAGGCCAAGCCCCGAACTTGACTTTCCAAGCGGGTGTGTTCCTCTTGAAGTGCCGTTATTGCTTGGGTCAGTCAGGTGATGTGCACACATATTTCCTCCATGGTGGAGGGCCCCGGCGCAGACTCAGACGTGGCTGTCCGTTGCTGTCACGTACCTGGTGGTTGAGTCTGACTTATGTGGGTCCAACCTCTCTTACGGCCCTGATTCGTGAGCCCCTGATAGTGGGGACAGGGAGCTCAGGAGCACAGGGGGGCACGAGGGCTGGACTTGGTCACAGGTGGTAGGTGCAGGTCCACAGGAGCTCGTACAGCAGAAGAGTGGTGGTACAGGCCGGGTCGTCAACAGGCAGGCAATGCGGTACAGGTGGAGCAGGCAGGCGGGTAGTCGGGTACAGGCAGGTTTGGCAACGTGCGGGCAGATGAGGTACAAGGATCAGGCAGAAGAGTGGTCGTTAACAAGCAGAGGTCAGGGCAGGCAGATAGCAAACAAAGTTCAGATAGGTAGCCGGGGTCACAGGTACAGGAAGTCTCACTAGAACAAACGCTGGGGGGGTCACAGGAACAGGGAACGCTGTAGAACGGACAGCACAAGCTGCTGGGTGCAAGAAGTTTGCTAAAATAGGGCCGTCTGGCGCCATTTCCAGTGCGCGTGCGTGCACGGGCGTGCACATGGACGCACTCGGGCACGTGTGAACGCGCACGGGTGCACACGAACGCGCACGGCTCTGTCCCGGGCAGGTTCCTTACAGGTGTGAATGGGGAGCAGGTGTGCTAAATTTGGTGTTATCGCTCTCACTCTTTCATACCGGTCACTGGAAGTTCAACATGGCACCTCATGGCAAATAATTCTCTAAGGATCTGAAAAAAAAGAATGGTTGCTCTACATACACATAGCCTAGGCTATAAGAAGATTGTCAAGACCTTGAAACTGAGCTGCAGTATGGTGGCCAAAACCATGAAGCCGTTTAACAGGACAGGTTCCACTCAGAACAGGCCTCGTCATGGTCGACCAAAGAAGTTAAGTGCACGTGCTCAGCGTCATATCCAGAGGTTATCTTTGGGAAATAGACATATGAGTGCTGCCAGCATTGCTGCAGAGGTTGAAGGGGTGGGGGGGTCAGCCTGTCAGTGCTCACACACTGCATCAAATTGGTCTGCATGGCTGTTGTCCCAGAAGGAAGCCTCTTCTAAAGATGATGCACAAGAAAGCCCACAAACAGTTTGCTGAGGACAAGCAGACTAAAGACATGGATTACTGGAACCATGTCCTGTAGTCTGATGAGACAAGATAAACTTATTTAGTTCAGATGGTGTCAAGTGTGTGTGGCGGCAACCAGGTGAGGAGTACAAAGACAAGTGTGTCTTGCTTACAGTCAAGCATGGTGGTGGGAGTGTCATGGTCTAGGGCTGCATGAGTGCTGCTGGCACTGGGGAGCTACAGTTCATTGAGGGAACCATGAATGCCAAAATGTACTGTGACATACTGAAGTAGAGCATGATCCCCTCCCTTCGGAGACTGGGCCGCAGGGCAATATTCCAACATGATAACGACCCCAAACACATCTCCAAGATGACCACTGCCTTGCTAAAGAAGCTGAGGGTAAAGGTGATGGACTGGTCAAGCATGTCTCCAGGCCTAAACCCTATTGAGCATCGGTGACGCATCCTCAAATGGAGGGTGGAGGAGCACAAGGTCTCTAACATCCACCAGCTCCATGATGTCGCCGTGGAGGAGTGGAGAGGACTCCAGTGGCAACCTGTGAAGCTCTGGTGAACTCCATGCCCAAGAGGGTTAAGGCAGTGCTAGAAAATAATGGCGGCCACACAAAATATTGACACTTTGGGCCCAATTTAGACATCTCACTTAGGGGTGTACTCACTTTTGTTGCCAGCGGTTTCGACATTAATGGCTGTGTGTTGAGTTATATTGTGGGAACAGCAAATTGACACTGTTATACAAGCTGTACACTCACTACTTTACATTATAGCAAAGTGTCATGTCTTCAGTGTTGTCACATGAAAAGATAGAATAAACAAAAATGTGTACTCACTTTTGTGAGATACTGTATATAGTTGAATAAAGTTTGTTCTTCTGATTGTGACTCCAACAGGGAGATATTTGCACTCACTCTTTAAACCTCTGGCATCATGAATGAATGGTGTTTGATAGCATGTCAAAGCACTGATAGGTGTTATGCATATGATGAACCTTAGATACCCCAAAAAATTGGATTCATGTAATATTCTAGTTCTATAATTAGTTTATGGTATGTGAAATATGCAATATCCTTTGTTGTATGTCTTGGGTTTCTTATTCTTGTGGTTTATTGTATTGCATCCCCAAATATTTTGGCACAATAAGCAGAGACTAAGAGAGGTTCCGACCCCACCCCTTTTTACTAAATAGGTGTTTTGAATGATTTTCACTGTTTTGAACTCTAGACAGAAGAAACCTGCAAAAGCCAACGGGTTCTTTTATTGCAATTATGATGCAGTATGCAACCTATATAGACAGATACAGTACACCTCTTTCTGTTCAAATATCCACAATGCTAGCATCCAAACTGTATCACAATAGTAAAATATAATAAAGTATGAATATTTGATAACATTATATTGAGCCCCAATGTATAGATTATAGATACTGTATAAGCTATTAATTACACAAGTGTGACAGGTCCTATTTAAATAAAGCTCACTGTACAATGGTCATGTTTGGTTTCTATTCCCACCTGGTCTCCAAGTCGTGTTTTTTCTGGCCAGCCACAACTAGAACCGTCTTGATGGCTCTCATCCCAAAATCATAGTGATTCTAGAAAACAAGACACTTTATTTTAATTTTAAATAACAGAGTGCAAGTATTCAGCATCCACCTGACATAAAGTAATGTGAATTGTTTTTGTCTCTGCGCATCGATCTCTACATAGTCTGGTTAAAAAAAAAGACAAATCCATCTAGTTCAAACAATAACAATCTCTGTGATGATTGGAGATCTCCTAACAGCTGATGACAGCTGTCAAAGTCAGTGGAGGTTTGTGGGTGTGACAGTCTCCTTGCCCTTCTAAGATACTTTGATGTTGTGTATACATGGCATAAACTGAACATTGACTATAATGTTTGGGTGAGGACTGAGAAATACAGAACCTCTGCAGAGAGTTCAGAAGTTCTCTCACACACCTGTCCACCAATCTATCACACTTCTCTGAAGAAACACATTGCAGATTCCAGTGAAGTAAGTCACTAAAATGCTTGCCTTTTATATAGACCACCTAGAGGGGATTGTGCATTCAATACCAAATCTGGAGTTACACTTTAATCCAAATTCCCTATGGTCTTAGGGAATGTGTCAAGACAGATGTTGATTGTCCAAGAACATTACGGGAGTCGTGAAAGTTTGTAAAATCAATATGGAAATAGCTAGTAGTAGTTAGTCACATCCAGCTGGCCTTGTTCTGTAATGTTGAAGACATTTTTTAGCTTTTTCAAGCCACTTCTTCAGTTCCAATGGAAATAGTATAGGGTGGTTCCAAAAATGTTCATTCGCAAGATGGCCAACCTTACTAATGTTTAGCATTCCATAAGTGGAAAATTGTAATACAACTTTACTAGATTCTCAAAACAATGGAGGATAGGTGGGGTCCTAGAAAACGATACACTGCTCCTTGTTGGAAATTATGAATTTATAATATTATTTTGAATAATATTGGGCTCTGAAATATATTGAATGTATGACATATAATGTAATATGTTAGTTATATTTGTAAGGTTATTTGAATGTGCTTTTGGACAGAGAAACAAAGTGTTGTATGTGCAATTCTATTTCAAACCTCATGTGAAGTAAGGAGGGGTCATGTGTGATCTTTCTATATTCTAAAGCCATATAAGTAGGTATAGGTTACTTTGAAAAGAGCTGACCTAAGGTTTACAAACAGTATAAGAATTTGTGACTTCGTGATGTTAGCTAGGAAGGGAAGGAAAGAGATGAAGGTATGAAAGCCTACATTCTCTGAGACGTGACGTGAACACCTGTCAGAACTCTTCCTCCTCCTGACTGACATCTGAACCCATACCATATCTCATCGTAGACTTCATATTATCATATTGTGTTGCTACGTAAGTTTGTCTGATGTTATGTTATGTTATGAAGAATAAACCAAAAAAGATTTTTCTATTTCGTCCATGCAAGTTTCTTCGATGAAAGCTGAGAAAGGATTTTCAACATCATGGTGGAAGAATGCGGACACGCATATAGATTGTTTAATCTTGACGCCTGTTTACGATCTTGCTACAAAAAAAGGGATTTTATTAAAACTTACCGTAAAATCCTTTTCTCCGAGTTCACTGACAGACGCAGCTCTTCATGACTTTGTGGGGTTTTATGTTCGTCCTACCAGGAGTTAACTAGGCAGGGAAAAGAATCAGCTGGCCCCTCCCCTGGGGGCCGTCCTCTTTTCCTACATTAAACCTCCCTCACAGAATAGCTCTCCAGTTTGTACACAAGCCGTACCAAAACAGAGCCCAGAGGGGTGGGTGCTGCGTCTGTCAGTGAAGTCGGAGAAAAGGATTTTACGGTAAGTTTTAATAAAATCCCTTTTTCTCCTACGTTCACTGACAGACGCAGCTCTTCATGACTTTGTGGGGACGTCCCCAAGCTGTGTCAAAAAAGAGGGGTGGGTAAACGCAAACAACTGTACCCGACTGAACCTCTGAGGAGGCGCCAGACGCGCCTACACTGCCGCCTGCAGAACTTTGCGGCCAAAAGCAGCATCCGAAGATGCAAACACATCAACTTTGTAAAACTTAGTGAAAGTGTGAACCGAGGCCCAAGTGGCCGCCTTGCACACCTGTGACACCGAGGCCTAGTGTCTGAAGGCCCAGGAAGTACTAACCGCCCGGGTAGAATGAGCCGTGACCGGAAAAGGGGGAACCTTGCCCCGAACAGAATACGCATGGGTCATGGTTTTTCTAATCCACTGAGAAAGCGTAGCCGAAGAGGCCGCCAAACCTTTGCGCGGGCCCTCTGGCAGAACAAACAAGGTGTCAGCTTTACGAAAAGGAGCTGTAGCAGCCAAGTACACCCGTAAGGCCCTAACTACGTCCAAGGCATGCAACTCGAATTCCTTCGGGTGCGATGGACGAGGGCACAATGAAGGTAGAACAATATCTTCATTGATATGAAAAGAAGAGACTACCTTCGGAAGAAAAGAAGGAAGGGGTCACAAGACCGCCTTATCCTTATGTATCACCAAATAAGGAGACTTGCACGATAGGGCAGCCAATTCCGACACTCTTCTGGCAGAAGTAATGGCAACCAAAAAGGCCACCTTCTGCGACAGAAGTTGTAAGGGGATCTCCCTGATCTTTTCATAAGGTGGTTTTTGAAGAACTGAAAGCACCAGATTC
>BLSH010531876.1:1191581-1205837 GCA_018402905.1 Glandirana rugosa
AATTGGGTTTCTATAAATAAGGGATGAATTTGGTTGTTTGGGAAAAATTGTAAGTTAACAGTGAAAACCGGTTCGAACACTTAATTGTGGACAAAAGGGAAATTTTTGTGGGAGGCACATCGTATTCTACAGAATTTTTGTTTGCCACATTTTGAAGTGTCTTTACCTGTTATGAGATATTGTAAACATTGTCGTGATCTAAAATATTTCAAGGGAACAGAGAGTGAATGTAAACGTACATTTTATTAACTCTCTCTCTCTAGAAATATAATCAGTCGTTATGGTTTAAATATTTCTGAAAGAAAATCTATAAATTTAATAACATATGTTCCGGAGAGTAAAATAATTTATATAAACTGGAAATAGGAGATATTCGAAATCATTAAGTAATTTTAAAAGGGACTGTCTACGAACGGACTTTTTATAATTACTTAAGAGAATGTGGAAAAGAGTCCCAAGAGATACAAATATATATTTAAATTATTGTTTACTGATGTAATTGTTTTAAGAATATTTTTTGGGTCTTAATACATTTTCTAGAGAATTCATTAATATTTTTCAGGCAAGCATCTGTCAGGGAAAATTTTAATGAATTACTAAAGCTTATAGAGGATAAAGGTCAAATATATTTAATAAAATGAGAGGCCTTGTATACAATAATTTAAATATCTAAAAGAAAGTCTTTATAAATTTGGTATTGCTGACTAATATAAAGATCTCTCTCTCTCAATTATTTTACATGCAAATGTAAGTGAGAGACAAGGGAACTTTATAAAATCTAGTGCTGTTACAAATGTTATAGAGTATTGTCCATTTCTGTGAAGTTTTACACCGTTTGTTTTTAAGACATCTTATGCTACACGGAGGGTGTTTTTAAAGGGAAAACAGGTGTTAATTCACAAGCTTGGCCAAAAGTGACAATTGAATGTTAAAAAGGGTTTGTTGGTTTAAGTAGGGAATAAATATCTTTGGGTTAAACTAATACAGTGTGAGAGACAGGGTCACATTTGAGTAATTACATATTTTCCAAATTTTAAGTGTACACTTGTTGGAAAGGTTTCCTGTGCTTGTATATAAGGCGCCATATATCGGCATAGTGGAATTTATAAAATTACTGAACATGTTTGAATTTGAGTATTTGGTTGACAGGGTGACAATCACTCCCACTGTATGATAGATGTTAGTTTTAAAAATAATCTTATTTCAATATGATCAAATTTCTTTTAGAAATAAGAATATAGAAAAAAAAAACACAAGAATTTGATTAAATTATTGTATAAGATTTAATGTAGTCACAAGATAACGAGGAGGATTAAGAAGCTAAAAATAATAATATTGTAAACAAAATAGTGAATAGAGTTATTTTTAAATGTAGATATTCTTTTTGCATATCCAGATACCAGATTGATTTTTTTAAGCTAATGAAAGAAATTCTGAAATACTTATTTTAGAGCACGTTTGTCATCAAACTTCTGAATTTTGTTTTATTTGTGCATAAAACAATTCATAAGAAATTAAATAAGTAAATATATAATATATTATAAAAATATATATTACTGATGAATTTGGCAATCTATATAGATTGACTATATGAGTTTCTTTACCAGCTAAAGGTGGATACAAATATGTTTTTTTAGTTAATTTATTTATATAAATTAATTGAATTCTAGCAATAGATTATATTGTTTTACCAAAGTTAAAGTTGTTATGAACTTATGTCATATTCCATTGGGGTTGGATGTCAAACCATGGAATCAGACAATAGTTTTAATAATAAGGACATATATGCAATTTTAGGTATTTAGTAAAACATTTAATGTTTCTTATCATCTTTAATACTTAAATATTATTAAATCTAAATAGGGTAAGGTGATTCAAGAAAAAGGTAAAGATTGAAGGTGATCATAGGAATTCGGAAGTATGGTTACATAACATGGCTAGGCCGTTGATATTTCTAATGAGTATGATTAGTAATTTATTTCAGTAGTTAAAGTTAAGGTATCAGGAATGTCAAATACCATCTGGGGAAGTTATATTGTTATTCTTAAGGTAATTTGAGTTCAAAGAATTGGGTAAAAATAAAATGGGTAAAGATTGAAAGGATTATAAATCTACAATGGTTTATATTGATTAATGAGAATCACTTAAAGAAAACATATATAATTTTTTTATAAGAATTTGATACTTGTTTCAATTTTCTTTCCTAGATATATGTTTCATTTCAAAATTATTCTATTCTTTTCTGGACTTATGTACTTAATTTTTTGATTCTATCATGATCATGAAAAGCTCAACTGGACTTCTATTTTTTCATATTTTTTTGTTTTTTCATTCCATCATTATTTTTGATTATGTTATCAAGGACTATGATTTTTGCTTGAACAATGATTTATTCATATGGATTTGCATCACATGTCATATCGATCGTTCGATCATTATGAAAGGGGGAGTTTGGATGTGATTCTTAATTAATTTTTTTATGAATAAGAGCATATTATGGGTATTTAGATATTGAAAATGTTGATGGTACTGAAATAATAGGAAAAATATAAGTAACTCTGTGTTGACATTTGAAATTTCATATTTTCTTCTACATAATATTTTTAAGTTTATTAGATACTTGAAAGATTATTATCACAGTAATAATGAGGATAGTTTGGTATATATTATAGTTATTATATTTAGGTTTCTTAATTTTTATAGGAACACATATTAATACAGAATTATACACATAAAATTTATTTTATTAAATTTGAGAGAACACATAACTTGGGAAAATTTGGATAGTTTATTATAACAAGGATGTATAATAAATTGTACATTTGGGAGTATTAATACATAATGTATCCTAATTTTAAAAAAAGAAAGAAAGGGTTAGGAATTTAATATAAGAATTATGGGATATATATTTTTAATGAAGAAAATGTTAATTATATCAAAAGGAAAAAAAGGGTATAGTTAAAATACATATAGGCTTGTGTGGAAGAAAATAATTGGATTTAAAGGTCTAAATAAGAGTTATAGTTGAATTAAATAATACATAATAAGAAAAAGGGGAAATAGAAAAAGTTGCTTGCTGGTCATGGATAGATACATAGATAGATAGATAGATAGATAGATGCATAGATATATAAATGAATATGATAAATTAATTATGGAAAGTTATATTTTTATGTATCAACAGATGAATGGATTATTTATTATATGTACAGTGTCAAGGATAATGTATAAAAGCATATATTGTAGAATTGTTTTGTTATTGAAATTTCCTGGAATGGAAGAAGTTTTATTAATTAATAATTTATATTATGGATTAATATAATTTTTTTGATATATCAAAGATATTATTTATTTCTTCCTTATATTAGTTATATAATATAGTGAAAGTTATAAGAGTTTTACAAAAAGTTAAATAAAATTATGAAGTTGAAGGAAGAATTCTTTGATGATATTATGTTATAATTAGATGGAAAATTAATAAAAATGAATAAATATATTAATTTATAGTTTCTTGATGAAATGAGATTGAAATATTTTCTTGTGAAAAATTTAACTGAGTATTGGGAAAATGCTTTTGTACAATATCTGACATACTAAATTGTTGTTTATTGTAAATATTTCAGGGAAAAGTATTATTTAAAACGAATGCACTTTTGTTGATAGTTATAGTGCATTGAGGGGGAATTGTTGGAAATTATGAATTTATAATATTATTTTGAATAATATTGGGCTCTGAAATATATTGAATGTATGACATATAATGTAATATGTTAGTTATATTTGTAAGGTTATTTGAATGTGCTTTTGGACAGAGAAACAAAATGTTGTATGTGCAATTCTATTTCAAACCTCATGTGAAGTAAGGAGGGGTCATGTGTGGTCTTTCTATATTCTAAAGCCATATAAGTAGGTATAGGTTACTTTGAAAAGAGCTGACCTAAGGTTTACAAACAGTATAAGAATTTGTAACTTCGTGATGTTAGCTAGGAAGGGAAGGAAAGAGATGAAAGTATGAAAGCCTACATTCTCTGAGACGTGACGTGAACACCTGTCAGAACTCTTCCTCCTCCTGACTGACATCTGAACCCATACCATATCTCATCATAGACTTCATATTATCATATTGTGTTGCTACGTAAGTTTGTCTGATGTTATGTTATGTTATGAAGAATAAACCAAAAAAGATTTTTCTAATGATGTCGTCCATGCAAGTTTCTTCGATGAAAGCTGAGAAAGGATTTTCAACACTCCTTATGATTCCAGCCTCCAAAGGTGTTATATTAAGCCTTTTTCTTAAAGTAGACCTACATTCAGGCAACTTTAATCCTTAGGCCCACTTTGTCATCCATTTCACAGTGTTCTATGGCAGCTAAGCAAATACCAAGATAGTGCAGGGACTACTGCAAAGCAGGTATTCCTTTTCCTAGACCCAAAGTCCCGATGACACCCTATTGATAATCTGAGGAAAAAGTGGATGGCATGTGAACTGATAGACTCCCACAGAGTTATAAAAAAGAGAGTGCCTAGGCATTCTCACACTTCTTACATTTAATTGTTTTGTCACATCACACTGTACTAAATAACATACACCCAAATATTTGTTTTTAAGAACAAGTCAGCTTTAACTAGACTATTAAAGGAAAGTATCTTTTGTCCACAGCAAATCTTCTTTCAACTTTACTCCTGGACTAGAAAAATGGTTGAATCTACTTGAACTTGGAGAATACAGACACTATTTGAATCAGAACACTGGGAAAAAGTGACCATTACAGGGGAACTCCCCCAGGCCTGCAAGGGTAAATGCTCATTATTTCCACAGGAAACAAAAAGAGCAACTATAGTTACCTTATTTCTCTATTCTCCAGTGGCCAGTGCTCTGGGTTGAGCGAGGGCCATCAGCGCCCTCACTTAAAGTGCTGGATTGCTGGTCCTGCATTGTTCGTGATGATGTCAGAGTGCCTGTGATTGATGCAGCAGCAATGAGAAGAAGCTTAACAGGACTGGTTGTGCAGCTGGGAGGAAACCCAAAGCAGCGAAAAATAAAGTAAGTATAGTTTTTTATTAAATGTTCCTCCTATAAAAAACAAGTATTTAACTCTTGAAGTGCGGGATCATTTTTCCCTTAAATTTTAGCTTTAAACACAAGTCCCGCCGTGGGTATTGAAATCCTCTACAGGTCAGTTGCCATCAATACATTTTGTGTCAGTTGGATCATTCTAAATGGATAAATAAAAGGTAATAAAAGGATGAGGGTCACACCTGCTGGGAAAGCTGCTTACTGGCCAGTTGATACAGATTCACCAGCTTCCCTGACAGTGGTTTTGCTGCTTTGAATCCCTCAGAAAAGAGCATGATCTCTGCAATGAGCTGGTAGTCTGGTACCATCATGGAGACAGGTCTGAATAGGGATTTCAAGTTGTCTGGAAGCTCCACTCTGCCTTTATATCTGAAAATAAAACAATGGAGTATTCCATAAGAAAGGGTCTGAAGGATAGCAACTAACTAAATACTTTGATCAATTCTCCCATACTGGACCAGGAGTATAAAATGGAAAGCCAAAATGGTGTTATATACATAAAACAGCATTGCTTCAAGCTAGAATTCTTACGTTTTTAAATATATATGTGAACATGAGCAACCTAATGTAAATAATTATATCAAGAAGTGTTAAAAACCAACTCCAGCCACAGTGTATTTCATGTGACCCGTGGTATTGCTTTGTGTGCCGCTCAAGTTCGCCGATGTGGGGTGTGCATATGGATTCCTCCGCAACCGCTGCTGGGAGTGCAACAGCGTATTTCATTTAGGGTTGAGCTAAGAAGAATTAAATCTTATGGCAGGTTTTATTATTCTTTAACATAGGTGTGCGCATCCTATTGCATTAGGGTGTGCACCACAAAAGCGCAAACAAACATGAGTGTGTGTGTATATATGTCAGAAGGGCAGAGATTGGTGTCAGTAGTTTATTTTATTTCTTTTTTTTACAATTTTTTTTTTTTTATTTTTTTTTTACAATATTATATTTTATTTATAATTTTTTAGGAGCCCTGCTGGGGGACTTTGGTGAAATATCAGGGGTCTAAATAGACCACTGAAGTCTCACTTTCAAGACAGAGAAAGAGACAGGACAGAGATCCCCCAGTCCCTTTATCTGCAGCCAGACAGTAGGGGGAATCTGCACAGTACAGGATGATTAGGGTGTGCCCAGGCACACCTGTCACCCTATGTGCGCACGCCTATGTTCTTTAATATTCATTATTCTATTGTCCCCAGTTCATAAATCCATAACATACAGTGCACTATAGACATGTATAGTCACGGGTGCTAAAGGTGAACATGACAGATGGCGCTGTCAACAAACAATCAAAATATGCAATGTATCACTGGCACACCATTGGTGAAATACAAAGATTTATTTGCCATCAAACAATGCATTGTTTTGGGACCACTGAGGACCCCTTTTTCATGCAGCAGTGACCAAAATGTAAAAGAAATGGCTTTAGTTAGGCTTTATAAATCCTTTTCTATGTAAAGCTTTTAAAATAATTATGTAAATTGGGTACCCAGATTTGGTAATTAAATATGCAGACTTTGCTCCTTGGTTATTAGTACTGCACAGTGACTGTGCTTCACTATTCTGCTTTCTCTGTAAATCCTTCAATACATGACTCAAATTTTGTTGAATTTTGGCTAGTTTTTGCTGAATCAGCAGCACGTGTCGATGCACTTTGACTAAAAAAATTATAGAAGTTGGTTAGATAATTTGAGGTTAAACAGTGATTGCAGCCAATTAGATGCGGTCACTGTTCGACTATTCAGACAGCCGCAGGTGCCTGCCGCTGTCTGAATACAATAGCCAGCACGGGTCATCCCTCCATCTATGGAAGACATGTATGGCTAGCCTAAAGCTAGCCATACACAGAGGGTATTGTTTTGTCCAGTTTTTTGATGAACCAGCCATAATTCACACAATCAAATGAGTGGGGTGGAAAATTGTCAGCTGAACAGTTCCTGCATCCAGTCAGATGTTGGGGTAAACAATAGTCACAGCTGAAGATTTGTTCTACTGTGCTGTTTACCATGGATGGAGGAGTCTGGCCTCACCAGTCTTTGAAGTCCATCTGATATAACAGAAACTCAGGGGCTGCCTTTGCTGACTTTCTTCTGAAAATGCATGTCACATTCCACCCATGCTTGGCTTTATTACTCTTGGGTCACAGGTTCAGAACAAGCATGCAGAATAGGAAAACCAGAATGACTTATGTGTAAGCTTGATTAAGGTCATTAACTCAAGAAATACTGAAGACAAATTATTAGCATAACAAGCAGGCAACTGGCATTTTCAGAAAGTATCAGCAATGACAGCCTACATTTTTCTCTTACGATAAGCTTCTTTTAATATTTTCGCTGCCAGAGCTGTTTTTGCGTTTTTGGCACACATGTTTAAAAAATCATTTTAGGCCTGAAGATTACACAAAACCCTCAAACATTAAATATTTTGTGAAAGCAGACAACCTAGAGAATAAAATAGTGGTAGTTCCAATTTTTTATGTCACATGATATTACCGTAAAGGTCTAGGAAATGCAAAATTTCAGTAAAAACACACTAATGTAAATTGTAGGGCAAATAAACGCAATAAATTATGCAAATTTTTGGTAAAATATAAAAGATGAGGGTACGCCGAGTAAATAGATACCCAACATGCCAAACCTTACATTTTTGTGCGCCCCGTGAAATGGCCTCAAACTTCAGTACCCGACTGCTCTCACCTCACAGTCAGGAGTCTTCCCCTCAGTTACTCACACAATCCCGGTGGCTGCTGCCACTGGATTGTATGTAATACCCCCCTACCCCCCGCCGTTAGGTCCGTACGTACATACGGACTTGCCGGTGAAAGGGTTAAAGCATAATTCCAGCCTCAGTCTAACTATTCTTAAAAATGTTTCTCTCCCCTCCTAACATCTATGCTGAATAACCTGTGTAAAAACGATCTATATAGTTACCTATTTTCAGCCTGGTCCAGTCACGTGATCCTGTGTCAGCTAGAGCCAGCTGCAGGAGAGAGATGAGAGTGCTCAACAACAGCCGGGAATGCCTGATGCCTGGGAGTAGTGACGCCACCTATAGACTCCCATGTCCCATCTGTTGTCAGTGGTCCCTCCACCCCCCCCCGCAGCCACCACTGGCTGACACATGATCACGTAACCGGACCAGAGAGCAGGTTGAAGTAGGTACCTATATACAGTACTGTGCAAAAGTTTTAGGCAGGTGCGAAAAAATGCTGTAAAGTAAAAATGCTTTCAGAAATAGAAGTATGGATAGCTTATTTTTATCAATTATCAAAATGGAAAGTAAATGAAGAAAAATCCTAATGAAATCAATATTTGGTGTGATAATCCCATGCCTCCAAAACAGCAACAATTCTTCTAGATACACTTGCACACAATTTTTGAAGGAACTCGGCAGGTTGCTCCAAACATCTTGGAGAACCAACCACAGATCTGTGAACATAGACTGAGAGCCTTCTGTTTCTTCATGTAAGCACACAGATTAGGGCTCTGTAGGGGCTAAACCATCACTTCCAGGATTTCTTATTATTTTTTACATTGAAGATAGTTCTGACATTGGCTGCATTTTTGGGGCTGTTGTCTGGCTGTAGAATAAATCTGGGGCCATCCCTGGTGGTATGGCATGATGGATAAGTATATGCCTGTATTTCTTAGCATCAAGGACACCACTAATCCTGACCAAATCTCCTACGCCATTTGCAGAAATGCATACCCAAACTTTCAAGAAACCTCAACTATGCTTCACTTCACTATTTCAAACCTTTACTGAAATAACCCAAGCAAAAAGAGAAATATTCTTTAAAGCGCTAGCAAAGCCAGCTTTGTGATTCTACCTACAGGTAAGCCTATAATAAGGCTTACCTGTAGGTAAGAGGAATATCTCCTAAATGCGTACCATTTAGTAGATATTCCCCCTGGGTGCATACCGTGCTGGACCTTCAGAGCACCGTGGGGTAACTGAGGGCTCCCTTGTGAATGCATGGGAGTGACATAATCGTGGCTTTGGCCACTCACACAACCAAAGTCCGCGAATCTGGAAGGAAGACCGAGGGAAGGTGAAAGTCCTCTCAGCGGTGATAGCGCGCCACTGGAGGGCTTCGTTTTAAGGTAAGTATTTCATAATATGCTAATATGCAATGCATACTAGCACATAATGCTATTATTTTGCAGAGGAAAGTTTTAGTTTTTTACTACTACTTTAAAAAACAGAACATGTTCTACCATATTACCTAAAAGAGCTAGCTGGAATTAGGCTCCAGTGTGTTTAAAGCCTCGTGCACACAATGCGACGGTCGTACGACCGAACAGCTAAAATCTTATGTTGGCTATTGTGTCTCGCATACTGACGTGAACTAAGCAATCGTACGACCAAGCCCAAAGTGGTGACGTGTTACGAGCACATAAAGAGAAGTTCAGGTGAATGTGATTTGTGAATTAGGAACGCAGGTTTACACGAACTGACACTTCCGGCTGTTCATGACTTCTGAGAATGTGTGTTTTGCACGTACAACTTGTTGGGCCAACTTCTCTGTACACATGGTACAACAGTCGTACGACCGCTTGTTGTACAACCAAAGTTTTCTAGACTGCTTATCCAACTTCTGTTGTACGACCTGTCGCACTTCGACTGTTCTAATTGCGCGTACTAACGGTCGGATGATCATACAACAAGTGGTTGTACGACCGTTTTCATACGACCGTTGCACCGTGTGTACGAGGCTTAAGATTAATACTACATGCCCATCTAAGGCTGGCCATACATTATACAATTATCTTGTTCAATTTTCCATTAGATTTACCAAAACTATATAATATGGGGTCAAACCTAAACACGTTTCAATTTGTATGCAATCAGGTAGGCCCTTGCACTACATAGTTCAAGGTAAATCAAAAGGAAATTGAATAAGAAAACTGTATAATGTATGGCCAGCATTAGACCACTTTGCCCACAGGTTGATAACGCTGCAGTGTGATTTCACTCCAGATCCAACAGTGATGTCAACCTACAAAAGGAGACTGAAAACTAACAGATGTGCTGACAGGATCAACAAACAAAATTATGCAACCGGAAGGAATCAGATAAACCATAAATACTGTGCTGTAATTGTTGACAGACTAAATGGTGCATGCCATTTTTTCTTTGACCATAGTTCTACTTTAATATAACATCACAAATACAATAGCTAAGTCAATGAAAACCCATAGCAACCAAAACATACGTGTTCTGTAATCACATCCACACAAGATCATTTTTGATTGGCTGCTGTACTTTGCACTGCCTTTCTAAATGAGTCTGTAATATCTTTAATGAAGAATAAAACTTTTACTGTACTGTATATGAGAACTTCTGTACATTCCAATACATAACCCCACAGGGACGGAACTGAGCATCTTAAAATAGTACCGAGTTCTACCATCCCATAGAGGCACACCATGTATTATGCACACCATTCTATTAAAAAGACACCAGCCACAAGCCCTGTTTTGATCCAGACATTTGATATGAACGGGGGAAGCCAATTAGGTAGCCAAAAAGAAAAATATTTCTCATTACCTGGGGGAGGGTAGTCCCACTACTCGTTAATTCTGAATGTTCTACCTATATGTATAATTTATTGGGAATAACATTTACTATTCCCTGTGTCAGGAAATGGTGTCGGCTTTGCACCTACCCCGGATTCATGGTAATGAAAATTCCACACGACATATTCAGACGGATCTCTCTTCCTTCGAACATAAACCTACCAAAAACACAAGAACATTTTAATCCACAGAAATAGAAGTACAGGGATTCATCAATAATTCATTGCCCAAGCGTATGACTTCTATACAAAATACTTAAGTCCATTTATGAGTGAAAATGTGGTCATTACATTTACAACTAGGATTAATGTCAGCAGGACACCAACCAAATTCTGTTTTTCTAATGTGTTGCAGTGTTTTATCAGTTTGAATTTGTGATTAAAAAAAACAAAACACACAGATAAAGTTTGTCTGTTTGATTACTATTTAACTTTGGGCATCAGAAATGATTCATTAAGACTCATACTGACAAGAAACTCTTGTTGACAATACCACACACATTTTAGAAATGCATAGAAAATAGAAAATGATAATTCTTGGTCCTACTCAGTTACCTATTTTTTCATTTTGTCTTTAAAAGAAAATGAATGAGGTGGGAGCGTTCCCCTGTATGCAAATTCTGGCAGGCAGTTTTCGACTTGTACTGCAGACTCATGGCAACCTGGATTACCCCCTCCCCCGAGATAGCATTACTATCTATCCCTGGCCCACTAGAATTGGTCAAAAAAGACGTACTGTGCCATTTTTTGGCAGCAGCCAGAACGGTGATACCCAGACATTGGAGATCGATGAGCATGCCTTCCCTGGGGGACTGGGTAATTGAAGTGGACAAGATTCATGTACTGGAACGACTGTTGGCACAGAAAGTGAATAGAGAGGAGCAGTTCTCCAAAGTATGGACCTCCTGGTCTATGTTCCGATATTCCATGGGATTTAAGGAGATTCCACTATTGCACCGAGATAGCCTAGGTGGAATTCTTTTCTCCTTTTCTACTTTTTCTAACCTTTAACTCTAGACCTTATACTTTTTTTTCATATCTTCCTCCTCTCTTCTCTTTCTACAATCTCCATCTCTGTGTTTGATAGATATGCCAATATCTCACTACCCAAAGGTATAGGGTGACCCCTATACCATACCTTTTCACTGCAAAATACAATGATAATAATGTGAGCACACATGGATTGTAAAGACGCAGACACCGCTCATAATGTAGAAAGTGGTGTTCGCTATGTTTAGACATGTACTACATAATGATAACAGCCCATTACGGCTCACGTACACACTAATTACAATAGATGATGACTTTTGCTGTTTATATTCTGCTCATTGGAAGATGCAGTGTATATCTGAACTGTTCCTATACTTTTACTGTTGGTTGGATGTGTATTCATATTAGGTTACCTCTTAATAAAATAAGATTGAACTAAAAGAAAATGAATGAAATATTTAAATATTGATCCGATTGTAATGTTTTTGTATTAAATACTAAGGGAAGGCATACAGCGACAAAACTTTCTTCTGTACAAATGTACAAAAGGGTTAAAATTTAACTAAACTCCAAAATACTCTCCTCGGCTTCTTCTGGGTGAAGGTCTTTGTGAATGGCTGGTGTGGGATAACCTCACTCCCGCACGTGCGCAGGAGTGCAGTCATCTAGGCACACAGGTACTGCGCACATATGCAGCTCAGTGTACATTCTACAGAAGACTGAGCAGGCAGGTAGGTTTGTTTTATTGCAGAAGAGACATTCCATGTCTCCTCTCCAATAAAGCACCTGCCTGCTCCTAGTTTTTTTTTTTTAGACTTTAGTTCCACTTTAAGACACATCAAATACAAACTGATACTGATATAAAGGACTCCTAAAATTTTCAAATGTAGGCACTCCCAGCAAAACAAACTCTTCACAACTTCACCAAACAACTGACCATCAAAACAGGGTATATAATTAATCCACTATTTTAGGTGGAAGTAAAATTCATTTTTCAAAAATTTGCTGACAGGCAGGGCATTTATGACAGATGAGACCCTACTGGTCTCTTCTGCCTTTCAGCCATCAAATACACTGAGCCACGCATGCCCAGCTCAGTGAACATTTACGGCCCCAATCTGTGCCGTGAGAGTATGACTTCCGTGCGAATGTGCGGGAGTGACATCATCGCGGCATGGTGTATCAAACAGGCCAAAGACACAGATAAAGATGGAGTGAAGATGGAAGTGCAGTCAATGGACAATGGAACTGCAGCTGGCAGGACCTAACCAAGAAGTCAGGAACAGTCAGCCACACACTAAAACCTAATGTGGAACTAAACCTATCAATTTATCTGTTTCCCAAAACAGTTAAGCATGGTACACATTACAGCTTTTTGCCGTGCAACCCTCTGACCGCTCCGGTCGGGAGCCACTGTACTAACTATGCCAAGTTAGTCCAGCGATCTCCCCCACTGAGCTGGGACTGACCCTCCCCCCCCCCCCCCCCGCCAGAACACTTCAATCAGCGCACTCGGCAATTGACCATGAGCGCTGATCGGGAGCCGGATGTCTGCTGGTTTTCCAGCATACAAGTCCGAGAGACCGACATACATATGGGCAGGATGTTGGCCGCTATTTTTTGTACCAGCAAATGTCTGCAAACATTCTGTCTGTGGGTATGAGCTTTGCATTCAAAGCATGCTGTGAATGATAACTGTCACAGTTGCTTAGGATCTCAGATTAACTACCAAGCCATCAAATTGCTGATCACATGTGCATCACCGTGGCAGATAAAGCAAAGATGACAGTTTCCTTGGTGGTAAAGTATAGGAAGGTTTACCTCCGCTTTAATTAGGGAAGGGCACAGACAAGGCTCTTCTATCTAACAAAAACAATATATATATAGGAGTTTTTTTTTTTGGAAGTCTAAAGTGGAGCACAGATTCAACACTTGTAACTGAATAGACTGGCATGACAAAAGTCTCTGCCTCTATTTGGGCTAATGTCTACTAAACTCAGCATTGTGCATTCCTGCTGTCAACCAGCCAGGGTCGGGACAAGGTGGGGGCGGAAAGGGCATGTGCCCCACGTAAAGCTAGGGTAATGTACGGGGGTGGGGGCAAAGTGGCATTGCTAGCACAAGGCATCCAGGCTTTGCCCCACTGCTGGCACCTGCAGGATCTCTCCCAGCTGGCTGCTGTCTGTCACTCTAGTCAAACAGAGCTGGGGAAGCGTTAGCTTGTCTCCTCCTCGGCTCTGATGTGTCTTATGACAGAACACGAGGAGGAGCCTGGGAGGAAGAACATTTCCCGCCCTGCACTAAGCTGCGCTGTATCTAATGTCTGTGTTGGGAGGGGAGGAAAGAAGAGGAATTATGATGGCATTTGTACAAAGATAATCTGTAGTGTTAAGTAAGGTTTAAATCAACTTTCCAGAGAAACTATACTCAATGTACAGAATTTTTTTAAACACTAAAGATCTACTATACTATATGCTCTATTCTCTATACAGCTTTCCTTTATATCCTTTATAATTTAAAGGATGATTATTCCTGGTGGTAAATACTCCTAGCATCCTAATCAGTGGCAGCTGGTGTTCCATCAGTCGGGGGGGGGGCCTGACCCCCCCCCCCC
>BLSH010531876.1:1210374-1234752 GCA_018402905.1 Glandirana rugosa
AAAAAAGTACTTTCCCCGAAACTTGTGGCAAAATATAAAATATTCCATGGACTCAACATGCCTCTCAGCAGATAGCTTGGGGTGTCTACTTTCCAAAATGGGGTCATTTGGATGGGGGTTTGTGCTATCTGGGCATTTCATGGCCTCCAAAACTGACATAGGTAGTGTGGGGTGAAGGCATACATTTTTGCCCTTAGAAATCCTGAAGGTGGTGATTGGTTTTCGGGGTCCCGTACACGGATAGGCTCCCAATAAGTCTCACACATGGGGTATCCCCGTACTCAGGAGAAGCAGCAGAATGTATTTTGGGGTGTAATTCCACACATACCCATGGAATATGTGAGCAATATATCATTTCAGTAACAACTTTGTGTAATTTTTTTTTTTTGGTCATCTTTCAATCACTTCTGACAAAAAAATAAAATATTCAATGGGCACAACATGCCTCTCAGCAAATTCCTTGGGGTGTCTACTTTCCAGAATGGGGTCATTTGGGGGGGTTTTGTACTGCCCCTCCATTTTAGCACCTCAAGAAATGAGATAGGCAGTCATAAAATAAAAGCTGCGGAAATTCCAGAAAATGTACCCTAGTTTGTAGACGCTATAACTTTTGCGCAAAGCAATAAATATACGCAATTTTGCTTTTTTTTTACCTGAGACATGTGGCTGAATGCATTTTGGCAAAAATTTATGACTAAAATTTAGTTTATTGTATTTTTGTAATAACATAAAGTTGAAAATATCATTTTTTTTCAAAATTCCCCTTATATTTTTGTTTATATCGCAAAAATGAAAAAGCGCAGTGGTGAACAAATACCACCAAAAGAAAGCTCTATTTGTGGGAAAAAAAAGACGCAAATTTCGTTTGGCTACTGCATTGCATGACCGCGCAATTACCATTTGAAGCGGCGAAGTGCCAAATTGCAAAAAGGGCTCCGGTCCTAAAGCTGGAAATCCTTCCGGGGCTGAAGTGGTTAAGTGTATGCGTGTAAATTTGGAAACTGCACAATGGACATAAACAAAGCCACCGAGTTTGCTCTACTTTTCCTGCTTTTTTGGACTTTGTTTACAGTCGCGTCTGGAAACTCTGTTCACAGCCACGGTCCTATTGTTTACACCAGGGATCAGCTGTTAGCATTCCGCAACACGCCGATGCTACTAGGAGAAAAACCGTATATTTCCGGCGAGCTAAGAAGGAGACGATGGGGGAATCGTGCTGGAGCTATGTGTCGGAATAAAAAAAAACCTTACAGACCAACTCTCCCGTCCATCGTTATGGGAAATGTAATATTTTTACCCAACAAGATGGACGAGCTAGCGGCTCTTACCCAGCATCAGAGGGAATTCCGGGAGTGTAGCATCATGCTGTTCACGGAGTCATGGCTAACCAAACTAACACCGGATACGACCGTGGCTCTGGATGGATTTGATTTACTGTGTGCGGACAGAACGATGGAGAGCAGTAAGAGAAAGGGAGGATGACTGGCAGTGTTTGTGAATAATAGATGGTGTAAAACTGGACACATCACTATTAAAGAGCAGATCTGCTGTAAGGACATTGAGCTGTTAACCGCTGGCATGAGGTCATACTATCTGCCGAGGGAATTCTCGCATGTTATCGCGATAGCTGCGTATATTCCCCCCTCTGCTGACGGTGAATCGGCATGCAATGTCCTGCATTCTGTTGTTAACAGACTGTTAACACAGGGCCAAAATGTCCTTCTCATTATCTCTGGAAATTTGAATCATTCCCCTCCATTATCCACTCTGCCCACATTCACCCAGTATGTTTCATGCCACACCAGAGACAATAAAACACTGGATTTATTCTATGCAAACACAAAGAAGGCTTATACATCTGCACCCCCCCCCCCCTTGGGAAGATCGGATCACAACCTGGTTCATCTCCTACCTGTGTACAAACCCTTTGTATGCAGGCAACCAGCTACCTCCCGCACAGTGACGACATGGTCTGATGACACCAATGAGGCTCTGAAAGACTGTTTTGAAACTACTATGTGGGAGGAATTGTGCAATCCTCATGGGGAGGATATTGACAGTTTAACGGACTGTATTACTGACTACATCAACTTCTGTCTAGAGAATACTGTACCCACCAGGACTGTACAGTGTTTTCCCAACAACAAACCGTGGATTAACCCTGATATAAAGACTCTCCTTAAAGAGAAGAAGAGGGCTTTCAAATCGGGAAACAAGGAAGAGCTGAAAACTGTCCAGAGAGAACTAAGAAAGAAACTGTCCAGAGAGAACTAAGAAAGAAGATCAGGGAAGGTAAAGCATGCTACAGGAGGAAGATGGAAGATCAGTTACAGCAGAACAATGTCAGAGGTGTGTGGAAGGGGCTCAAGACCATCACTGGTCATAAGGAACCCAGCTCTCAGGCTGAGGGTGACCAGCCTGCTGCAATCCCCCTTCTCTTCCACAGCAAGCAGCTCCAGCCCCACCTCTCTCTGCACTGCTATCAGCTCACAGTCATTTCACAACACACCTAACTCCCCCCCCCTGCCGATTCCCACAAGTCAACACTCCAACCAATACACACTGCCCTTACAGAAGCCCAGGTGAAAATGGAGCTCAGGAAGATCAAAGCGAGGAAGGCTGTGGGCCCAGACGGCATCAGCTCCAAGTTACTAAAGACCTGTGCAGACCAGCTGTGCGGCATATTGCTGTTCATGTTTGACCTGAGCCTGAAGCTGGGGAAGGTGCCACAGCTATGGAAAACATCCTGCATGGTGCCTGTTCCATAAGACGTCACGCCCAAAAGACCTTGGGGACTACCGACCAGTAGCACTGACCTCCCATCTGATGAAGACAATGGAGAGGCTGGCTGGTGCTCACTCATCTCCGACCTCTGGTGAGCCCATCAATGGATCCACTTCAGTTTGCCTATCAACCTGGCATTGGCATGGAAGACGCAGTCAACTACCTACTATATCGGGCTACTTCACACCTGGAAAAGGCTGGGAGCATGTAAGAGTCATGTTTTTTGACTTCTCTAGTGCTTTTAACACCATCCAACCTGCGCACCTGAGGGATAAGATGGTGTACATGGGAGTGAACCATCATCTGTCTGCCTGGATACTGGACTACCTCACAGACCTATGTGAGGACTTGTGACTGTGAGTCTGACATGATTGTCTGCAACACTGGAGCCCCGCAGGGAACGGTTCTTGCCCCGTTTCTCTTCACCATCTACACTGCAGACTTCATGCTTAGCTCAGCAACCTGTCACCTACAGAAGTTCTCTGATGACTCTGCAATCATCGGTCTGATCACGAATGATGATGACAGAGAGCACAGAGGACTTATACAGAACTTTGTGGACTGGTGCCAACGGAGCTGCCTCCAGATAAACGTGGAGAAAACCAAAGAACTGGTGGTGGATTACCGTAGGTCTGGTCTGTTGGGGCAGCAGCATCTCTACTGCAGACAGAAAGAGACTGGACAAGCTGATCAGGAAGGCCAGTTCAGTCCTGGGGATTCCCCTGGACACTGTACAGGAGGTGGGAGAAAGGAGGATGGTAGCAAAACTATCATCATTGCTGCAGAACGCCTCTCACCCCCTGTATGAAACCGTTACCTCGTTGAGCAGCTCCTTCAGTGACAGATTGTTACATCCTAAGTGTCTGAAGGAGCGTTATAGAAGGTCTTTTCTCCCTGCTGCTATTAGACTTTACAATCAAAGCTGCTCCCAGTGAACCATTAACCATAATACACACTGTTATTACTGTTTAACTGTTAAATAGTTACTGTTATTACTGTTTTACTGTGTAAAATACTACCTGTGTGCAATATCACTTGCAATACGTGCAATATTACCTGTAATACGTGCAATACCACCTGTGTGCAATACTACCTGCAATACGTTCTTTTTCCTCATTTGTAGTTATACATTGTGTTGTGTATATACTTGTATACTATATATAGTATGTCTATTGTCTATTCTTTTATATATTTGCATTTATTTTTTATTTTTTCATGCTGCTGTAACAAAGAAATTTCCCCACTGTGGGACAAATAAAAGGTTTATCTTATCTTATCTTACTTGCCAGCAGAAAGACTTATAAAGAAATGTTTCCCATTTCATACAGTGACTTACTTTGGCCAGATCCTTGACGGTTTCTGTTTTTCCAGTCCCAGCTGGCCCTGCTGGGGACCCTCCAAGATGCAAGTCCAGAGCTCCGGTCAGGGTCAGCCAACAGCGGTCAGTGAGAGGTGTTATAACAAGGCGTGAAGAGCAGCCCAAATACTCATAGCCGTAGATAAAGGAGGCATTGCCCTGCACTACATAGCATGAGTTATTCTGGTCATTCCACTCATATCGCAGTTGCCTGAAAGGAAATCGATGTGATAGTAATTGGAATGTAGTAAAAATTGTGAGAGAACATCTATAACGAGTTACGTTTATATATCTCTATTGACTGTTGAAAGTTCAGTTGCCATAGGAGACAGCAGTTCTACAAATATAGTTGCTCCAACCAGCTTAAAGGCCCTCTACCTGTATAGCTGTCTGCCTATTATTTTTGTCTTGGAGTCTGCCAATTGCTATTGCATCTGCCAAAGGGTGTCCTGGCCCTAACCCTCTCTCCACCAGTTCTGTTTAAGAGACAATAAATCTCTTTTCTTGCATTCAAAAAGTGACTGGCGCCCATGTTTCCAACTTGCATTACATCCACCATGCCTAGTAACACATACTGTGAAGAAGGATGTCAGCTCTAACTTTGGAGGTCACCATTAGGCCTTTAGAGGGCTGGGACACCGTTACATACACATTCATTACAAATCTGTAAAAGTATCTTTAAATTGTACCATAATCTATCTTTATATTAATCTCCTGTAGACTCCTGTTCGATTGGACAAGGATTGTGCAGTATTGTGAGCTGCTCAGTCTCTACTGCATTTCACAGTATTCTCAGTCTAACACTGGAAGCTTGCTTACAAGAGAAGTGAGCTCAGGGATGATTTCATTTCCTCTTCTTTATAGTTAACTGGTGACCAAGCTGTATGACTTAGCTGCAGTAGATAAAAGTCAGGTAACTGTATAGGCTGTGCTATCTGACAGGGGTGCCTGAATCATGAAAATTAGCATAGAAATACAATACAAAAGCAAAAACAAACAAAACAAAAAAACAAAGATGGTCTTCAAAATAGTGAAGACCACTGTGAGAACATTTTGTAGAACTTTTAAGGACAATTGACATTTTCTAAGCGCTGGTTGAATGTATAAAAGTCTAAACAACAGGTTTTTTTTGCATTGTTGTGCCAAGGCCCCTCTGTAAAGTGCAGTACCTAAGGCCAGTCTACCAGAGCTTGCATCTTGGGACATACTGCAGATAGAAATTAATAACTTGAAAGTAGGCATGCAACGGAGGCAACCCATTCCTCCTTGAACTGACACTAAACTCTGGTTTAAAAAAAAACCTGAAAAATCAAGTTTGTATTCTTAAATCCAAAATGTACCTTCTATTGCTCTCGGGCTCCTCAAAATCACTTTTTTTTTTTTGCTGCTGCGACCTGACTTCCTGTTGGAGGGTGGATACCAAGCCCAACCCCTGAAAAACAACCCCACACCATAATCCCCCCTCCACTAAATGATTTGGACAAATCATTGTGCAAATCATAAAATAGATTACAGGGGCATCAAGTATCCGATGTGTATGGATGACTTTTGGAGAATAAGGATATAGTTTGGTATTACTTTATAGGTGCAGGGACACATCAGAAACTCAGGATAGCTCAGTGGCAGATTAAGACCTTTAGTGTTTATCCACATAAACACAAGCAAAATAAAAATGGTATACCTAGAATAAGTTGGGTTCAGTGGTGGCTGGTGTATGAGGGGCGCTTGGGCGCCGCCTGCCAGCCAGCTAAAAAAAAAAAAAAGTCAGCCCCGCCCCCCTGCAGGTGGTACATTGACTTTATTTTTATTTTATTTTCTTTCGGGTCCTTGGCTGTCATTGGCTGCATAACTGCCCCCACCTGTGTCACTGGCTGCATAACTGCCCCCACCTGTATCACTGGCTGCAAACTGCCCCCACCTGTGTCACTGGCTGCAAACTGCCCCCAACTGTGTCATTGGCTGCAAACTGCCCCCAACTGTGTCACTGGCTGCAAACTACCCCCAACTCTGTCACTGGCTTCAAACTGCCCCACCTGTGTCACTGGCTGCAAACTGCCCCATCTGTGTCACTGGCTGCAAACTCCCCCCACCTGTGTCACTGGCTGCATAACTGCCCCCACCTGTGTCACTGGCTGCATAACTGCCCCACCTGTGTCACTGGCTGCATAACTGCCCCTACCTGTGTCACTGGCTGCAAACTGCCCCCACCTGTGTCACTGGCTGCAAACTGCCCCCACTTGTGTCACTGGCTGCATAACTACCCCACCTGTGTTATTGGCTGCATAAGTGCACCCACCTGTGATACTGGCTGCAATTTACCCCCACCTGTGATATTGGCTGCAATTTACCCCACCTGTGATGCTGAGCTGTATACTGTGTCCTGTGATGCTGAGCTGTATACTGTGTCCTGTGATGCTGAGCTGTATACTGTATCCTGTGATGCTGAGCTGTATACTGTGTCCTGTGATGCTGAGCTGTATACTGTATCCTGTGATGTTGAGCTGTATACTGTGTCCTGTGATGCTGAGCTGTATACTGTGTCCTGTGATGCTGAGCTGTATACTGTGCCCTGTGGTGCTGAGCTGTATACTGGTATACTGTGTCCTGTGACGCTGGGCTGTATACTGCATCCTGGGACGCTGAGCTGTATACTGTGTCCTTGATGCTGGGGCTGTATACTGTGTCCTGTGATGCTGAGCTGTATACTGTGTCCTGTGATGCTGAGCTGTATACTGTGTCCTGTGATGCTGAGCTGTATACTGTATTCTGTGATGTTGAGCTGTATAACTGTGCCCTGTGGTGCTGAGCTGTATACTATGCCTGTGACGCTGAGCTGTATACTGCGTCCTGTGATGCTGAGCTGTGTACTCTGTCCTGCGATGCTGAGCTGTATACTGTGTCCTGTGATGCTGAGCTGTATACTGTGTCCTGTGATGCTGAGCTGTATACTGTATTCTGTGATGTTGAGCTGTATACTGTGCACTGTGAGGCTGAGCTGTATACTATGTCCTGTGACACTGAGCTGTATACTGCATCCTGTGATGCTGAGCTGTGTACTCTGTCCTGCGATGCTGAGCTGTATACTGTGTCCTGTGATGCTGAGCTGTATACTGTGTCCTGTGATGCTGAGCTGCATACTGTGTCTTGTGATGCTGAGCTGTATACTGTGTCCTGTGATACTGAGCTGTGTACTCCTGACACAATATGCGGAATACAGGGGACGGAGTGGGTGGGGCTTATTAGATGTAGGGGGGTCAAAAAGGAAGGACGGGGCCTGGCGCGCCCCCATCCTAAAACTTCACCAGCCGCCACTGGTTGGGTTCATATGGGCAGGGCAATTCACATACATGTATTTTAACTACATGTATTTGCCTGGAGCTAAGCTTTGCTCTACAACATTAACATAGATAATCATTCTATCTATGGGCCTTGATCACATAGGGTTTTTAAAACTCGATTACACAGTCCTATAGAAACTACAAGATTTATTTGAATCATTAATCAGACACTGAACATTTTCTACAGCATTCTAGGGAATATTCACATCAGTTCGCCAGCTTACAATGTGATGCCCCTAAAACAATGTATATACTACCTGTATGTTTTTGAATTGTGAGAGGAAACTGGTGCATATAACGGAAAATATACAAACTTCACACAGAGGGGTTGATTTAATAAAGGCAAATAGGCTGCTCATTTTGCATGGTTGCACTTTTCAAATAATTTGCCCCAGAGCTTATTGAATGTGGTAAAGTTTCACTTTGCAAAGAATACCCAATGATGTGCATTGAAAATAAAAAAAGGCAGTACTTTATTTTTCTTGCACATGATTGGATGTTGGAAGTCAGCAGAACTTTGTCTTATTTCGCAAAGCTCTGGGGTTAATTCCCTTACAAAGTGCAACTTCCCTTGCAAAATAAATATCTTATTTGCCTTTAATAAATCACCCCCAAAGTTTCCTTAGAAGAACCCTAACCAATTATCCACTATGATGTCCAACCAAAGCCTAGTTAACAATACCTTGTCCATTCAAAATCTTCTGGAATGAACACTCTGTTTTTAACCAGTTCAGTCAGTACATCTCTACAATGTACATAGATGGTCAAAAGGGCTTCCAGAGTTGTTTTCTGGTACGGAAGGGGAATATCCAGAGCCATTTCAGCCAGTTCACCAAGCTGATTTATTAGATTAGACAGGACGATCTTTAGCTCCTTCTCTGGCTCAGGGGCAGAGAAACTTCTCATACAATCCTTACTGAACATTATTTGGCTCTAAAATAAAGAAAACAAAAATCAATGCAGCCTTAGCTAAAATACTGTATGCCTCAGTAAACATTATAATTTATGTAAACCCTAAAGCTATGTTTCGATATGTCATATCATGTCTCACTGTATACTGTTTATTTAAAGGAATCATTTTTAGTAAAGCTGGTGCAATGTTTCTTACCTGATAATTCTACCGAAAACAGTAGGAATGTACCCTACTTCTTTTTGAAGGCTAACAGGGATAAGCCACTGTCTTGACAGCAGTATTGTCAGTCTGTTGTGAGAGTGCCTTCAGTTAGGCCACCTATCTGATAGACCTGATTGGAAGCCCAACAGCTAACTGGAGGAGCCCACATGGCAAGCTGACAACTCTGCCGCTAATTGTGAGTCAGTGACTTAAGCCGGCCAAGGATGGTCCGAATCTCGGCCGGTTCCTGATGAACCATTTGAACCATGTATGGGCAGGTTGAATTGATCAATCAACTTAGGGACAACCACCCTGCTGGATTTTAAATGTGATTATTGCTAGCGGCTGTTAGAGCTTCCCCCCTCCAGGAGAACACAATGGCTCAGCAGGAGGGATTCCCCTGTCAACACCGTGTGTTGATGGAAGAATTGAGCACATTTGCTCCGTCTGACTGGCCTAAAGGCCCATACACACGGTACAACGGTTGTACAACAACGGTCGTACAACAGCTTATTGTACGATCAGCCGACGGTTAGTATGTGCGATTAGAACAGTTGACGTGCGACAGTCATATAACAGAAGTTGGATGAGCAGACTAGAAAACTTTTGTTGTACGACTGTTGTACCGTGTGTACAGAGAAGTTGGGCCAACAAAGCTGTACGGGCAAAACACGCATGCTCAGAAGTCAGGAACGCCCGGAAGTGTCCGTTCCTGTAAACCTACGTTCCTAATTCACAAATCACATGCACCTGAACTTCCTCTTTATACGCTCGTAACACGTCACCACGTTAGGCTTGGTCGTACGATCGCTTAGTGCACGTCAGTACTCGAGACACAAAAGCCAACATATGATTTTGGACGTCCGGTCGTACGACCGTCGCACCGTGTGTACGAGGCTTTAGTGTTATTATCCTGCAATAGGAAATGCTGTTACCACATTATCTCCAGATAAGGGATTCACAAAAAACAATTTGCATGAGAAACCTATATAAAGTATACCTGGCCACAGACAGATCAAAATTCAGCCATTTCAGCCAGGACTGGACTAATTTCATAAATCTATGGCTGTTCCTGCTAGAAAGAAGTCGATTAAAGAATTGACTACTTTCTAATGGGAATACTGGAAATTTTTCATTCCGTTAGTGCTGCAACCAATTAGCTACAGTGCTGATCATTGCATTCTGACAGCGGTCGAGTCCCGCTGTCAGAATACAATAGTGCAGAGGGAAATATTTCCTTTGTCCACAAAGAATGTGTGTATGGAGGTAACCATTCATTTTTTTTCTTTTTGATCAACTGGCTGACAGATCAAAAAACTGGTCCATCTATGACCAGCTTAAGGCATGATAACGAACAAACTGAAAAACAGATTTTGGATTTACGCACACGTTAAGGGCCCTTTCACACGGGCATTCCGTTCAGGTCCGCCTGAACAACACACTCGATTCAGTCCTATGGAGTGGCGGATGTCAGCGGAGACATGTCCGCTGACATCCGTCGCTCTCTGATCCGATACTGTCCGTGAAAAACAGACGGGTGGAAACCCTATTTTCTATTCGTCTGTAGAATCGGATCGGAGCAGATTGGATGACAACGGACAGGTGGTCCATTGTCATCCGATCCCCATAGAGCAGAGCGGGGCTCTGACAGTTCCATCTCCACAGTGAGCGGAGGCGGAGCTGTCATCCGCCTGCTCAGCGGGGATCGGCGGATCGATCCCTGCTGAGCAGAGCGGACTCCGTTCACGGAAAGCCCCGTGTGAAAGGGCCCTAACACTTTCAGACCTATTTAGCAGACAGAAGGCCTAAGAACAGTTATTTATACAGTATCTCACAAAATTGAGTACACCCATTACATTTTTGTAAATATTTTATTATATCTTTTCATGTGACAACACTGAAGATATTACACTTTGCTACAATTTAAAGTAGTGAGTGTACAGCTTGTATAACAGTGTAAATTTGCCGTCCCCTCAAAATAACTCAACACACAGCCATTAATGTCTAAATTGTCTGCTGGCAACAAAAGTGAGTATACCCCTAAGTGCAAATGTCCAAATTGGGCCTAATTAACCATTTTACCTCCCCAGTGTCATGTGACTCATTAGTGTTACAAGGTCTCAGGTGTGAATGGGGAGCAGGTGTGTTAAATTTCGTGTTATCGCTCTCACTCCCTCATACTGGTCACTGGAAGTTCAACATGGCACCTCATGGCAAAGAACTCTCTGGGGATCTGAAAAAAAAGAATTGTTGATCTATATAAAGATGCCCTAGGCTATAGGAAGACTGCCGAGACCCTGAAACTGAGCTGCAGAACGGTGGCCAAGAACATACAGCGGTTTAACAGGACAGGTTCCACTCAGAACAGGCATTGCCATGGTGGACTAAAGAAGTGGAGTGCACGTGCTCAGCATCATATCCAGAGGTTGTCTTTGGGAAATAGACGTATGAGTGCTGCCAGCATTGCCGCAGAGGTTGAAGGGGTGGGGGGTCAGCCTGTCAGTGCTCAGACCATATGCCGCACACTGCATCAAATTGGTCTGCATAGCTGTCATTCCAGAAGGAAGCCTCTTCTAAAGCCTATTCTAAAGAGGATTCACAAGAAAGACCGCAAACAGTTTGCTGAAGATAAGCAGACTAAGGACATAGATAACTGGAACCATGCCCTGTGGTCTGATGAGACCAAGATAGACTTATTTGTTTCGGATGGTGTTAAGTGTGTGTGGCGGCAACCAGGGGATGAGTTCCAAGACAAGTCTGTCTTGCCTATAGTCAAGCATGGTGGTGGGAGTGCGATGGTCTGGGGCTGCATGAGTGCTGCCAGCACTGGGGTGCTACAGTTCACTGAAGGAACCATGAATGCCAACATGTACTGTGACAAAACTGAAGCAGAGCATGATCCCCTCTCTTTGGATACTGGGCCGCAGGGCAATATTCCAACATGATAACAACCCCAAACACACCTCCAAGATGACCCCTGCCTTGCTAAAGAAGCTGAGAGTAAAGGCAAAGGACTGGCCAAGCATGTGTACATATTCGTCAGCACACCGTGGATCCTTGCCCAAAGCATTCTTTATTGAAGAGATCACATCACAGAAAATTGCTTTTTTATTTTTTATATTTTATTATTTATTTTATTTTTATTCATATTTATTTTTATATTAATTTTATTTATATAATCTAATTTTTGTTTTTTGTTTTTGTTTTTCATTTATTTTCATTTATCTTTATTTTTATTTTGGTTTTTCATTTATTTACATTTTTATCTTTGCATTTCCTCTGCATTCAGCTAATTTCCTCTTTTTCTCCCCCTTTTTTCCCCTTTCTTTATTTTCCTTCTCTCCTTCCTTACTGTTTCCATGCTTTCTTCTTCTTTATCTTTTCTTTCTGTTTCTCTTCTTTCACTTTCCACTTAGCTGCCTGTTACTTCGTTCCCGTCCCGTATCGCTCTTCTTCTTTCTCTCGCCTTTCTCAGGCTCCGGCACCCTCGCATGTTCTCTTCACAATGTTACTAATGCATGTCTGGTCTGACGTCACAGGTTTCTGCTCTCAGGCGTCCTCCCGTGTCCTGTTACCATGCGCGTTGTGCGCATGGGCGGCATACATGGCAGGCCGTGATTGGTAGCCTACTTTTCCTGGCTGACATGGCTCCCCTGGGTCCTACGGGCAGGTTGTTATGATCAGGTGCATCTCGCTGATGCTCCCGATCTGTTGCAAGCACACACATACGCGACCCAGGCGGGATGCACACCCCACAATTATACTATATACTTATTACCCTACAATAGCTATAAGTGGCATACAAGCACTGTTATTTATTTTTGGCGGGATTGGGAGGGGGTGGTAACATTTTTTCACATTTTTTTCACTTTCTTGATGTTGTGATTGGTGGCTTATGTAAATATATTCTGCTGTTGCACGGTACACTTTATCACATGCCTGACGAAGGGGCCCTGCACGGCTCCAAAACGTCACACTTTTCTGTGATGTGATCTCTTCAATAAAGAAAGCTTTGGACAAGGATCCACGGTGTGCTGAAGAATATGTACACTTGCATCACATTTCCAGGACCCAGCTGGTTTTTGTTGCAGCACCCACCAACATAAGAGCCTGCTTGCCAGGAAGGGGTGCGATAGGAAAATTGACAAGGACTGGCCAAGCATGTCTCTAGACCTAAACCCTATTGAGCATCTGTGGGGCATTCTCAAATGGAAGGTGGATAACATTCACCAGCTCCATGATGTCATCATGGGGGAGTGGAAGAGGACTCCAGTGGCAACCTGTGAACTCCATGCCCAAGAGGGTTAAAGCACTGATGGAAAATAATGGTGGCCACACAAAATATTGACACTTTGGGCCCAATTTGGACATTTTCACTTAGGGGTGTACTCACCTTAGTTGCTAGCGGTTTAGACATTAATGGCTGTGTGTTGAGTTATTTTGAGGGGACAGCAAATTTACACTGTTATACAAGCTGTACACTCATTACTTTACATTGTAGCAATGTGTAATTTCTTCAGTGTTGTCACATGAAAAGATATAATAAAATATTTACAAAAATGTGAGGGGTGTACTCGCTTTTGTGAGATACTGTATATATATATATATTGTGACATTATGAAAGGCGAGGTGATCCATGGACGATATTGTGGCCTCGCATGCGTTCATTTGCAGTGAACTAAGGGAAAATCCAGTCCAGGTGTTACCAGCCACCTTAGCAGGGTTGGTTCCGGACCAGATTTTGTGTTCCACCAATAGGTGGTATAAATAAGCAGGACTAGAGCAAAGGTTTACTCTTGCGTGGGACTCAGGAAGCCAAAAACTTGAGAGAGCTGCTGAACTGAAGTTTTGCTTTGTGACTGAAACAAAAGGATTGCATTATCTATGTTTTGTGGGTGACTGGGAGAAGCCCTTCACCTCTGAATTAGGAACCTGGAAATGTTTAGTTACAGTCTGGATGGCAAGGATTTATTTTCTGTTTTGTTTGTTTGATTTTTCATGCAACCAAATAAAACTGGCTACATGTTTGTTTGGGGCTCTCAGACTGCATTTAAAGGGTCTAATGCTGTTTGTGTCCCCTTAGAAAGGTTCTCATCCATTCCTTCCTATCACCTGGGACAAAAAAGTGAAGTGAATTGGCCATATAAGTGTATTTATAAAAACAGCCAATTCAGGTCTCACGGTCTGACCCCAGCATGCAGGTGTGCAAAGTAGACATCTTTTATAAATCTTTAATCTTTGATTTCCATACTTTTATGTGTTTTTTGTTTACAATAGTTCTGCCCCTGGGCTGGTCTGTCGGTTTTCTTACTAAACAATTGGAAAATTCACCCCAGATCAAGTTTGATGAATGTTACCCTAACAAAGGTTTTGCATATTCTCCATAACGCTCCTATGGCCTTACTTATAAACTATATGGACAATAACTTGGAATAGGAAACCCTTACTGATTATTATTTGAGCCCTATCTCTAGGAAAAAATATGATTACGGGCAATAACTGATGTTAACTGTACTTACCACAACAAGAACAACCTGTCCTGGGTGGCTAAGCATCCATTCTTTGAAGCCTGACTTTCCCCAGTCTTGCACACCAGCCCTGACCAGTCTGTAAAAAAACAGGACTTTTGTTATTAGTATTAAAACAAGCACACAGTGAACTTTTACAAATGTTAAGTATCACTGCTGATTTTGTATTATGTACCAGTTCTCAGATTTAGATTATTCTTTTTATATTTTCTTACTACTTCAGCTGGCTATTTCTATTCAGCAGATCAGTGTTCGGCGATTTGGGTGGCAGTAAAGATAAGGATTTTTACAGGCACATATTTTATTGGCACCTTTAGTGAGGAGATGGGATCACTTCAAGGACCCATCGACAATTGTAAGTGCATTAAAACACGCATATTTTTATGTTGAGGTGTGCTGCTTTAAAGCGGTTGTCTACCCATTTTTTTTTACTTTACCTACAGGTAAAGTATTCACCCTAAATGCAGCCGCTGACGTACGGCGCATGTGCTGTGAGGTCCCGGCGAATGCCCGGTGCATAGCGCTGGACCTTGTCAGAAAGACGGGCTCCAGCGCGCATGCGCGGGAGTGACGTCTCGCGGCTCCAGCCACTCACAGTGCCGGAGCCACGTACCCGGAAGGATCCCTGAGGGTACATGTCGGCTCCGAGGTAAGCATTTCATAATGAGCTAGTATGCAGCGCATACTAGCTCATTATGCCTTTCCCTTACATGGTTTTTTTTTTTATTATTATTTTTTTTTTATGGGTAGACAACCGCTTTAAGGAAACCCACTTAGCAGCATACCTAAAAAAACTGCATCTCGCATGTTGCGGGCTATAGCACACCTGCATTACCATGTTCTGTAAGTACAACCCAAAATCTCCAGAAATTTCTCCAGATTCTCTGAATGTTTTGATAATATTATGTACTGTAGACCATGGTACAGTATATTAGCCAATTAGTTGCAAAATGTTCTTCCAGCTCTTCCTTGTTAGAACCACTTACTTTGACAGCTTTTTGCTGCCCTGTCCCATTTTTCTGAGATGTGTTACTGTCATTAATTTCAAAATTATCTTAATTTTTATTACAAATGGAACATTTTCTCAGTTTAAACATTTCATATGTTTTGTATTGTAAATAAAATATGGGTTTATGAGATTTGTAAATCATTGCATTCTATTTTTATGTCGATTTTACACAGCGTCCCAACTTTTTTGGAATTAGGATTGGTATGTATTGGTGTGCCATTCTAAATGAATGCAATGCACATACAGCTCTGGCCAAAAGTTTTGAGAATTACACATATATTAATTTTCACAAAGTCTGCTGCTTCAGTGTTTTTAGATCTTTTGTCAGATGCTACTATGGTGTACTGAAGCATAATCACAAGCATTTCATACGTGTCAAAGGCTTTTATTGACAATTACATTACGTGTATGCAAAAAAAAATCAATATTTGCAGTGTTGACCCTTCTTTTTCAAGATCTGCAATTCGCCCTAGCATGCTGTCAATCAACTTCTGGGCCACATCCTGACTGATGGCTGCCCATTCTTGCATAATCAATGCTTAGAGTTTGTCAGAATTTGTGGAGTTTTTTTTGTTCACCCGCTTCTTGAGGATTGACCACAAGTTCTAAATGGGATTAAGGTCTAGGGAGTTTACTGACCATGGACCCAAAATTTTGATGTTTTCTTCTCCAAGCCACTTAGTTATCACTTTTGCCTTATGGCAAGGTGCTCCACATCATGCGGGAATAGGAATTTTTATTCGCCAAACTGTTCTTGGATGGTTGGGGAAGTTGCTCTTGGAGGGTGTTTTGTACCATTCTTTATTCATGGCTGTGTTCTGACGCAAAATTGTGAGTCAACCCACTCCCTTGGCTGAGAAGCAACCCCACACATGAATGGTTTCAGGATGCTTTACTTTTGGCATGACATAGGACTGATGGTAGAGCTCACCTTTTCTTCTCTGGACAAGGTTTTTTCCGGATGCCCCAAACAATTGGAACAGGGATTCATCTGAGAAAATGACTTTACCCCTGTCCTTAGCAGTCCAATTCCTGTACCTTTTGCAGGATATCAGTCTGTCCCCGATATTTTCCTTGGAGAGAAGTGGCTTCTTTGCTGCCCTTCTTAACACCAAGCCATCCTCCAAAAGTCTTCGCCTCACGGTGCATGCAGATGTACTCACACCTGCCTGCTGCCATTCCTGAGCAAGCTCTACACTGGTGGTGCCCCGATCCAACAGCTGAATCAACTGTAGGAGATGGTTCTGGCGTTTGCTGGACTTCCTTGGGCGCCCTGAAGCATTCTTCAAATCAATTAAACCTATCTCCTTGAAGTTCTTGATGATCCAATAAATGGTTACTTTAGGTGCAATCTTAGTAGCAGCAATATCCTTGCCTGTGAATCCCTTTTTGTGCAAAGCAATGATGACTGCACATCAACAATGATTTCAAGCTCCACCCTCCCTTTAAAGCTTCCAGTCTGTTATTCTAACTCAGTCAGCATTACAGAGTGATTTCCAGCCTTGTCCTCATCAACACTGACACCTGTGTTAACAAGAGAATCACTGACATGATGTCAGCTGGCCCTTTAGTGGCAGGGCTGCAATGCAGTGGGATTAAATTAATTTTCATTGAAAAGAGGGACTTTGCAATTAATTGCAATTCATGTTATCACTCTTCATAACATTCTGGAGTATATGCAAATACAGCAGACTTTGTGAAAATTAATATTTGTGTCATTCTCAAAAGTTTTGGCCAGGGCTGTATACTCCTATCATTACTGCACAGCATAGGTGTGAAGCCAGCCTAAAAGCCAGTGCTGCAAGTTGTCATATTGCTGGTTAGTAGAATAGTGAAACCAACAGTTGACAACTTTGGCTGTGATTAGTAAAAATAATCCTTGCACGTTTCCTATATGCTTGTGGGGTGATTATATTTTTAAACAAAAAATATAAGAACATTGGAAACAAAAGTAAAATTATGATCCAAGATTCTGGACAGGGTTCACTAAAAAACAGGCTTCCGCTGGGCCATTATGGAAAATGTCTGGTAATTACTCCCCCAACAACTAGGTCAACACTTACTTTTTTACCACATCAAACATACTGGTCTCCAGGTTTCCCAGCCATTGCTCCACTGGGCCCCGGACTCGAACATTCCTATGCAAAGCAAAAAAAAATATTAAAGCTGTGTCTGGTACACTGTGTTCTTTGTAATGACAAAGACTAATGAAAACACATGTACTTAGGCATGCAGATTTTCTCTCCTTCCGCAGATATAATCATCTCCACCTCAGGGGGACTTTTTATGGGGTATTTAATGTCCAGGTGTCGGATGTTCTCAAAACACTTCACTAGATGAGGCTACATGGCAGAAGCAAAGTTGCATAGTGAAAATGTAAAATATAACCTTCATACCTGCAATCCAAAAATGTATGCCCAAACAAAAAATTTTTAGATTTGGATAGAATGGCAAGGGTTCAAATCCCTGTAAATTTTTAATGCTTTCTGGGGAGCAATATCCCACCCCACTTCCTGTTCAGGGTCAAAGGTTTTACCAGACAGGAAATCCAACACTTTACAGATGTAACGAATAGGATATCTTTCAATAGGGGCACCTTTTCTGGTGACATCTGTCTAAGGGACTAGTCCCCTCACTTCAGAAAGACTCCCACTTCCTGTTGTGTCTGTGGGACAGAAAGTAAAGGGACACAGAAAGCATAAAAAATAGGTTTTATATATTCCCTACTATTCAAAACAAACAATAGCTGTAGATAACCTTAAAGTTCAGTTGTGAATAGTTTCTTTAAAGCTGAACTCCGACATAAGGAAATATTGTCTAAATACAATAGTCATGTGTGATCCTACTTGAATCTTAGTGTGCCTTGTGTATTTCTTCCAGACCTGTGCCTTAATGCAGTGTAAAACTTTTCCTCTGTTCAAAAGTTCCCCGTAATAAAGACTGGTCACAGCTGCTATCTCTCCTTGTGCAGGGTGATTGGTCTTGTCTCCGCCCCCTCCTGTAGTTTTCTGCAGACAGCTTGTAGTGGGTGGACCTGCTGGGTCTGTTCTCTGCATAGGCCATGTGCAGCCCAGTGATAATAACATATTACTTGAATAAGGTAATAACTGGGTTTTCAAAGGCATTTGGTGCACACAACATAGATTTATATTTTTTGTAGCTATTGAGGAATATATTATAATGAAAGTTTTTGTACCTGGAGTTCAGCTATAAGCTAAATCAATGACCGTTTTCTGTTAAACACTGCTGGTTATAAAAACACAAACTTAGTTTGAAATGTAAGGATTTTTCATTGTATGTGTTGCAGGAAAAATCAGTGTCGCAGTTTATTGGCCGTTTACCTGGACCACATTGGGATTTCTACTTTCTGCCAAGATGGCCAGAAGCTCGTCATTGCTGAGAAAGTAGAATCTCGGAAAAACTCTTCGCTTTATTTCTAGAAAGTCCTGAAAAACAACAGTTTTGAGGTTATAGACAAATGAACTTAGTATGCAACATCATGTGAACTGGTGGACACCCTCTGTGTCCATACCACAGCTAAATGCAACCCAATATAGGACCCCTGCACTTCCGCATTGCCAGTGTTCCACGTAAGACCCTTTAAAAAGATAGAAGTTTTGCAGCTAATAATGAAAATATGTTGTGTTGATTACATTGATTCAGTGTAATGTACTGGCACAGACAAATTTAATGCACCATTTGTTCTGCCACACGGAAGGAAATTATATGCAGCTCAGCAACATATCGAAAAAGAAAATGATTCTTTAACTGTTTACATTAAAAAGTTAAAACCCAAAAACCCAACCCAGCCTCACTGGTGATTGTGGGTTGTGGAATTGATTTTCATTTATTTTGTAGCCTGTTGTATTCCTTTAATAATTGTGCTCCATACAGAGGGACTACTGGTTACTTCTAGGCTAAATGGTGTCCAGCATTATCCAACCCTTTCTTCAGTGGCCTGGGCATCATAACCATGCCCCCTAAATTCGGTCATGCATTACATGGAGCTTTTGGGAGTTCCTAGACATAGTATAGATAGGGCTGACTGCAGGTATGCAAACAGGTTTATTCTGCTGCCACAATGTTGCTGTTCCTTCAGTCACAAAAAAAAAACAGGATTTTCACGGACCATCAGGAAACAGGGAGGCAGTGAAGGTAATTATAGACACCAAAACACATCTAATATGCTACTGATCCATAAGCCATAAATGGTTGAAGTATATGTAAACTCTATACTATACCACTCAATCACCGCGCTGTGTACAAATGAGTATGGAAATATATTCCTAATCAATAATATAACAACAAACAGAGCAAACAAAAAATCAGAATTAATCATTCCTTAACCACTGAAACACATATGCAGTATATCAATCGGCCACACGTTGCATTGATCAGGTGACGCAGGATATATATCAGTTCTTCATAAATCATAGTCCCAAAAGTCCCAATAAATAGGATGTATGATAATAGATGTAGTGAATTTTCAAAGTCAGTGCATGCAGATCTCCAGCTCCACAATCACCACCAGTGCTCCACCGCAAACCCCCTTAGGCTGGGTTCACACTATCCGACATTTAAACGGTCCGACTTTGATCCTACTTTGCTGTGCGATTTACGGTCCTATATAGGGTCAAAGTCGGACCAATTTTCTGTGAACAGGGATCCGACTTTGATCCTGACAATACCAGGAACCTTGTGCTCTGGGATCTTGAAGGGGAACTCCACGCCAAATTTAAAAACAAAAACAGCATGGGGTCCCCCTCCAGGAGCATACTAGGCCCTTTGGTCTGGTATGGATTCTAAGGGGAACCCCACGCCAAATTTTTTTAAAAAATGGCGTGGGGTTCCCCCCAAAATCCATACCAGATCCTTATCCGAGCATGCAGCCTGGCAGGCCAGGAAAGGGAGTGGGGACGAGTGAGCGCCCCCCCCTCCTGGACCATACCAGGCCACATGTCCTCAACATGGGGAGTATGGGTGCTTTGGGGCAGGGGGGCTCTGCGCTCCCCCCCCCCAAGCACCTTGTCCCCATGTTGATGAGGACAAGCGCCTCTTCCCGACAACCCTTGCGGTGGCTGTCAGGGTCTGCGGGCGGGGACTTATTGGAATCTGGAAGCCCCCTTTAACAAGGGGCCCCCAGATCCCGCCCCCCCAACCCTATGTGAATGAGTATGGGGTACATTGTACCCCTACCCATTCACCTGAAAAAAAAGTGTAAAATAAAAACCACACTACACAGGTTTTTAAAATCTTTATTTAAATCAGCTCTGGTGTCTCCTCCCCTCTCTGGCTCTTCTTCTTCTACCCCATACTCATTCACATAGGGTGGGGGGCTGGGATGCCTTGTTAAAGGGGGCTTCCAGATTCCGATAAATACCCGACCGCAGACCCGTTGTCGGGAAGAGGCCCTTGTCTTTGTCAACATGGGGACAAGGTGCTTTGGGGTGGGGGGAAGCGCAGAGCTCGCCTGCCCCAAAGCACCCATACTCCCCATGTTGAGGGCATGCAGCCTGTTATGGTCCAGGAGGGGGAGGGGGGTGCTCGCTTGTCCCCACCCCTTTTCCTTGCCTGCGTGCTCAGATAAGGGTCTGGTATAGATTTTGGGGGAATCCCATGCCATTTTTAAAAAAAAAAATGGGTGTGGAGTTTCCCTTCGATATCCCCAGACCAAAGTCAGATAAGTGAAGACAATGATCCGACTATGATCTGACTTCAATGCCTTTCAATGGGCTAAAGTAAGATCAAAGCCTGACAAAAGTAGTACAGGAACCTTTTTCAAAGTCGGGCCGACTTTGAAAAACACAAGTCGGACCAGTTAAGACGGCTCTCATAGGGAATCATTGTTTTTGTGACGTAATGCGACTTGTGCTCCTAATGTCGGTCCGAGAATCGCATTAGTGTGAACCCAGCCTTATATTGGGAATGACCAGAAATTTTTGCCTTGCATAAATAACAATGCTCTATGGGAGCTTTCCTGTTTTATTTTTGAGAGATCTACCATCTAAACCAGTGGATCATATAGGAACCAGAGCACACACCAGGGGGTGTTTTATTAATTAAGCTGTTTTTACCAAGCTTTTGTGCAAGTAAAAAGTTCTGGTGGTGATTGTGGAGCTCTGCATGCACTGACTTTGAAAATTCACTACATCTATTATCACACATCCTATTTATTGGGACTTTTGGGACAATGATTTATGAAGAACTTATATACAGTATATCACAAAAGTGAGTACACCCCTCACATTTTTGTAACTATTTTATCTTTTCATGTGACAACATTAAAGAAATTACACTTTGCTACAATGTAAAGTAGTGAGTGTACAGCTTGTATAACAGTGTAAATTTGCTGTCCCCTCAAAATAACTCAACACAAAAGTGAGTACAAAAGTAAGTGAAAATGTTCAAATTGGGCCCAGTGTCAATATTTTGTATGGCCACCATTATTTTCCAGCACTGCCTTAACCCTCTTGAGCATGGAGTTCACCAGAGCTTCACAGGTTGTTGCTGGAGTCCTGTTCCACTCCTCCATGATGACATCACGGAGCTGGTGGATGTTAGAAACCTTGCGCTCATCCAATAGGGTTTAGGTCTGGAGACATGCTTGGCCAGTCCATCACCGTTACCCTCAGTTAGCAAGGCAGTGGTTGTCTTGGAGGTGTGTTTGGGGTTGATATCATGTTGGAATACTGCCCTGCGGCCTAGTCTCCAAAGAGAGGGGATCATGCTCTGCTTCAGTATGTCACAGTACATGTTGGCATTCATGGTTCCCTCAAAGAACTGTAGCTCCCCTTTGACGGCAGCACTCATGGAGCCCCAAACCACAAGACTCCCACCACCATGCTTGACTGTAAGCAAGATGCACATATCTTTGTACTCCTCACCTGGTTGCCGCCTCACACGCTTGACACCATCTGAACCAAATATGTTTTATCTTGGTCTCATCGGGCCACAAGACATGGTTCCAGTAATCTATGTCCTTAGTCTCCTTGTCTTCAGCAGCAAACGGCTTTCTTGTGCATTATCTTTAGAAGAGGCTTCCTTCTGGGATGACAGCCATGCAGACCAATTTGATGCAGTGTGCGGCGTATTTTCTGAGCACTGACAGGCTGACTCCCAACCCATTAACCTCTGCAGTAATTCTGGCAGCACTCATATGTCTATTTCCCAAAGACAGCCTCTGGATATAACGCTGAGCACGTACACTCAACTTTGGCCGACCATGGCGAGGCCTCTTCTTAGTGGAACCTGTCCTGTGAAACCGCTGTATGGTCTTGGCCACCATGCTGCAGCTCAATTTCAGGGTTTTGGTTATCTTCTTATAGCCTAGGCCATCTTTATGTAGAGCAACAATTCTTTTTTTCAGATCCTCAGAGAGTTCTTTGCCATGAGGTGCCATGTTAAACGTCCAGTGACCAGTATGAGAGAGTGAGAGCGATAACACCAAATTTAACACACCTACTCCCCATTCACACCTGATACCTTGTAACACTAAGTCACATGACACCGTTGAGGAGAAAATGGCTAATTGGGCCCAATTTGGACATTTTCACTTAGGGGTGTACTCACTTTTGTTGCAGTGGTTTACACATTAATGGCTGTGTGTTGAGTTATTTTGAGGGGACAGCAAATTTACACTGTTATACAAGCTGTACACTGAATACTTTACATTGTAGCAAAGTGTGATTTTTTTCATTGTTGTCACATGAAAAGATAGAATAAAATATTTACAAAAATGGGAGGGGTGTACTCACTTTTGTGAGATACTGTGTATCCTGCACCACCTGATCTAGGCAATTTGTGGTAGAGATTGGTGTATGTACAGTATATGTAAACCCTAACTCAATGTCATTATTTTGTTAAAGCACTCTGTAAACATTAACATATATATTTGTTTGTATATTTGCTTTGTAAAATATTGCCTTCAGAGCTGCTGATCTTCTACAGCCTCCTTCAGCCATTTCCGGTCTACATGCATTCAATCCAGAATTGGCTGCACATCATTGTTCTGGACTGGCTCCCAAATACTGACAATGGTGGAACATGCCCATGCAATATGTGGCCTCACTGGCCACTCATAGTCTCCTCCAGGGGTGCCTGTGACAGGGTGACAACACAGAAGTACATTTGGGAGATAGTTGTCACCCTGTAACAAGAAGTATCTAAACAAAGACCTTCATGTCAGGATCAGGTATTATTAAGGTATTATTTTAACAAAAGCCAGAGATTAAAAAAATAAATTAAAGAACTATTGAAATGACATTAACATGTTCTTAAATCACATTTAGGCAGGCATATTGTATACTTTACTAAGTGCAGAAATAAATTATGTTAGTAGATCTACTGTAATTAACTGAGTCAGACCTGACCCACAGTCTTTCACTAAAATAGTGGAGTAATAAAGCACAGTCAATGCGCATCACTACTAAGCAGGAAGCAGAGCCTCTAATAAGCAAATATGTCTTCCTCCATGTGCATATATAACCAGCAGGTGATACAAACAGTGGAGGCTCGTCCATTGGGGCTCCTGGGGCAGCGCCCCACCACCAGTTAGCAGAAAAAAAATCACCAGTTAGCAGAAAAAAAAAATCACAAGTTAGCAGAAAAAAAAAATCACCAGTTAGCAGAAAAAACAAATCACCAGTTAGCAGAAAAAAAAAATTACCAGTTAGCAGAAAAAAAAATCACCAGTTAGCAGAAAAAAAAATCACCAGTTAGCAGAAAAAAAAATCACAAGTTAGCAGAAAAAAAAATAAATTACCAGTTAGCAGAAAAAAAAATCACCAGTTAGCAGAAAAAAAAAAAATTACCAGTTAGCAGAAAAAAAAAATTACCAGTTAGCAGAAAAAAAAATCACCAGTTAGCAGAAAAAAAAATAAATTACCAGTTAGCAGAAAAAAAAAATCACAAGTTAGCAGAAAGAAAAAAAATCTGTGTAGTTTTTATCAGTATTTGACCTCTGTTTCTGCTGTTGCTAGGTAGATTAGGAAAAAAAAGGTATAATCTTGATTTTTTTTTTCTAATCTACCTAGCAACAGGTCGGACGTCCTGAATGTAAATAACCCTGTCATTGAAAAGCATGGAGAAATCGTTTCTCCACGCTCATTTGTTCACTGGCAACCTCCTATTGAGTTCAATGGAGCTCATTAGGACGGGGGAATATGACGGCCTGGCCCGCCTATTGAGCTCTCTGATTTGCTCCCTGCCTGCACTAGGGAGGTGCCGAGGTGGAGACAATGCCATGGAAT
>BLSH010531876.1:1243760-1270767 GCA_018402905.1 Glandirana rugosa
CAACTACAGGACCGGAGCGATTAGTACCTACCTAAAAGCCATCCAACTACTGAAAGTTTACAACTGCCAACCGGAACAGATGACCCTGATGTAAGGAGGCATGCTGATGGGCCTGGGGACACCCTGATGTAAGGAGGCACGCTGCTGGGCCTGAGGACACCTAATGTAAGTAGGCACGCTGCTGGGCCTGGGGGCACCCTGATGTAAGGAGGCACAGTGCTGGGGAGATCCCGATGTAAGGAGGCACTCTGCGGGGGACACCCTGATGTAAGGAGGCACGCTGCTGAGGACACCTGATGGAAGGAGGCACGCTGCTGGGGGCACCCTGATGTAAGGAGGTACAATCTTGTCAATCTTCCAACGCACACCTTTCTGGCAAAGTAAGGCCTGTGTAGGGGTGGGTGCTGTACGTAGACAAGGCCAACCGTCAACATTTGAAAGTCATCAACCTACCGAAAATCCATCCATGATTAGCGAGGCCAGGACATCAACGGGTACTAGCACTGCAGCGGGCATCACCGGCAAGACCCTTTTTCCTGTTTCCAACGGAGACGCAGACCCAGGAGGGGCATAAAAAAAACACTCAACCCTGCCACCACACAGCAGCAGTCGTCGGGGATCCAGACGTGCCTGATAATGAACTTATCCTCAAGAACCATCACCAACGGTGAGTCCAGACTTTTGTCGAAAGGTCTTTCTTTTTGTCCTTCATTTGACTTTGAGGTCGAGATGTTCAGATTTGAGTGGTCATTAAAGATCAAACAATTTTTCCACACACAACCTAGCACACAGGTCACAAACGCACCAACTCCCTTTAAACTCAGGAGCAAGTTTATACCTCCAGGACAGTTTCACTCCATTGAAAGTAAGTTGTCTAGGAACACACATACGAATCTGAGCCCTGATTAATTTGCCACATTAAGGTCCCTGAAGGAAGACAATAACATCATCATCAAGCCCGCCGATAAAGGCGGGGGCATTGTTATCATGGATTATAGCAACTACAGGGAGGGTATGCTATCCATGCTTGTGGATTCCTCCAGCTACATGATCTCAAAGAGTGACCCCTCACCAGGCACAAAAAATGGCCTGAAGAACCTTGTACATATTGGCCAATCCAGGGGGTGGCTGACTGATGAAACTACTAAATTCCTATTGAATGACCATCCCCGTATGCCAGTGATCCATGGTTTACCGAAGATCCACAAAGGCACCACACCTCTCAAGTTTAGGCCTATTGTATCTGGCACGAGGGCCATCACCCAACCAATGGCCCAATTCATTGACTTCCACTTACAATCCCTGGTAAGGGACCTGCCTGCCTACATCCGTGATACGGGTGACTTCCTAGAGAAACTCCAATCGTTTATCCAATTCCAGGATGACTGGACAATGGCCACTATGGACATTTCATCATTGTACACCTGTATACCCAACACAGCTGGCCTACAGGCTGTTGAACATTTTCTTTCCAGACAAGGGGTTCCAGGGGTACCTAATGGTTACATTCTTGAATGTCTTGGGTTTATTCTATCTAATAATCACTTCATGTTTGAAGGGAAAACCTACACACACATCTGTGGTACAGCCATGGGGAGCTCCGCAGCTCCTTCCTTCGCTAACTTGTTTGTGGGCTACCTTGAAGAAAAGTATATCTTCCCATCCCCGTTATACACTAAATGCGTTAAAAAATTGGTTAGATTTATCAATTACATTTTCCTGATTTGGTCTGGGGATGATGGTGACTTCAATGCATTTGTTGACTTTCTCAACAACATCTTTTCTGGCATAGTGTTCAATCCTGAAACTTCAAAAGACCAGATTTCATTTCTAGATGTACTGATCACCAATTCCCATGGGACACTCACCACATCCCTCCATTACAAACCCACAGACAGGAACACCTTACTACACATCCTGCACATCTGCGCAGAAACCTGCACATTTCACAGTTTGTGAGGGTTTTACGTATATGCTCCAACACGGACGACAGAGAGAAACAACTGAGAAAATGTACCAAAAGTTTGTTGAGCGTGGATACCCCACCCATATACTGGACCAGGCCCTAACCAAAGCTCTGACTAAAAGAACGGTGATTTCCGGACACATTGAGCGACCACTTTTCATACACACATACAATCATGAGTCTGGGGCAATCAGACAGGCAGTTGAACGTAACCTGAACATCCTACAATCTGATAGAACCTTGGGACCAACTATCAGGACCAAACCGATGATAGCATACAAACGGGGTAGAACACTACGGGACCACTTAATACAAGCAGACCCCAGACAGAAGTATGTCACGACGACACCCAAAATCTCACTGAAAACGGGATGTTACAAGTGCTGCAATTGCAACATTTGCAACTCAATCATCAGTGGCAAATACTTTTCGCATCCACATAGGGGATCCGATATGGGAATACTTCAATTGCAACACTGATTACTGCGTATACATGCTCAAATGCCCATGTTCACTGATATATGTGGGTAAAACGGTCGGCCCTTTTAAGAAACGCTTCCAGAAACACAGGAAGGGAGAACAGATTGACCCCAACAAACCAGTAGCGGTACATTTTGTTACCTCTAAACACCAGACGCACGAGTTACGTGGGATGGTGATCGAACGCGTTAAACAGCCCAAAAGGGGAGGTGACCGGGATCAAGCACTTCTACGCCGGGAGGCCTATTGGATATACTCCTTAGGCACAGTGCACCCTGGGGGCCTCAATACCAACTTGTCCTTGACATGTTTTCTTAACGATAGATGATGAGTTCTTTTCTAAAAACTTAAATTACATTACATCCCTTATGGTTCAGTTAATAATCCAGCCCAAGCAGTAACTTGACCCAGACCCGATTTGACAGGTGGGGTATATGATCACGCTGATCGGACACAATAATTTTTGTCTCTTTAGCTTGGCTTTTAGCTGTCTCTTGGTTTTCCCTCCCGCATGCTCCATTGCAATTGAATTCGCCCATGTGACTCAATCTTGATATAATGTGGTTAGTAGTTGGTCAAGGTACGGCACTATAGCGACCGTTTCCTCTAGCAATGGGGTGTGCTTCACAACTTTTCATTCTTTTTTTCTCCTCTTTCTTTTGGTTCCCCACTTGTCCTTTCCTGATTCTTATTGTTAAGTTTCCCCTCAGTTTTTTTCCTTCCATTTATTATATTCCCCCCCCCCCCTTTTTTCCCTTTTTTCCCCTTTTTTCTCCCACTTTTTGCCCTTTTCCTTTTTCTTTTCCTGCTTCCTTTTCCTTGTTTCTTTTTTTGTTCACATCCATCCGATGTGTATTTCTAACTTTTAATTTTAATTTTTATTTATTTTCACTTTTTTATTTGATTTTTATTTATATATTTTTTTCTCTTTTCTTTCTTTTTTCTTTTTTTCTTTTCTTTTCTGTAATTTGTATTTATTGTACTATTTTTCTATATTTACTATTATTTTTATTTTTTTTTTATTTTCAATTTAATTTATTTTACATTTATTTTACTTTGATTTCTTTTTCGATGTAATTTTGTATTCTTTCCCTTTTTTTCTCTTTTTTCTTCTCCAATTTTTGTTTTTTTCCTTCCTTTTTTTCTCCCCCTTTTGTTTTCTCTCCTCCCCTTTTTTTCCCTTTTTTTCTCTTTTTTTCCCCTTTTTTCCTCTTCCTTCTTCCTTTCTTTTGTTTCCTTCTCCTTCCCAGCGTCATCTCTTTCCTTGCTCCCTTTTCCTCTGCCTCTCGCCTTTCGGCTCCAGCACCTCTTAAACGTTTTCACGTAGTTCCTGTGTCCCATGCCTGACATCACTGGTTGCCATAGCTACGACGGCCCCGCAGGTTGGCGTCCTCCCGTCGCCCCGCTGCTATGCGCACCGCGCATGCGCGTCGGACGGGGCACACTGTGATTGGTTGACGGCTCGGCTTGAGGCAGCTGCCTCCCAAGGTCCTAGAGACCGACCCTACACTACAGTAAATGAAAGCTAATATGAGTGATCGGCTGCATACAGAGCAGCGCAATCGCTGTGATATAATGTGACAGCTTATCCTGTGTATACTATGATACTCTAACTCTCATGCCTGGCCAACCCCAATAGTTTTATTTATTTAGGCGGGATTTTGACATCATGTGACGTCAGAGGGAGGGGGGCGGGACCCTTTCTTTCAGTGTTTTCTGTTTTTGTGTGATTTGATTGGTGGTTGATATGTATATAATCTGCTCTTCACTCTTGCACTGTATCACATGCCTGATGAAGGGGTCCTGCTTGGCTCCGAAACGTTGCACTTTCTGTGATGTGATCTCTCTTTGCATAAAGAACTTTTGGACTGTGATCCTTGGGTGTGCTGGCGAATATTTACACCTGATGTAAGGAGGCACGCTGCTGAGGACAGCTTGATGTAAGGAGGCACGATGCCTGGGACATCCTGATGTAAGGAGGCACGGTGCTGGGGACACCCTGATGGAAGGAGGCACGCTGCTGGGGACACCTTGATGTAAGGAGGCACAGTGCTGGGGACACCCTGATGTAAGGCGGCATGGTGCTGGGGACACCCTGATGTAAGGAGGCATGCTGGTGGGGACACCTGATGGCATCTGGTGGCAGGAGACGTGGCAAGTGACACACTCTGGGCTCCCACTGATTATGCATTATTGTGAGTTGAACTATTTCATTTTATATTACAATGTAATAATAGAAATAATGTGTTTCAATCATCCTGACACCACACCAACCATGGTGCCAGGATGATGGAAGCACTAACACCAGGTGTTTGGAGTATCTTTATCTGTTGATTGTTAAACTTTCTGGAATACACATATTGCTATTGTGGTGTAGGACCTGGGCCTGCTATCCCTCCATTCCTCTTTCTTTCCTTCTCTCTCCTTCCCTCCCTATTTAATTCTTGCTTTCTCCCTCCATCCCTCATTCATCTCAGACTCGAGCCACACCCCCCTTTGAGCCACGCACAGTTTAGTTTAAGCCTCACCCGTTTTTCACCATGGCGTGCTAAGCATGCTGCATTTCTTCTGGCTGAAGCTCATTGGCTTTTTCCCACCTAGCCATGCCCCTGGTGGTGCTGTTTGGCAGCTGCCCCTGCAGGGAGGGTGGAGGACAAGTGGGTAATCAGGTTCCTCCAAGGCCTCTGTAGGTGTCATTAGGGAAGCAGCTGTCCGATTAGACACTGCTGCCCTGACTGATCTGGTAGCCATCTTTGATGTGGGCAGTGCTTATAAAAAGCACTGTCCCCTTTGGGTTGGCGTGCAGGAACAGATTCCCCGTTAGTTAGGGACAGTCAGATTAGCAAAGAGCCAGGTTGCTGTGGAAGACGGACAGAGTAGGAACTGTTGCTGTATCTCGAGCAGTAGCCTCCCTCATTAAGGGGCCCCGTTGCCAGTCTACCTTCCAGTCGCCTCCACTGTCAGATGCTATTGTCCACAGTGTGCACCACTACTACTTGTCTGGTTCATTGTAAGTATCCTGGTCCGATGTGTCCGAGTTTGTAGAGCTTGTGGTTCTCTCTCAACATTACCATGTTGAACTATACGCAAAACTTTTTTTTCATTTTGAATAGAGTAAAGGGGAGTTATAAGCCCTGTATTTTTTTTTCTTGACATCTGTGTCCTATTGGGCAGATATGTCTTCATTTCCTGTCCCGCAGTCAAAAAAAAAAGTGAGAGGAAAGTGCAAGGGCCTGCCTGATTTGACACCAATTGAATTGCTTGTTCAGGTGTGTCCACCTATTACACAGTTTTGGTAACTCTAAAGGACACTGTACAAAAATTGTATAAATCAGATTGTATAGTGTACAGTCCCTGACAAAAGTCTTGTCGCTTATCTATTTTGTAGAAACACCTGCTATTAACCTGACTTTTAATTAATCGATTGATGTTAGAAATAGCTCATATGAAAAGCTAAAACCCTCCCAAATGATGTTTAATGCACTGAAATAAATTAGTTTCACTGAAAAAAGATTTACAGAAAGGTCAAATTTTGAGAAGACAAAAGTTTTGTCGCCTATACAGAACAAATTTACTGCAAATACAAAATATGTCAGCAAATTAAGTAGTGGTGCTGTGAGATCCAAATTTAATATCTTGTATGACTTCCATGAGCTTGAAGGACTGCATCCATGCGGTTTGGCAAGGATTCATACAATTTATTGATGAAGTCATCAGGAATAGCAAAGAAAGCAGTCTTGCATGCCTCCCAGAGTTCATCAATATTCTTTGGTTTCGTCTTCCATGCTTCCTCTTTCATCCTACCCCACATATACTCAATGATGTTCATGTCTGGTGACTGGGCTGGCCACTCCTGGAGCATCTTGATCTTCTTCGCCTTGAGGAACTTTGATGTGGAGATGGAAGTATGCGATGGAGCACCATCCTGCTGCAGAATTTGGCCTCTTTTATGGTTGGGAATATAAGAGGTAGTTAAGATCTCTTGGTATTTTAGACTATTGATGTTGCCTTCCACCCTGAAGATCTCTCGCACACCCCCATACTGGATGTAACCCCATTTTTCCGCCACCAAACTTCACTGTTTTCTGGGTGAATCTCGGATCCATGCGGGCTCCAGTAGGTCTCCTGCAATATTTGCGGCAACTGTGGTGTAATTCAACACAAGATTCATCTGAAAAATCCCCCTTCTGCCACTTTTCCATCGTCTATCCTTTTAGCAGGCTGTGGGCCTTTGCAAATGCCACACGGTTTTTCAATTGTCTTTTGTTTAGTGCTGGCTTCTGGGCACTGATTCGACCATGGAGGCCAATTCGAGACAGAATCAGACAAACTGTTCTGGTTGACACAGGGACTTCAGGTGACCAGGTCTCGTGGAGCTCTGCTGCAGTGGAAAATTTGCTGATCTTGGATTTTCGAGCCAAAAACGGTCCTCTCGAGCAGTTGTCTTGCGGGGTCTGCCTGACCTGGGCTTGTCAAAAACGTCTCCAGTCTCTTCAAATCTTTTTTTTATCCTCTGTACTTGACACTGAGACACACTGAAGGTGTCTGCCACATCAGCAGTGGATCTGGTCTTCAGCCTCTTGACAATCAAAACTTTAGTCTCAGGGTGAATCTTAGGCATGTTTGCAGAGGTCTAGTTGCAGTTGATGTGAAGGTCTGGTGTACTGGGGTTCTTTTTATACACACCTGAGACCTAATTGATCCATTATTAGTCACAGGTGAAGCTCATATGACAAGGCGACAACACTTATGTCTTTGCAAAAATTGACTCAATGGGGTTTACCAAGCTGTGAATATTCGAATACTTTTTGACAGTTTTGTTTTGCACTGAAACATTATTACAAAAGCTGTTGGGATTAAAATGAGCCATTTCTTGTAAAAAAATCTTGATTAGAAATATATTTCAGCGGCACTTCAGGTCAATTTGTACACAAGTGACAAGACTTTTGTCAGGGACTGTATGGACATCTTAACACAGGCCGTGCATTACTGGCAGGATCACCAAGGTAAAACTATTGTATCCATCACATCTAAGGGGATCTTACATACCCCATGCTAAGTCAGAATAATAACTCTCTAATCAACTAGGAGTATTGATGAGGTGTGTCGAACATCTGTAGAAAGCCCTATTTCCACAAGGGTCCTTCTCTATAATATGCTGGCAGGGGACAGGCTTTTCTACTCAGGACGTCGCTGCTTCAGAATGAAAATGAACTGTCAGAGCCAGTTCACACTACAGCGACTTGGGAGGCGACTTGTGACGCTCCAAGTTGCCCCCAAGTCGCTTGCCAAGTGAAGTCCCATAGAAGTGAATGTGAGCGGTCTAAATGTACACTACTGAAGTCACTCCGACTTCAGAAAAGGTTCCTGTACTACTTTGAGGCGACTTCTATCCGACTTGTGCCCATAGAAATCAATGGAAGTTGCCTCCAAGTCGGATCCCCCATCTAAACAGAAGCGACTTCACAGTGAAAAGAATAGAATTTATTTTAGGGCAACCCCCTCCCTCCCTTCTCTGATTTGCCACAGCAAAGTCGCCTGGCATGAAGTTGTGTTGTAAGTTGCCTCAAGTCGCGCTATAAGTTGACCAAAGTCGCGCTGAAGTTGCTTTCAAATCACCTAGCAAAGTCGCCCCGCAAGTCGGATCGCCCCTGTGTGAACCGGCTGTAAGACCTTGCACGCCTTTTGTGTTGATGCACCTGCAATGTATTTAGTTGAAAGTTAGATTGGGCTTCTCCAGTCAGTGAATCAAGCAACTGAACTTCACTATTAGAAAAATAATAATGAATGGGGCTCTGCTTTCAATATGTGATGAGATGCCCCAAACCCTGCCACTTATAATTGCAGCATTAAACTAACAGGAAATATTGTTATAGAGCTGGTACCTCTGGATGTCAGACGCCAGGAAGATTTGCTCCAAGTACAGCCAATTTCTTTGGCACGTCATCCACTCCTCCATGGTACGGGAAAAGAGGTTTAGTTTTCTGTCCCATTCATCAACCATGTTCTGAAAGACATATAAAAGGCATCAGCATACTTAATAGGAAACCTTCACTGCTTATGAAACACTAACAGCCATTCTGGTAGATGCTATTTTAAAGAGAACTGCAGTACAAAAACAAAAAACTGCTAGGTGGTAGAGTTTGTATTTGGCAGAAAAGACTTTGCATGTTCTTCTTCCTAACCCAACAAACAAAGGAATTCCTACAAAGAAATAGGGACATGTTTTCAGGGTTGCCTGGTCTCACCAATGTCATCGAGCATGACATTATAACAGAGCCCAATGTCAAGATCCGGTTAAAGCCATATCGCATCCGAGAGGCACATAGAAAGGCAGTATCCGAGTAAGTGAAAAGAATGCATGAATTGGATGTCATTGAAGAATCGCAGAGTGAGTGGTCACGTCCAATCGTTTTGGTACCAAAACCCAATGGCACCCTGCGATTTTGCAATGACTTTAGGAAGCTCAACGAGGTTTCAAAATTTGATGCGTATCCGATGCCCCGGGTAGACGAACTAATTGAGAGGTTGGGTCCCGCCCGGTACATCACCACATTGGATATTACACAAGGGTACTGGCAGATTCCCCTCACCAAGGAAGCCAGGGAGAAAACAGCTTTTTCCACTCCAGAAGGCCACTTCCAGTATAAAAGGATGCCATTCGGCTTACATTCTGCACCGGCTATGTTCCAGAGGTTGATGGACAAAACATTGCGTCCCCATCGACAATACACCTCGGTCTACCTGGATGACATTGTCATTTTCAGTACCGATTGGGAATCCCATCTTCCCCGGGTTCAGGTAGTCATTGACTCTTTGAGGAAAGCAGGGTTCACAATAAATCCCGAGAAGTGTGCAGTTGGGATGGAGGAAGCCAAGTACCTAGGATACATTGTGGGTAGGGGGCTAGTGAAACCTCAGTTGAATAAGGTAGAAGCCATACAGGATTGGCCCCGTCCCCTAACCAAAAAGCAGGTCAGAGCCTTCCTGGGAATAGTTGGCTACTATCAAAGGTTCGTCCCCAACTTTGCCACCATTGCTGCACCACTGACTGACTTAACGAAAGGCAGGAAGTCAGTATTGATAAAATGGAATATGGAGGCTGAAGAAACCTTTCAGAGGCTTAAGGTTGCATTGTGCCAGCATCCGGTGCTGGTGGCTCCTGACTTTTCTAAAGAGTTTGTGGTGCAGACAGATGCCTCAAGTGAGGGCTTAGGAGCAGTGTTGTCTCAACTGGTCAATGGGGAAGAGCACCCCGTAGTTTTTCTCAGTAGGAAACTGACGGCAGCGGAGAGAAACTACGCTGTGGTGGAGCGGGAGTGTCTCGCCATCAAGTGGGCTCTGGACTCCCTGCAATATTTTCTCCTAGGTAGGAGGTTTCGCCTAGTGTCGGACCATGCCCCATTGACCTGGATGAGACAAAACAAGCAGACCAATGCCAGGGTGACAAGATGGTTCCTTTCCCTTCAGGAATTCAATTTCATGGTAGAGCATAGACCCGGGAGACAGCATTAAAATGCCGATGTCCTCTCCCGAGTGCATTGCATGGTGTCAAATGGTGCCTGCAATACCTCTGCGTTGAGCAGAGAGGGGGGGGGGATATGTACAGGATGCCAAGGTTGGGTCCTGGATGGGTGCTATATAGCACCAATATTTGGTTTGTGGTCCCTTTAAAGAGTGTAAGTGTACACCCTGAGGGTAAGTGCTCAGGGGGTCACCCGAGAGGGGTGAGAAGTTCCGGGGATAGCAATATGACAGAGAGGACTGACTCGCAGTTCTCCCTGCATTGATAGAGAGGTAGTAGGGACCCGGAAATTTGGAGGCCCTGAAGTGATCCTAGGGTGGGATGGGGCCTCCACCCCTGACTAAAGGGAGTCCAGCACACACAGGGTTAACAGTCTCCAAGAAGCAGCTCTTAAAGAGAGGAAATGGTGTTAGCTGGTGGTGAGGAGGAGCTGGGAGGAGACACCTGTGTTTGGAGAGCTGGATGTGTGCTGGAGGCTGCTAAAAGACATAACAAGGACTGTGCAAAGTTCTGGGCTGAAGACCCATCAACAAACTGTATGTGCCTTTTACTTTTATTTGCCTTGTGCTGAAGACAAGCGGACTTTCTTTTGTTATTTTTCTATTTCTGAAGTGCTGCAGGAAGCCTTGTTTTGTTTTGCTTACTGGGAAAATAAAAACCCTGTCTAAGTTTACCCGCTTTTGCACTCAATCCTGTGAAGCTACAATCCCCCAACTTTACAATATAATAAAAGACAAACTTTAACGGACGTTTCTAAAAAAATAAACAAAACGTCGGGCCCGACGTCAAGGAAAAAAAGGTGGTGTTTTTCGGTGTTATGCATCGGAGTTTTTGAGCGTTAGTGAGCGTCTGCGTCAATAGGCGTTTTTTAAAAAAAATCATCCCTCTGCTATTTTTCAACCTAAAAACGTCGGCGTCAAAAAAACGCCGGAAAACGCTGGTATAATAATAGGTGGCGTTTGTTGGCATATTGTGGCGTCGGCGTCAAAAAATGCCAAAACGTTACAGCCTCAGAACGCGATGGCTGTGGGTTCTAGTTTCAGCTCACTAACGCCGACGCCATCTACAGCTCAAAAACGCCGACGTTTTTATGGGGCCATTGACTAACATGGAGAGCTGCAAAAAACGCCAGAAAACGCCGGCGTCAAAAAACGTCCGTGTGTATGAGGCCTTATTGTTACAAAAATCGGGGGAGCTAAAAAAGCCTATTTAAAATTACAAAACATTTAAAAGCATATATTGTTTGTAGATAGAACAATATATGGGGACACGCATGGCCTATTTCTATCAATTATATTTTATTTCTACAATTTTGGTCCGCTCCAGATGAAGCGCTGTTCCATAAGCAATACGTACCTATACTTCCAGCAACGGTGGTTTGATTCCCTTCTACCTCATGTATATTGTGGTATTTGATCCTAGTGTTACTACTTGATTACTTCCTATTTTGGGGCATCCACTCTTCTGGTTGTTTTCTAGGTAGAACCTGATGGGCCTGTGTCTATTGACATCAGACTGTCATTAGGATAATTTCTTTCACTGAAAATATATATATGTCTTTTTCTATCTACAAACAATATATGCTTTTAAATGTTTTGTCATTTTAAATGTATGCAGGCTTTTTTAGCCCCCCCGATTTTTGTAACAATAAAGTTCGTCTTTTATTATATTTACACACCGCATGCTCTCAAAGTCCATTATTTCCCTATATCTTTATCCAGCTCTAATATGCAAGTATGCTGTACTGTATATATGTGCATGAGTCCAGCCCACCCACCCTAAGACCCATAAAGTTCTGTTTTTGTAAATGGACAAATGCAGCTTGCTTTGTATTTGAGGAACAGTTTAGATGCTTCTGAGATCTATCTGAAGTCTATTGCCTCTGGACTCCCCCTGATCTGCTTTTGCATTTCTGCTGACTTGTGTAAGGAAAAAGAGGCTATAATATGGACAAGCTTTGTGCTTTTGTGGAACCCATAAGGCCTGCTTAGCCATATTCAAATAGCTTTTCCATTGCCATCACTTTTTTAAGAGGTGCCATACTGTGTAAATGTCAGGAAACCTCTGTTGGAAATCAGGCCGGAATGCCTGTTCCTCTGCACAGGCGCACGTGGGAGCGCGTGGCAGGTGCGTGCATGGGTGCAAGCAGCAGGTGCGCGCGTGTGTGCGCGATGCCACTGATGCCAAACAAGCCATTTAAACTGGACAGCCTCATGCAGCCAGTGCTGTCGATTCTTTAGCGTTCCAGTGTTCCTGAGAGACCCGTTATCTGTATTCCTGTGACCCGGCCTGTCTTGACCCTGCTCTGACCTCCGCCTGCATCAACCCCTGGCTTACCCATGACTACTCTTCTGCCTGCTCCTTGTACTTCTGCTGCCAGCTTGTTGACGACCCTGCCTGAACCTGACCACTCTCCTGCCTGCTCCTTTTGTACCGCATTGCCAGCCAGTTGCCGACCCAGCCTGTACCACCACTCTACCAGTCTGCACAAGCCTTGGAAGGACCCTCACACTCCCATCAGTGACCCAGTCCAGCTCTCATGCCATCCTGCACTCCAGAACCACCTGTCTGCTCTACCAGGGGTTTCCGAATCAGGGTCATAAGAGAGGTTGCTCCCTGCATAAGTCAGACTCCACCCCCAGGTGCGTGACAGTAAAGGACAGCCATGTCTAAGTCTGCACAGGGGCCCTTTCCCATGGATAAACTGTGTGCTCATCTAGCCGGCCTCACCCAGGCCGATAAGAACCTGCAGGATGGCTACACCCGGTTGGAAGAGGAGGTACAAGAGCTCACCGCACCAAATGCTCCAGGAACCAGCCAGCCCGCAGGCCTTGTGGCTCTAACATCTGAACTCAAGGTCCCCTTGCCGGATAGATTCTCTGGGGACCGCAGTAAATTGCAGGACTTTCGCAACTCATGCAAGCTCTACTTCTGCCTGCAGCCCCGCACCTTTGCTCTTGAGACAACAAAGGTAGGACTAGTGATCTCTCTGCTGCAGGGTGAGCCCCAGTCATGGGCTCATCGGCTATTGGAACAGAAAGCTCCAGAGGTCTCAACCCTCTCCCTGTTTTTCCAAGCTATGGCCCAATTGTATGAGGACCCACACCAGGCTGCTACTGCAGAGGCTGCCTAACATGCTCTCCAGCAAGGCCGCCGCCGTTCAGAATTCAGGCGGTGGAGTGCAGAGACACCCTGGAATGATGCAGCACTCTGTTACCAATTCCGCCTGGGCTTATCAGAACCTCTGAAGGATGAGCTGGCCCACGTGGGGGTACCTCAAACCCTGGACACCCTCATTAACCACTTGCCGACCGCCAACCGCAGGTTGACGGCGACAAGGTGGTTCGTTATCGCAAATCGCCGTCATACGACGGCGGCTGCGATAACGCGCACTGTGAGCGCGCGCGCGCCGCCGGAGGCGCGCCCGCGCGCTCACTGTGTTCGGGGAGGGCCAGGGAGCGGGTGCGGCGGCTTCGATTGCCGCCGGCTACCCGCGATGGCCCCCCCGGAGCGAGTGAGCGGAGGTCCGTGTATGTAAACACGGACCTCCGCTCTGTGTGAGGGGGAAGGGCTGTGATCACAGCCTTCCTTTACGTGAAGGCTGTGATAACTTCCCTTCCCCAGCTAGGGCATCCCCCATACAGTTAGAACACGCCCAGGGAACATAGTTAACCCTTAGCGCGCCCCCTGCAGGTTAACCCCTTCACTGCCAATGGCATTTACACAGTAATCAGTGCATTTTTATAGCACTGATCGCTGTATAAATGCCAATGGTCCCAAAAAAGTGTCAAAATGGTCCGCCATGTCCGCTGAAATATCGCAGTACCGCAAAAAATCGCAGATTTTTAGTAAAAAATAAAAAAAAATGAAAAACCCCAAAAATGAATTCTCATCATCCGTAAACGCGGCCACTTTTGCGCAAACCAATCAATAAACGCCAATTGCGATTTTTTTTATCGCAAATATGAGGAAGAATATAAATCGGCCAAAAACAGTGAAAAAAAATTTTTTTTATATTTTTTTTTTTGGATTTGTATTTGAGCAAAAAGTAAGAAATTGTTTTTTTTGCAAAATTGTCGCTCTTCTTTTGTTTATAGCGGCGATCAGAAATGACGCAGCGGTGATCAAATACCACCAAAAGAAAGCTCTATTTGTGGGAAAAAAAGGACGCAAATTTCGTTTGGGTACAACGTCGCACGACCGCGCAATTGTCAGTTAAAGCGACGCAGTGCCGAATCGCAAAAAGGGCTCCGGTCCTAAAGCTGGAAATCCTTCCGGGGCTGAAGTGGTTAACCTGGTGATCCAGATCGACTGACGCCTCAGGGAACGTAGAAACAAGCGATCCCCAGGGACCACACGGCTTACCTGGATGCTTCCTCGTGTTCCCAGCTACCCTGGTCCGGCTCCCTCTGCTCCAGCAACTTCCTCCTCCTGTCCACTGGATTGTCCCAAGCCAATGCAGATAGGGCTCCTCCGCCCATCACTTACCCCTGGAAGAAAGACAATGACACCGGACCCACATCCTGTGTCTCTAGTGTGGGGAACCGGGGCATGTAGTGAGGTCTTGCCCCGCTAAGCTCAGTAAGTGTTCTCCAACTACTGTAAGTGAAGTACCTGCTACGCCTAGTAACACCTCTCATCTTGTTCTATCCATTTCTCTGCAGCTTCCCGGAGGGACTCTCCTGGTCCCTGCAATTATTGACTCTGGAGCATGCAGCTGCTTTGTGGATCAAGCATTTGCAGCACTGCGCCAGATCCCTCTTCAACCGAAGGCTCACAAGATGGTCATCCGCCTGGCTGATGGGTTCATAATTAAATCTGGCATGGTCACACACAAGACCCTTCCCCTACCTGCTGAGACGGCGGATGGCCATCAGGAACTGCTTCTCTTGGATGCCGTTGCATTCCCTCTCTTCCCCATCATCCTATGCCTACCCTGGCTTCGAGCACATAGCCCCAGCATCGATTGGGTCACCGGGGATATCAAATTCCTGTCTACTTATTGTTACCACCACTGCCTGAAGAGGACTGAGGAAGCGGCCCCTACCTTGCTAAGCCTGGATTCCGATTCAGACTCTGACATCCGCCAATCTGTTCCCCCAGTGTATCACAACTTCCTGGATATGTTTAGCAAGAAGGGTGCCGAAAATCTACCACCTCACAGACCCTATGACTGCCTGATTGAGCTCCTACCTGAGGTGGAAGTACCTTTTGGAAGGATCTACCCGCTTTCGGAACCAGAGTTAACAGGCCTCAAGGCCTATCTGGGTGACAGTATCAAGAAAGGCTTCATCCGGCCCTCCACGTCTCCCGCGGATGCCGGGATATTCTTTGTGGAGAAGAAGGATCATTCCTTGCAGTCCTGCATCGATTACAGGGAGCTTAACAAAATCACGGTCAAGAACCGCTACCCTCTTCTGGAACTGTTTCAAAGATTGGGGTCCGCAACCATCTTTCACCAAGCTGGACCTTCGCTGGGCATATAATCTCGTCCGCATTCGGGAAGGCGACGAGTGGAAGACCGCCTTCTGAACCCATTTCGGGCACTACGAATATCAAGTCATGCCCATCGGGCTCTGTAATGATGCGACTACCTTCCAACACTTCGTTAATGATGTGTTCCAAGACTACCTAGACCTGTTTGTGATCATTTATCTGGATGATATCCTGATCTTTTCCTCTTCCCTAGAGAAGCATCGCAGGCATGTCTCTGGCAGCATGGACTATACGCTAAGGCAGAGATGTGCTTTTGAGCGACCCGATATCCAATTCGTCAGTTTAGTCATCTCAGTTACTGGCATCAATATGGATCCACAAAAGGTCTCCACTATCTTGGACCAGTGGACAAGAAAGGGGTCCAACATTTCGTGGGTTTCGCCAACTTTTATAGAAAATTCATTAACCTCCCTGGCGGTATGATTCTGTCTGGAATTTTGTTCCAAAAGTGGTACAATTATTTTGCATGAAAATTTGGCGTTTTATATTGTAGGCCTGTAATTCTTAGGAATAACTCACTTAAATCTGTCCAAACAAGAGTCTAGTAGACATCCCGGGTATGAAAAAGTTTGAAAAATGAAATCATAAATTATAATATAATAAATAACTAAAAATAAGCTCAGTTGCAGAATTGTCGCTGTCGTCACTTTCAGTTGCTGATGATAAATTTCCCCAAAAATCAGTATCACTCAATTCTGCAAATGATTCTTATTTACTATCGGTGTTTTCTAGCTGATCAAAAACCACTTTTGACGCAAAGGGACACTTTTTGGTTGCTATGGACATTCTCAAGTTTCCTGGCAGAAAGAATGACATTTATTATATAAAAGTGCATGCAGGGCTCTGGGCAAACCACTAGGGACAAAGGGGGTGTGAAATGTTTTCATACAGTAATGTAATCTATAAGATTACAGTGTACTGTATGTGTACTGTGTGTTTTACTTTTTGAATTTCCCGCCGGTCTCCGTCCCCGTGCGACGCGACGCTCGCAGGGAACGGAGCCCGGCACACAGGAATCATCTGGCCGCGGGGAGACAAGCTGACACCGCGGGAGGACATCGCTGGATCCAGGGGACAAGGTAAGAAACATTGCCTGGATCCAGCGATGCAATCCCGAGTGTGGCTCGGGGTTACCGCTCTTGGTGCTGAAATTCCACCCCGAGCCACACTCGGGAATACCGCTAGGAAGGTTAAGGGGTTCTCTGCCATAATTGCCCCAATCACTAAACTGACGAAGCAGAATGTTCGATTCCACTGGTCCACCGAGGCCCAAACAGCCTTCCAGACTCTGAAAAGGCTCTTCACATCAGCACCCATATTGAAACATCCTGATCCAGCCCTGCCCTACGTCCTGGAGGTGGACGCTTTAGAGACTGCTGTAGGGGCTGTTCTCTCCCAGATGCAAGGTTCCAAGGCCCTGCTCCACCCCATAGCATTTTTCTCCTGAAAGTTATCAGCACCAGAAAAAAACTATGATGTAGGAGATAGGGAACTCCTAGCTATCAAGTCTGCCCTTGAGGAATGGCGGTACTTGCTTGAGGGGGCCACACATCCCATTTTGATTTATACGGACCACAAAAACTTGGAATACTTGAGAACAGCCAAGAGACTGAAACCCCGTCAGGCCCGGTGGGCACTCTTTTTCTCAAGATTTCTGTGCCATATAACGTACAGGCCTGGGTCGAAGGATATAAAGCCAGGCGCCCTGTCCCGGATGTTTTGTGAGCCTGGAAACACAATTCCTCAGGATACTATCCTTCCCCCTCTGAACTTTTTACTAACCCAGGAAGACTTGCTTTCCCAGATCAGACAATCCCTTGTTGGGTCCACCGGTCCCTCGGACTCCAGGTTGCTAGTAAAGGATGGGCTATAGTGGTACGGCAGCAAGGTCTTCGTCCCAGTGGAACAACGCCTAACCGTCCTAGTGCTGTGCCATGACCACAAGTTGGCTGGGCACTTTGGTGCTCGTAAGACAGCCGAGCTGCTCTCGTGCTCCTTCTGGTGGTTGTTAGCCGATGAGGACTGCAAGAAATATGTTAGCACTTGTCCCACCTGAGCCCAGAACAAGACCAATAAAACCAAGGTTTGGGGCCTCTTGAATCCGCTCCCCGTACCGGAACATCCTTGGTCTTGGAAATCTATGGACTTTATCGTTGAACTGCCTCCATCTGAAGGGTACACCACTATCTTCATGGTTGTCAACCGCATGACTAAAATGGCCCATTTTATCCCCATGAAGGGCACACCCACTGCTGCCGAAACAAGGTCAAGGAGATTGTCTGTCTCCACGAAATCCCAGTCAACATTGTGTCGGATCGTGAAGTCCAGTTTACGTCTAGGTTCTGGAAGGCCCTATGCTCATCTTTGAAGATTGAGTTATCATTTTCCTCAGCTTATCCTGAGACCAATGGCCAGACCGAGAGAACAAACTAGACATTGGAACAGTACCTTCATTGTTTCTCCTCGTTCTCTCAGGATGATTGGGCCACATTACTGCTGTTGGCCGAATTCGCCTATATTAACACCATCCACTCAGCCACCAAACAGTCTCCATTCTGGGTGAATTATGGCTTTCATCCCACGTTCCTGCCTAATCTGACCCCTGAAAGTGTGGTGCCGTACAGGAAACTACAAACTTCTTTGAGAAAAACAATAAACTCTTACAGAAAACGATTTCCAGAACCCAACAGGGAAGCCTTCGATAAAAGAAGACGAGGGGAACTGGAATTGCAGTCGGGTAACTAAGTCTGGCTTGCCACCAGGAACCTGAGGTTGGCGTGCCCCTCAAAGAAGTTGGGGCCTAGGTTCATTGGGCCCTTCCCTGTGAAGAGGAGGATCAACAGGGTGGCATACAAACTTGACCTTCCTCCATCTCTACACAGGGGGAGTTCGAGGTCGAAGCCATCCTGGACTGTAGGAAGAGGGGCGGCTCTATCCAGTACCTAGTCAAGTGGAAGAGGTACGGCCCTGAGGAAAACTCCTGGGAACCAGAAACTAATATTCATGTGGAGGAACTGATCAGATCATTCAAGAGGAACCAGCCAGAAAGAAGCGCCCGCCTGGGCATCCAGAGGCTACCACTTGGGGGGGGGCAATGTCAGGAAACCTCTGTTGGAAATCAGGTTGGAATGCCTGTTCCTCTGCGCAGGCAGGTGCGCGTATGGGTGCGCGCGTGCACGCGGCAGCTGCACACGCATGTGCGCAACGCTACTGGCGCCAAACAAGCCATTTAAACCGGACAGCACCATGCAGCCAGTGCTGTCCATTCTACAGTGTTCCAGTGTTCGTGAGAGACCCGTTATCTGTTTTCCTGTTTCCTGTGACCCAGACTGTCTTGACCTTTCGCCTGCACCGACCCCGGCTTACCCACGACTACTCTTCTGCCTGCTCTTTGTACTTCTGCTGCCAGCTTGTTGACGACCCTGCCTGAACCTGACTACTCTCCTGCCTGCTCCTTCTGTACCGCATTGCCAGCCAGTTGCCGACCCAGCCTGTACCACCACTCTACCAGAGCCTTGGAAGGACCCTCACACTCCCATCTGTGACCCAGTCCAGCCCTCGTGCCATCCTGCATTCCTGAACCACCTGTCTGCTCTACCAGGGGTTCCCGAATCAGGGTCGTAAGAGAGGTTGCTCCCTGCATAAGTCAGACCCCACCACCAGGTGCGTGACAGTAAGCTGGAGGGGGAAAAGGAAGGGGTGTAAGTGTGGAGGAGGGGTTATGAAGTTAGGGGTTTAAAGTTGAACATAAAGTGAAATAAGTATCTCACTTTATTTATTATCCCATAGTAAAAGCAAGCAGCGGGGACATACTGCAATTGTAAAGGTATAAAAGGGTTATCTACATATCTGTCACAGCAAGATATAGCAACCTTACAAGAGGACCTCAATAAAATAATGGAGTGGGCAACTACAAGGCGAATTAGGTTTAATGTCAACAAAATGTAAGTAATGCACGTGAGGGCTAAAAATGTGAATACTAGTTACTCGCTTAGGGGAGAACCTCTGGGGGAATCAAGGATGGAAAAAGACCTGGGGGGGTCCTAGTAGAAGACAGACTGAGCAATAGCATGCAATGCCAAGCTGCAGCAAGCAAAGATAGCAGAATATCAGCATAAAAAAGGGAATTTACTCAAGAGATAAAACTATAATCCTGCCACTTTAAAAATCTTAGGTTTGGCTTCATCTAGAGTATGCCGTCAAGTTCTGGTCACCAATCCTCAGGAGGGAGGTGCGGGAACTGGAGAGAGTCCAGAGAAAGGCAACAAAGTTAATAAGAGGACTGGAGGACCTCAGCTACAAGAAACAACTACAAACATTAAACTTATTCTCCCTGGAGAAGAGAAGTAATATGATAGCGATATATAAATACCTCAATGGCGATTCTGGCAGAGGGAATAAACTATTCAGTCTCAGGGAGTGTTAGAAGACACCAGGTCACTCAATGAAATTGGAGGAGAACCTTAACCTTAAACTGTGTAGGGGGTTTATCACTGTCAGGGCAGTAAGGATGAGGAATTCAGCTCCACAATTGGCGGTGTCAGCGGGAAGTATTGATAGTTTTAAACAAAAAACTCTTGGACAGGTATCTTAGCAAACACAATACACAGGGAAAAGGGAAATGCTTTTTTAAATGAACACACACCCACACAGGTTGAACTGGAAGGACTGATGTCTTTATTCAACCTTACCAATGGTGTAACTAAATCTACTGTTATAGAAGGAAATGGTTTGGTTATGTTACCAGAACAGCAAGTCATAGTAGCTAACCATAGCCAACTCTAAATATCTGTTTTTTTTTGTTTGTTTTTTCTTGTTTTGGATTGACTAGAAAAGGGTTAAAACATCTGTCAATTTCCTTTTTGCAGTCAGTGTCCTATGGGAGAGATTTTCCTTCACTTTCTGTCCTGGAGATGAAACAGGAACTTAAAGGAAACCTTCACAAAGAAGGGAGTACTCCCCTTAGACGGTTGTCACCCAAGCAGATGTCCCCATTAGAAGACTTTTCCTCACCACTGTTAAAATTTTGGATTTCCCATCACCTTCTGTAGCAGTAACGATGGTCACTAATACAAATGGGGGGGGGGGGGATTTTTCTAACGGGGACAGAGACAAAAAAAACCCTGGCAACCCTTCTAAACTCTGCTCAACACAAAAATATCTTAAGTTTTTACTCTTTTATAATTTATTGATTGATTTATTTAGCTGCTGGTTTTTCCTCTTCTTCTTCCATCCTTTCAACCTATGACATTATACCTCTCAACCTATGACATTATACCTCTTTTGCCTTATTACCCGACCTGAAGGCATACCATTATATAATGGCCGGCTCAATTTTTAAGAATAGGTTTAGTAAGCAATATTCAGATCCCAAAGTTGAGGGATGAAAACCATATATCATGATCACAATTTTATATTAATTACAACTTTTTTTTAGAAATCAATAATTGGACCACAGAGTTAACAGATAAAATTATATGTTAGTATAAAAAATTCATAATAAATACTGAATATATAACACCTTGCTGTCATAACAAAAAAGTGTGCCATCTTTTCATATATGATTATTCTGTTATACTTTATACAATGTCTAATAACTGTATTTGTTATACATTACACTTAAAAAAAAAAAAAAAAATATTAAAATGAAATTTTTTCTTTAGATACATTTCAAAAGTTATGCTTACTTCACCCACCTCCCCCCACCAGTGACCTTTCTACATATTCAGGTCTCATAGGGGTCCAAACCATTTTGTGCACAGCAGTTTATGTTCTCAACTTAGAAACTCATGTTTATATTTTGTGTGTTTGCAGCAGTGCTACCGGCACCATAGGAAATTATGTTCTTATTAAAACGCACGCTGAGTAGTTTCGCCCCTCTTTCACGACTTCTAATTTTGTTCATTGTTGCTCAGGCACGCATGCAATTCCCCAAAAACTCATATGCCAAGTTGCTATAATTATAATATCATTTTATGTTTTACATTAAAAGATTCATTAATTGTAAATGAGTCCCAAAATAGTTGCACATGTGTAATAAACACACAGAACACTTTTCAAAATTTTTGCTGTAAATGTCACCTTTTACTGTACTGAATTATTTTGGGTTCTGTAAATGTTACAAGACAGAACTGGGCAAAAAATATTGTAAAGAAGGCATTTAAATAAAAACCTCCACTAAAAGCTAATAAAATTACAGTCCATAAAGTAATATCACTTAGTTTGTTCACCAACAACTGGAAGCAAGTCTCTGCACCTAAATTCCTGAATCTCATTGATTCTCTCCCCCGGGTACATTATGGCAGCAATTCAGATTCAATTCACACTCAGATACCCACACACACTACACACGTGTGCTCTGACGGAAATAACATAATAAATTGCCAATCCAACCTGTGCAAATTTATCTCAGGAGAAGTAACACACATTTCATTAGTAGCTACTGTATGTAATTAATTACAAAATAATTATATAATACAGTGATTCTTTAACAGAACTATTGTTATCACTGCTCATTCTTCAGTCTGTCAAGCAGTGCAAGCAACAGAAAGATTAAGGATAGGATGTGAGGACCCCTCCATTTTTTTTAAGATAACATTTTTTAAAGGACAACCCTGCCTTTGGTTAAAGTGGTCCTCTAAGGCATGATCCCACCTGTTTGTGTGCAGCCAATTGGACACATGGAGAAATGCTTACATACAGTGCCTTGAAAAATAATTCATACCCCTTGAAATTGTTCACATTTTGTCATATTACAACCAAAAACATAAATGTATTTTATTGGGATTTTATGTGATAGACCAACACAAAGTGCCACACAATTGTGAAGTGGAAGGAAAATGATAAATGGTTTTCAAATTTCTTTTTACAAATAAATATCTGAGAAGTGTGGCGACATTTGTATTCAGCCCCCTTTACTCTGATACTCCTAACTAAAATCTAGTAGAACTAATCGCCTTCAAAAGTCACCTGATTAGTAAATAGAGTCCACCTGTGTGTAATTTAATCTCAGTATAAATACAGCTGTTCTGTGAAGCCCACAGAGATTTGTTAGAGAACTTTAGTGAACAAACAGCATCACAAGGCCAAGGAACACACCAGACAAGTCAAGGATAAAGTTGTGGAGAAGTTTAAAGCAGGGTTAGGTCCCAAGCTTTGAACATCTCACAGAGCACTGTTCAATCCATCATCTGAAAATGAAGAGAGTGTGGCACAACTGCAAACCTACCAACACATGGCCAGCCACCTAAACTGACAGGCCAGGCAAGGAGAGCATTAATCAAAGAAGCAGCCAAGAAGCCCATGGTAACTCTGGAGAAGCTGCAGAGATCCACAGCTCAGGTGGGAGAATCTGTCCACAGGACAATTATTGGTCGTGTACTCCACAAATCTGCCCTTTATGGAAGAGTGGCAAGAAGCAAGCCATTGTTGAAAGAAAGCCATAAGAAGTCCCGTTTGCAGCTTGCGAGAAGCCATATGGGGGACACAGCAAACATGTGGAAGAAGGTGCTCTGGTCAGATGAGACCAAAATTGAAATTTTTGGCCTAAAAGAAAAATGCTATGTGTGGCAGAAAACTAAAACTGTACATCACGCGGAACACGCCATCCCCACTGTGAAACATGGTGGTGGCAGCATCATGTTGTGGGGATGCTTTTCTTCAGCAGGGAAAGAGAAGCTGTTCAGAGTTGATGGGAAGATAGATGGAGCCAAATACAGGGCAATATTATAAGAAAACCTGTTAGAGTCTGCAAAAGACTAGAGAGTGGGGCGGAGGTTCACCTTCCAGCAGAACAACGACCCTAAACATACAATCAGAGCTACAATGAAATGGCTTAGATCAAAGCATATTCAAGTGTTAGAATGGCCCATTTAAAGTCCAGATCAAAATCCAATTGAGAATCTGTGGCAAAAAATTGCTGTTCACAGACGCTCTCCATCCAATCTGACAGAGATTGAGCTATTTTGCATAGAAGAATAGGCAAAAATGTCACTCTTTAGATGTACAAAGCTGGTAGAGACCTCCCCAAAAAGACTTGCAGCTGTAATTGCAGTGAAAGGCGGTTCTACAAAGTATTGACTCAGGGGGGCTGAATACAAATGCACACCAACACTTTTCAGATATTTATTTGTAAAAAATATTGAAAACCTTTTATCATTTCACATTTCACTTCACAATTATGTGCCACTTTGTGTTGGTCTATCACATAAAATCCCAATAAAATACATTTACGTTTTTTGGTGGTAACATGACAAAATGTGTCAAATTTCAATGGATATGAATACTTTTTCAAGGCACTGTACATCCTCAATCCAGAGATTTTCACTATGTGGCCTTGCTTAAAAACTGCTAAAAACTCTTTGACCTGCGCATGCACACAAAAAATCAACAAAATCGATTTAATCTCCATTAAATGAAATGCATTAGAGCCAGTGAGGAAGTGATTTTAAAGGGTGCAGAGAGCTTTAAATGAATCTTAAAGGTAAGTATGTCCCCTAGACCTATTACTGTGCCAACCCTAGCCTTAACGCAACCCCAATGGTAACCATAACCCTCAACCAAAGAATAACCCTAGTGTTAAGTCTACAAATAAAGTAATATAGTCACCATGTCAACACACACATGACTTTGTTTATAAATAAAACTACGTGACAATGAGAGCGATGGTGAAAGTAGATTTATCAATGGAGCCATGGATCATATTGTTAGCCAACGTGGTTATTGATGGTTTTGTTGGTGAAAAAAACCAAGTGATGCAATAGGGTATAACATGGCTTTGTTGGGAAACAATAATATCTCTAAAGCCAAAGAACCTGCATTTTCAAAAATTCAGCAATGCCAGCCTATCGATTTCCCTCAGCACCCTTAACACCTGTTTCTTTTAAAAGGAAAAATAATATAAATACATTTTGGGGCTTATCATCCAATATGTCAACAGGAAAGGTTACCTTGATTGGTCCACAGTAACGAGAGCCCTTCACAGTGGAGAGAATAACCTGACTTTCCTCTAATTGAGTCATAATATCCTCTGCAGAGGCAATAATCAGGATCTCAGAGAGTTCAGACTGGTGCACTACTAGTTTGAATTCAGTTTTATTCCAGAGCGTGATCATTTTATTCAGCATCCCCTTCAGGGTGGCTTCATTTGTTGCCGTTGTAGAAATGTCAATTATTTTATCTTTGTGTTGAAATATCTAAATTGCAAAAAAACAAAAACAAAAACAAAAAAAACCAGAACAAAATCAGGAAATATAATCATAAAAAAGATTCTTAAAAGAGAAGTTTGGGAATAGAAAAAAATACTCATGGGGAACATAAAAAAATGAACAAACATACTCACCTAGATGGCTGCAGCATTGATACCAGCTGCTGTTGTCCCTTGCCTCCTGTACACCATGAACTGAGAAATCAAAGACCACTGATTATTCATTTCTCAGTATTCAGTCTTCAGGGACTGACAGTCACCGGCTCTCTGCTCTGCCCTTCCAACGCTCACTGGAGCTCCGAGCTGTGGAGGGATTGGGAGTGGCCAGCTCAGGTTATCAGCAGCACGCTAAGAGGCTGAGCCAGCTGCCAGTCCAGGCATCTGGGTGGAACCTGACTGTAAAGTTGGGATCTTTCCAGAGTTTGGACTGCCTGAGTGACGTCATCCGACAGTGGGCTTTAGCATGCTATCGGCAGAAAACGGGCCACAGGAGTGCAGAACGAAGTACACTCCTCTGATCCATAGGAGAAATAGGGCCAAAATAGCTTTGGGTATACTTCTCCTTTAAAGCAGTGTTAAACCCACAAACAAATATTTATTATATCAGAGCTTACCAATTCTTAAATTTGATGTCTGCATTAGTTTCCTTTTTTATGCTTTCTTTCTTCTATTTTCATCTGTCGATCCAGCCAGTAAGTTTGTTGTTTTTCAACAGAAAAGCTCTCTTGCAGTTACAGGGGTGAGACAGAACATTTAATCCTGGCAGGGACACTTAAAATTATCAGCTTTCATTTTTGTAAGACCTTTATCCCAAAAGAGAAAAACGTTTGCTGTAACTGGTTATAAAGTATTAGCTGGAGTTTGGCTTTAATTTGTTAGTGTATTTCAATTTGTTAGTACTTTTTAAAACTCCCCTTCCCCCAGACTGACAATGCTGATGTCCAAATCTGCCCCCTGTGCTCCTTCATCCAGAGTGGCATCTGTGTAATGCAAGAGGTGTGTTACTGGCCAGATCACCAGGTAAAAGCAGGAAAAATCCTAAAATAAGATAACTGATGCAGCCACCACATCCAATAATTGGTAAGCTGCAATATACAGTATTACATTTTTGGTTTTGGGTTCAACTTTAAAATGCATAAAACCAGTATACAGGGCTTTTCAATACTTCTACATGCTCTCATCCCTGAAAGATACAACAGGGAGTAAAAAGGTTTACGTAGAAAAACAATATATATAAAATACTTTCATAAGGAAGGTATGTGGCTGACATTTGGTATTAGAATCCTAATTTACAAAAGTATCAAATAAACACTCTTTTGTTCACATGGGGTCAAAATACAGACAGATCTTGCCATGAAGTAGACATATCCACATGGATAAATCCAACACATTTTGATAACAATCTATATAGAGGGTACATAGTTGAACAAAATCAGCAAAAACTATTAAAAACAAATGCTTAAACTGTTACTAAACTGAGACCCTGCCATTCACTATATCTGGTCTCCCCCAGTACACAAAACATGGAAATGCAATAGTTTTAGTAAATATAAACTGAGAAAAAAAAAAACCTCTCTAGCAATACACACCAAGCTGAGTAGCCTGACTCCATAGACCAGGGGTGCCCAACCGCTGGCCCGCGAGTCACATGTGGCCCCGGGGCGCCCTCCGATGTGGCCCGCCACCTCCTGCTCTTAGATGGCGGGTCGGCAAGCCTAGATCGCGGGACCCGACATGCCCATCTGAAAAACAAAGCCGCCGCTAGTGGAAGCAAAGCCGATGCTTCCTGTATAGCGCCGACTCCTTCACAGGCGGAGTGATACCAAATGTACTCCATCTGTGACTGGAGAGATATACAGGAAGCATCGGCTTTGCTCTCTAGTGCAGCCGCATGCTTCCTCCTGTCACACAGATGCTCGGAAATAGCGGGTTGGGAACCCATGATCGGGGACAGCAGCACCAGCTAGAAGTACCCCCAGCAGTTCCCCCAAGCAGTACCCCAGCAGTACTCTCAGCAGTACCCTCAGCAGTACCCCCCAGCAGTACCCCCAGCAGTACACTCAGCAGTACCCCCCATCAGTATCCTCAGCAGTACCCCCCATCAGTATCCTCAGCAGTACCCACAGCAGTACCCCCCAGCAGTATCCTCAGCAGTACCCCCCAGCAGTACCCACAGCAGTACCCACAGCAGTACCCACAGCAGTACCCACAGCAGTATCCTCAGCAGTACTCCCAGCAGTATCCTCAGCTGTACCCCCAGCAGTATCCTCAGCAGTACCCCCCAGCAGTACCTACAGCAGTACCCCCCAGAAGTATCCTCAGCAGTACCCTCAGC
>BLSH010531876.1:1276150-1289730 GCA_018402905.1 Glandirana rugosa
CCCCCCCCCCCCCCCGTTGAGGGCATATGGGCTGGTATGGTTTGGGGGGGCACGCTTTTTTTTCCCACTTTTTTCTAGTGCTGGCAACGTTTTTTTTTCATTCAGTTGTCAGCGGGGAAGCCTGTTGACAGCTGATGACTTATCCATTGTTAAGGACAAAGCTCCTTACAACCAGCTATTCACTGTGCCCTGATTGGGCAAAGCTTTGAGCCAATCAGCCAATGAGGGCTTAGAATGCACTGTGCAGGGATGCGCTCAGCGGGTGAACATCCCACAGAGCACCCCAAAATTCGGGTGTTCGCTGAATGGGCGAACAGGTGATGGTCGGGCTGAACTTTTGTTTGCCCAACTCTAATCACTACAAAAACAAACAAGCAAAATGAATGGACAAATGTAAATATGAATGGTAAAAAAAAAAAGGGGTTAAATACTTTTCTCTTCTTCTTTTCTCTTCAGAGAAGCCTATCCTGCCACCACCTAATTACATTTTTTATAATTTCCATCAGCTCATCCCCCACAGTTATTACCCTCTCGTATCACTTGACCCTCCCTCCTAGATTGTAAGCTCTAACGAGCAGGGCCCTCTAATTCCTCCTGTATTGAATTGAATTGTATTGTAATTGTACCGTCTGCCCTAATGTTGTAAAGCAATGTGCAAACTGTCGGCACTATATAAATCCTGTATGATAATAATAATAATAACAATAATAATAATAATAATAATAATAATAAATCTGTTTCACTTTGCAGAAATATTTTGTAGATGTACATAAAAGAATTAATTACAAATTACACTGTAGAAACAATATTGGCAAAATATATTTAGAAACCAAACCTAAAAACAGACGATGAACTTAGATGGCGGGAGTGATTTCCCATCCACCTCAAATGCGTGGATGGGGGAATCAGGTAATATCTTTTTCCGTTCAACCTGCTGGTTGAAAAAAAAAAAAAAAACAATGATTAAATGCATGGTCTGCCTTAAGCCTTGTACACACGGTGCAACGGTTGTATGAAAACGGCCGTACAACCTCTTGTTGTACGATCATCCAACCGTTAGTATGCGTGATTAGAACAGCCGACGTGCGGCAGTCGTACAACAGAAGTTAGATGAGCAGGCTAGAAAACTTTGGTTGTACAACAAGCGGTCGTACTGTTGTACCGTGTGTACAGAGAAGTTGGTCCAACAAGTTGTACCGTGCAAAACACGCATGCTCAGAAGTCAGGAACACTGGGAATTGTCCATTCGTGTAAACCTACATTCCTAGTTCACAAATCACATTCACCTGAACTTCCTCTTTATACGCTCAAAGCACTTCACCACGTTAGGCTTGGTTGTACGATCGCTTAGTGCATGTCAGTACAGGAGATACAACAGCCAGCATACGATTTTGGACGTCCGGTCATACGACCGTCACATCGTGTGTACGAGACTTTAGTCTGTTGTTTTTCAATAGCTCAAGCTCTGTTGCGAGGAAGAAGGAATCCAAACCACCACACTTCAAAAACAAGCCCAGATATCAAACAGATGAATGAAAAGTGGTTTCAGCCTGGTTCCACCCAGGCCACACCCTCTACACATTTTGCCCTGCCCATAGGGCTTAGTCATGGAGGTACAGGCTCAAGCTCCATAGCATTTGTGTAGCAGTTTGGAGTGTTGAGACAAACCTTTTGCCACTGACCGAGGTGCTTACAATGATCAGTTTTTTTATTCATGTAAAACCTTTATACCATAACAACAGCTGCTGCAACTGTGTGTTTAACTGCAGTGTGAGCTGAAGTTTGGCTTCAATTTGTTAGTGTATCCAAATCTGCTAGTCCATCTAACACTCCCCCCTCCCCTCCGCAGACTGACAATGTTGCTGTCCAAAGGTGCCACTGTGCTCCTTCATCCAGAGTGGGGGAACTCTAATACAGAAGGTGTATTACTGATCAGATCACCAGGTGAAAACAGGGGAAAAGCCTATAGAAAGAAAACGAATGCAGCTACCACCTCTAAGGACTATTTCATTTTTGGTTTTGGGTTTAATACCGCTTTAAATTGCATAAAACTGCATATGCCCAAGGTCCACAGTGGTAGCAGCATCCTCAGACACCCCTCCCAAGCTTTTATAGCTGCAAAGGGTCTGTCAACTCAATATTGAACCCTAGGGACTAAGACTGGGATGCCATTAAAGTTCATGTGCGTGTAAAGGCAGATCTCCCAATACTCTTGGTAATGTAGTGTAGACTAGATAAGCATAAATCCATTTACAGATGTGTCCCACACAACTTGCTATGGACCTACGTAGAGTACTGCGCCCTCTTCTAACCTCTGGCAGCATAGGTGATGTAATCAATTGCTAGGCATCTAGCTCAGAAATGTTGTAGCACCAGTATGGAACACTTGGAGTGCTAATGCTACATATTCTATAAAAGGGCAGCATTGTTGCTTATTTCATTTTATTTGCAGGAAGCACCTAGCAGAGCTCTTGCTTTTACATCATGTTGGGCAAGTTCACAGCTTGCCAGATCTCGCTAGTTGGCATTTGATTTAGTCAGGACTCAGTCAGCCATGGACTAATGCCTCAAACACACGGAGCAACTGTTGTATGGCCGCACGTTCAACAATCGGCTGTTGGCGGTTGTGTCTAGCGTACTGACATGAGCCAAATAACAGGCCAACAAAGACGAATGTAGTGACGTGTTATGAGCGTATAACAAGGAAGTTCAGGTGAATGTGATTTGTGAATTAGGAACACAGGTTTACACGGCTGAGCACTTCCTGGATTCAGAGCATGCATTTTTACACTTTCAACTTTTGTTGGCCCAACTTCTGTACACACGAGTGAACAGTCGTACAACAGCTTGTTGGCCAACAAAAGTTTTCTAGTTTGCTCATCCAACTTCTGTTGTACGACTGTCAAACGTCGGCTGTTGTAATCGCGCGTACTAACGGTCGGATTATCGTCCAAGAAGCTGTTGCACGACCGTTGTTGTATGACAGTTGCACCGTGTATACGGGCCATAAGACTGGGATGGCATTAAAGTTCATGTGCGTGTTAAGGTCGGCGTTCCGATACTTTTGACAATAAAGTGTATCTAGTATAAGTCTAATATGAAATCCTTAGTCCTTTGAGAGAAAAACCACTGTGTGTTTGTCTAGCACAGCTTGAATTAAATAATTCATCTGCGGTTCACAGACACCAATTTAGGTTATATGGCCCAAGGCAGCACAGCTTTTAAATCCAGATCTAGTTTGCCAAAAAAATATAATTGAAATCTAAACTGCCTTCAACTTTTCTTATGTAATGATTGTTAAGATTATGCTAACTGCCACATACAAAACGCAAATCTCTCATTTTGCCACATATTAATGGATATATCGACAGTTTATCCACCGAGCAGGAAATTAGCAATTAGAGAAATAATTCTGTGGCAAACAGTAAAAACAGCGAGATAATGAGAACTTCGAATGTCTTATTTTTTAATATCATTTATTTCCTCAGGGAAAGATTATCTCAGCTAAAGGGGCATTGCTGTCCAGGTACATAATTCCATATTTGTATTTTCTAAAAATCTCAGTTGCAACACTTTTTGCTCAAATAATTTAGTTAGTTTACACTTACTCTAAATTCCAGAAGATTTCCCAAGGTGAAATTCTTGTCTCTCGTAATCATTCGACCAATAGTAAAATGTATGGCATCCCAATGTCGAGCTTGGAGACAAGGATTCCTTAGTGCCACCACAATGGGTAAACTTTGTTTAAAGTCCAAGATGGATTGCTTCAGACTGGTCACAACATCATTGGGCGGTAATCCTAGAAAGGGGTCAAAAATTGGTTTTATCTGGTTTTATAAGCTCCAACATATCTTGCTTTGCAAGGTAAAAACATACAAGAGCTATGACGATAAGTGAATGTAAACCCATGCAGGAAAATCTCTTATAAGCTTTCCTGTTCAAAACTTTTATTTGGGGTTTTTGAGTACAGCATAAAGCTATTATAAGCTTTAACATGTTAATGTAATTTTAAAATTCATCCATTATTTTTATTGCTGCAGTTTTCAATAAAATAATACCTAGCAACTCTGCCATGAAGGTCTTTGTATAGGTACTTCTTCTTATAAGATGGCAATGCTTTGTCCCTGTCTCCTAATTGCTAGCCTGTCTCAAACACCCTTGATAGAGACAAAAGCCTAGTATACATGGGCCAAATTTTGGGTGAAATTGGCCGGTTCAATAAAAACCGTCCGACATTCGGGCCGTGTGCATGTTGCCAATAGCTGAGTGCGTTGACTGGAGTTTTCTGTCAGAACACAATAGGGCAGCAGGGGAAATCGCTGTACTAACATCGGATTGTTAGTATAGCGGCTCTGACCGCTGTACTAACTAATGGTGTGTACTAGGCTTTAAAGTTGTCATGGTGACAAAAACTGGTTAGACATGATCCATTGTTGTCACTATCAGGAAACCTGCCCTAAGAAAGCAATACGGTTATCGCTGGATTGCAAATACAGGAAATATTTACAGGAGTTCAGCAGCACTGAGATACAACAAAGAATTAAAAAGAGGGTGAAAACAAGCATTTTATTTTAAAAATGACACGTGTTTATTATACTAAGGCTGGATTCAAATTGCAACACAGAGTGGATCACAGCAGGGGTCTGGTGTGTCCCCATGCACCATTTCAGGTCCGATTTCAGCCGGATAATTGGCTGAATTTGGACCTCAAACAGACCAGAAGATGCACAGCACTCCTGTGCAATTCGCATCGGAGCCGCTCCAGAGATGTGTGAACCGCCTCTCCTGACATGCAAATTGGATGCGCAGTAGTGTGAACCCAGCCTTTATGTCATTTAATAAGGGTTTATACAGTTGTGCTCATAAGTTTACATACCCTGGCAGAATTTATGATTTCTTGGCCATTTTTCAGAGAATATGAACAATAACACAAAAATGTTTCTTTCACTCATGGTTAGTGTTTGGCTGAAGCCATTTATTATCAATCAACTGTGTTTACTCTTTTTAAATCATAATGACAACAGAAACTACCCAAATAAACCCTGATCAAACGTTTACATACCCTGGTGATATTGGCCTGATAATATGCACACAAGTTGACGCAAAGGGGTTTGAATGGCTATTAAAGGTAACCATCCTCACTTGTGATCTGTTTGCTTGTAATTAGTGTGTGTGTGTGTAAAAGGTCAATGAATTTCTGGACTCCTGACAGACTCTTGCATCTTTCATCCAGTGCTGCACTGACGTTTCTGGATTCTGAGTCATGGGGAAAGCAAAAGAATTGTCAGAGGATCTGCGGGAAAAGGTAGTTGGAACTGTATAAAACAGGAAAGGGATATAAAAAGATATCCAAGGAATTGAGAATGCCAATCAGCAGTGTTCAAACTCTAATCAAGAAATGAGGGGTTCTGTTGAAACCAAAGACTCAGGTAGACCAACTAAAATTTCAGCCACAACTGCCAGGAAAATTGTTTGGGAGGCAAAGAAAAACCCACAAATAACTCCAGGTGAAATACAGGACTCTCTGAAACACGGGGTGTGGCTGTTTCAAGATGCACAATAAGGGGGCACTTGAAGAAAGATGGGCTGCATGGTCGAGTCGCCAGAATAAAGCCATTACTACGCAAATGCCACAAAGTATCCCACTAACAATACGCCAAACAGCACAGAGACAAGCCTCAAACCTTCTGACACATAGTAATTTGGAGTGATGAGACGAAAATTTAGCTTTTTGGCCACAACCATAAACTCTATATTTGGAGAGGAGTCAACAAGGCTTGTGAAACACAGAGGTGGATCGCTGATGTTTTGGGGATGTGTGAGCTACAAAGGCATAGGAAATTTGTTCAAAATTGATGGCAAGATGAATGAAGTATGTTGTTAAAAATACTGGAGGACGGAGGCTAACTGGGCTCCCCTCAAACATATCGAGTCATCTATCCATACAGGGTAACCCATGGTTTCTGCCGTTCACTATGCACAATATTTTTAACTCTGGAGTGCACTAGGTTTAAAGAAGATAACCTCTTTGTATCAGGATACGTCTGGACAGTTTAAGTTCTTTCAGAGACTTGCACAGGAATACCATCTTCCGCCCTTTCAAGCTTTTCACTATCACCAGTTAGTAGATTACCTCCGCTCTTGCCATCATCAGTCTTTTGTGGATTTGGTCATTACATGGGACTCCTATTCCATCTCAGAACTGTATCCCTATCTTATTGCTCACCAGTCAGCTAAATACAAGCTTGCTCCATTTCGCAAGTGGTCAACCATCCTCAATGACGATGAACTGCCCGAGAAAATCCTTGAAGGCTATTGTCGTATTCGCAAGCTTACTATCTCTGAAACCTGGCGCGAAACACAGTTTAAAATCATACATAGAGCTTATTACCCATATTGCCATAATAAGGACAACCCCACCCAGGCACATTGCCCTTGGTGTTGGGTGCAGCGCCCTACCTTACTACACCGCCTCTGGGAATGCTCGCATGTTACTGCTTACTGGGACTCTATACTAGGCTACATATTGCAAATCAGTCATGACAAAGTATCTAAAACCCTGCAAATGTGCCTTTTTGGATGCGATCCTTCTTCGTCCTCCTCCTCAGGTGCAGAGGCAACTAATCTCTCATGCTGGACCCATCTGTTCCTCTTAGTCGCCCGTCAGACTATCATGCAACAGTGGATTCAACCTACACCTCCCAAACTTGCACATGCGAAACAGGCGATGTTATCACTCTTCCATCTTGAGAGACTGGACACTATTGTCCTTAACTTTAAATCCACTGCTCAATTTTTCGTGAAATGGCGTAAATACATGGGATCTACTTTAACGCAGGAAGACCTCCAAAAATGCATGCAGCCATTCCGTTTCACAGAGTGGTACCTAAAACGAGATGTTGCTAACTGCTAAATCCTCCGTGGTTCTTCTACACAAGATCCTTCCTAGCTTAAGAACTGAAACTCTTTCTTAGAAGTACCCTTGACGGACACTATTAGAAAACTTCTACGGTTCTTTTGGCAGTACCTCACCTGAGTTGTTATATATGTCATTCACTCCTAGGGGTGACATTGTTCTATGTTTAATAATTGAATGTCTAGTTCTCACTACGGTACGGCATTTACTTTATGATTATGGGTAAATATGTTGCTCAAACACTACCCCCTCCCCTACCCCCTATCCCTCCCCCCCCCCCCAATTACTTTCAGCTGTCAATATATTGTATGTGCAATTGGATATACCTTGCTAGCTGCCGTCTGCAGCACCATGTTTTAATACGGATATGCTTATGTCTCTTGTACTTTTCGAAAACCTCAATAAAAATATTTTATAAAAAAAAAAAAAATACTGGAGGAACATTTGCATTCATCAGCCAGGAAGCTGCGCATGGGACGTACTTGGACATTCCAACAGGACAATGATCCAAAACGCAAGGCCAAGTTGACCTGTCATAAAGAGCCTCATCCACAAATACCACAAAAGACTTCAAGCTGTCATTGATGTTAAAGGGGGCAATACACGGTATTAAGAACTGGGGTATGTAAACTTTTGATCAGGGTCATTTGGGTAGTTTCTGTTGTCATTATGATTTAAAAAGAGTAAACACAGTTGACTGATAATAAATGGCTTCAGCCAAACACTAACCATGAGTGAAAGAAATGGTTTTGTGTTATTCATATTCTCTGAAAAATGGCCAAGAATTCATAAATTCTGCCAGGGTATGTAAACTTATGAGCACAACTGTATGTACTTTAAATGCCACTACTTGAAACAAAAGCTATAAAAACGTGGCCCAAAAAGCTTACAATCTACAAAGAGAAAGGCAATGTAAAGGAAATTTGTCAGCAAAAAAATTGATAGGCTGTTTAAACAGAGCATATGATGAAAAAAATACACCAGCTGAGGTTACTTTCAGTGAAAATTGCAAGACAAAATTGTCACTAGATACAGAGAGTAGGGCAACTTAATTAGTATATAAATCTTTGATTTTACTGTGAAATTCAAACTTGCCCCCCACCCCCTTACACCTTGTGTGCCAATAGGCAAGACCTGAGGATGAGGTGCCTAAAAGCTTGAAATTTATAGATACAGTAAAGTCAAGATTTCCATATAACTTCATATATCTGTATCTTTGGACCCACTCATTCCTCTGATAATCGATTTTTGAATCTATTCATGATAAGCACAGTTTGCAAGGTTTGTGGAAATTTTACTTTACACCCCATTCACACCTGTGCATCTTGCCAGAAGACTAAAGACATCAAAGTCGCATGACAAGTGGTACCCCATGTTCTCCAATGATAACCGTTCATATACTGTATGAGCGAGTTAAAGTCTTAGTGACTTCAGAGTAGTTCCTGAACTAATTTGGTCCGACTTTCACGCAACTTGAGGGCCATAGACCTCAATGTTAACCCTCACAAGTTGCATGAAAATTGTACCAAGATGTTTTACATCCAACAGTGGTGCAACAGTGGGCTCCTCTTTGCAGAGGGACAACAAGTCACATCTAAGTTGTGCCCATCCAAAGTTGTGTTAAAGTAGCATTAAACTTGCACCAAAGTTGCACTCCAAAGTTGTGCAACTGTGGAGTAGTACAAGTGTGAATGAAGCTTTAAAGTGAACATATTCTCCATTTTAAACTTTTAAAAGTCCTGCTCAAAGATACCCTGTCAGGGAAAAAATAATGTAAATAAAGGTGCCCTGCAAAAGAAGACACTGCATACTCTCCTCTTCGGTAGCCTGCGTCTCATACCTTCCCTCTATTTCAGAGCTATCTCTGCCTGTGTTTTTTAGGCCTCATTTACACTGCTGCTGGTAAACGGACGTTTTGAGGCATTTGTGCATTTTTTTCAGCTGCCCCTGAACTTTCCTCTATGTTATCTTGTCATTTACACAGGGTCGTTTAAGGTCATTTCCAGGCAGTTGAGTTTAAAGGCTTTTTTGGAATGCAAAAAAATGGGTTCAGACGCCAGTTCAGAGGCATTTGAAATGCCAAACAGCTTGTAAATGCCACTAAACGCGGTAACTCACGTCTAGAACCGTTTAGTTTACAGCCATTTCCATTCTAAAAAAAAAAAAATAGCAATTTTAGAAGCCGGCTTCTAGCTGTCAAAAAAAAAAAATCATTCAGGGGAGGTTGATTAAGCATCCCATGTAAATGGAGCCTAACATTCAACACTTCCAGGAGTGGTGAAAACCTTGTTAAATGGTTCCATCTTCAGACCCCTATGTCATTTCAAAACACAGATTCTGCACAGACTGAGGGGAGTTAGAACACAAGAGGCTGTAAGAGAGAAGAATATACAAAGGGGATACTAAAGGCAAGTAGGGCGTTCACTTTGCAAGGGACATTGCACTTTGCAAGGGAATTTGCCCCAGAGCTTGGTGAATGTTGTGAACTTTCACTTTCAAAGAATACCCCATCACATGCAAGGGTAAAAAAGGCATTTTTGCTTGCACATGATTGGATGATGGACATCAGTAGAGCTTCACCTCATTCATTAAGTTAGGTGGCAAATTCCCTTGAAAACTGCAACTTCCCTTGCAAAATCAACAGCCTAATAAATTAATGATTACTCCCGCCCTATGGGGACAAATGTTAAAGCTGCTAGCACACTGTCTTTATAAACCAAAATCAATATAAGATAATAAAAAATTGTATACAGTGGTGTAGCGCCACCTCACTATATACAATTTTTTTTAAAATTGACAGCCTATTTGCCTTTAGTAAATCAACTCCAATGTCTTCTTTTTCAGTGCACCTTTAATTGCATTACCCTAACAGTGTCACTTTAACTGGTTCCACACCGCACGCAGTATATTTACTGCGGCGGTGTGGACGCTGAGCGTGAATCAAAAGGTGGCGATTCGCGCAGGCGCAGCTAGGGGGCGATCGCGTGCCGCCGGCGGCGTGCTCTCGTGCTTGACACACACGGGAGGAGTGTGCCCGTGGCTCGGGCGAACCCGATGTCCGCCGGCGAGCCGTGATGAGTTGCTACAGCCAAAGAGCGGGGAACGCGCCAATGTAAACACGGTGGTTCCCCGCTCTGTCAATGGGGACATAGGAGATCTACTGTTCCCTGTTAGCCCAGCCCCCCCACAGTTAGAACACCCCCAGGGAACACAGTTAACCCCTAGATCCCCCCCCCTGCAGGTTAACCCCTTCACTGCCAATGAAATTTATACAGTAATCAGTGGAGATTTAAATTTCCGATCACTGTATAAAGGTCATTGGTCCCAAAAAAGTGTCAAAAATGTCCAACATGTCCGCCCCAATATCGCAGCACCGCTAAAAATCGCAGATCGCCGCCATTACTAGTAAAAAATAAAAAAAAAATAAAAACCCCAGAAATTAATTCTCATCATCCGTAAACGCGGCAACTTTACGCGAACCAATCAATAAACGCCGATTGCGATTTTTTTTTTACCAAAAATATGAGGAAGGAAATAAATCGGCCAAAACTGATGAAAAAAAAATGTTTCTATATTTTTTGGATTAGAATTTTAGCAAAAATTAAGAAATATTGGTTTTTTTTTGCAAAATTGCCGCTTTCTTTGTTTATAGCGGTGATCAGAAATCACGCAGCGGTGATCAAATACCACCAAAAGAAAGCTCTATTTGTGGGAAAAAGAGGACGCACATTTTGTTTGGGTACAACCTCGCACAACCGCGCAATTTTCAGTTAAAGCGACGCAGTGCCGAATCGCAAAAAGTGCTCTGGTCCTAACCTGGGAAATCCTTCCAGGACTGAAGTGGTTAAAGAGACATGTCACCTTGTAGGGCAAAGTGAAAGTGTCTCTGGAATGGGCATCCCCCAACCCCTTGATACTCATTTGGACTCTTTAAGGTCCTTTTAACCTTTCTGGTTGTGTTAGTGAATACAGCACACACCTAGTCAAGTGACAGTATTTTCAGCCAATTGCTAGGCCTTGGCACCATCAGAGGGGAGCAGGTCACAAATCCCACCCATTCATTCTTATTGACTGTGAGGAAGTGCTGATAAGCTGAGAATGAGGGGGCCAGGGGGGGGCCTTTGCAGAGACATTGTCATTGTGCCCATTTGGTCAAAGTGTCAGATCCTTTTACCTGCAGACAACACAAGATGGCTCCTATTACCTTTGTTAGCAAAGAAAGCCTCTTTTGTACTGTGGCATTGGCATTTTGTCAGCTTTGATTGTTTCTGCTAGCCAAATAAGCAGTGCTTTATAGTATTTCAAACTTGCAAACAATAATGACAAACTACCTTTTTCAAGCATAAACAACGTGTGGCTGAATCGATTGACATCTCGCTGTATTATGTCCACATTGAGGCTTTCGAATGAGGTGAGTCTCCACTCTGCTGACAGTCTTGCCCATTCTTCTTTTGCTTCCCAAAGGAGCTTCCTCAAACTCAAATCAGACTCAACCTCGGCAAGCTCGCCATTGACCATCTGGGTGGTGATGGCATCTCCAGAGCTCTTCTGCGATAGCAACACATCCAATAACTTTGCCTTCATCTGAGTGATTGAACTGCCAAACCGCTCCTGGTATGAGGAGTAACATTGAGCTTTGTTGGCGATAACTTCAAACTCCTCCAACAAGTTGACGATGACTTCTTTGGCTTCCAGAGGGAAAGTGTCAACTTCTAGAAGTATTGGGTTCCTTACCTACCAATATAAATTGATTTTATTTCCACAGCAATAGTGGGGGTATCATTGTCAGTTACAACCATGTGTACAAACTTCTGTACTCACATAAATACAGCTTCAGTTAAGTACTAATTAATGAGAATGACATCCGTAATTTTGTCAACAATAATATTTTGGCAGCCAATGATTAAAGTTTAACTAAAAGCAAAGCTTTTCGTTAGGGATAGAGTGGAGAAGTATTAGAACTGTTTTTATTGCTGTCTGTGCCCCTATTAGGGCCGGTTCACACATAGGTGATCCGATCTCCATGCCAGGCGACTTTGCCTGTGGCCAATCAGAGAAGGGAGGGAGGGGGTTGCCTGGGTAATTTGTGGGAAGTACCTGTGTAAATTCTTTTCTTTTTCCTGTAAAGTCGCTTCAATATAAATGGGGATCCGACTGAGGGACGACTTCCATTGAATTCCTTGGGCACAAGCCGGATAGAAGTCGCCTTGAAGTAGTACAGGAACCTTTTTTGAAGTCAGAGCGACTTCAGTAATGTTCATTAAGAAGGCTCTCATTCACTTCAATGGAATTTCTGATGTCAAATGACTTGGGGCGACACAAGTTGGAGCGCAAGTCGCGGCAGTGTGAACCGGCCCTTAGGGAGATTCACCCTCTCTATTTGTTCTGTTTAGTGTTATCATCAAAAGTGAAAGTAAAAAAAAATCCCACATTTGGGGTTGATATCTGAACACTAATAGAGGAGAAACCTTCCAATGTGGGTACCAGTTCTGGTGACACACCAGGATTCCCTCACTTTGGAGGGACTTCCTCTCACTTCCTGTTTTGACTATTGGACAGGGAGTGAAGGGGAAATCTCCCCAATAGGACACAGATTGCAAAAAACTGATGGGGCTGTAACCTTCCCTTACTCTATTTAAAATGGGGGGGGGGAAAAAGTTTTGCATTTAGGTACACTTCAAAAAAAAACTAAGAAAAATGTTTAATTTATTACTGCCAAAAAACAATATAAGAACATATTTGAAATCAGCAGGGTCCTGATTTATATATGTACCATTATACTGATGGTTTTCATCAACTCCAGTAGGCCTGCCACAGGCTTGTTCATAGATTATGCTTCCATCTCCCTCAAGAGCTGGTTCTGTCCAGCTCACTAGATCGTTTTAAAAAAGGCCTGGATTCTTTCCTAAATGCACACAATATAACTGGATACTAATATTTATAGGTAAAGTTGATCCAGGGAATATCTGATTGCCTCTTGGGGGATCAGGAAGGGTTTTTTTCCCCTGCTGGAGCAAATTGGATCATGCTTTACGGGGTTTTTTTTTGCCCTCCTTTGGATCAACTGTGGGTATCAGATAGTGTATATGTAAGTTTTAAAAATAATTAACAAAATCTGCGCTTATGGAAAATCAATATAAATAATACACCCGGTGTTCCCTGAAAAGAAATCAATCAATCTAGAGACCAATATATGTATAAGGGGCTGCTGCTACATAAGTAGATACTCATGAATAACATAAAAACAAAACGGCAGCGCCACCTATAAGTGATAATACCAAAATATTGTATAAATGTGATAACAATCAATAAAGTGATATAACAATAAATAATAATCAAAAAAGTCCATAAATCAAGTGCTCCGTGCTCAGTCAAGTGCCAAATAATAGACGTGGTGCTCGGTGATAATCCCCCGTTGTGACCCCACTCACCAGAACAAATGGACCCCCAGCTTTTCAGTCTGGGGATCAAATAAGCCAAATCCTGGTGCTGGTCAGAAAGGGTGATGGTGACGAGGACCTTTGCTTTGCTAGAATTAGGACTCGATCCAGAACTTCAAGAATCCAGAAATATGGATAAACAACGCCTTTGAGTATATCTGTGAGGAACTCAGCATAGGACCATCACACCCAGAATGTCTGCTTCCAATCCAACACTGCAGGAG
>BLSH010531876.1:1290526-1301972 GCA_018402905.1 Glandirana rugosa
TCTGAGCATTCCGGTGTCTTTTGTTGACACCACCTACTGGCTTCTTAAGAGAGGGACCTCTTCTTTTGTGGGAAGTGTTGTCAACCGGTCTAGTTCTTGTGAGAGGTCCTCCATCCACATACACACAGTTTCAGTTGTTAGTTCTCTTCTGAAGTGGTCGCACTTATGTCTCCCAAGTGGTGTTCTACATTTGGTAACCACTCGGAGTTTTTGTCCTTTCGGTCTAATCTCAAACGGTTTGTTGTAGATTTTTCGGAAGTGTCAAGACCTTGTTGTAGGATACCTGTCTACTCTGGTTCTAGTTGAACATGGTCTTGATCTTGGTCTCATCTGTCCATAGGATGTTGTTCCAGAACTGTGAAGGCTTTTTAGATGTTGTTTGGCAAACTCTAATCTGGCTTTCCTGTTTTTGAGGCTCACCAATGGTTTACATCTTGTGGTGAACCCTCTGTATTCACGCTGGTGAAGTCTTCTCTTGATTGTTGACTTTGACACACATACACCTACCTCCTGGAGAGTGTTCTTGATCTGGCCAACTGTTGTGAAGGGTGTTTTCTTCTCCAGGGAGAGAATTCTTCGGTCATCCACCACAGTTGTTTTCTGTGGCCTTACGAGTCTTTTGGTGTTGCTGAGCTCACCAGTGCGTTCTTTCTTTTTAAGGATGTTCCAAACAGTTGATTTGGCCACACCTAATGTTTTTGCTATCTCTCTGGTGGGTTTGTTTTGTTTTTTCAGCCTAATGATGGCTTGCTTCACTGATAGTGACAGCTCTTTGGATCTCATATTGAGAATTGACAGCAACAGATTCCAAATGCAAATAGCACACTTGAAATGAACTCTGGACCTTTTATCTGCTCCTTGTAAATGGGATAATGAGGGAATAACACACACCTGGCCATGGAACAGCTGAGCAGCCAATTGTCCCATTACTTTTGGTCCCTTAAAAAGTGGGAGGCACATATACAAACGGTTGTAATTCCTACACCATTCACCTGATTTGGATGTAAATGCCCTCAAAATAAAGCTGAAAGTCTACAGTTAAAGCACATCTTGTTTGTTTCATTTCAAATCCATTGTGGTGGTGTATAGAGCCAAAAAAGAGTAGAATTGTGTAGATTTCTAAATATTTATGGACCTGACTGTATGTGGACACCTCTCCAAATTATTGAGTACAGGTAAAATGAAGGGTACTGTTAATGCTACAGCATACAAAAACTTTATAGATAATTATGTTTCCAACTTTTTCCCCCGTTCGGAGAAGGCCCTTTTGTGCTCGCATGAGTCCTGTGCCCTTGTGTGCAAAGCCAGCTCCATAAAAACATGGTTTGAGGAGTTTGGTGCGGATGGACCGCAAAGAGCCTGCACAGAGCCCTGACCACAACCCTCCCAAACTCTTCTCGAAAAATTTGCTGACAGTCTTGCCGGTTAACAGCTCTCCTTTCCTCACACAGACATAGCGTGGGAGCAAAGAACTGCTGATAGCCGGCAAGTCTGTTTACATATGATCAGCTGACCACATAGTAAAGCGCCAAAAAGATTAGAATTGTGTTGATGTCCCAATATTTATGGACCTGACTGTATATGTCTTGGAGATGAAGACAGACATGGGGCTGTGGGAAATGAAGACAGACATAGGGCTATTGGAGCTGAGGAAACTTTTTTATTGGCTTAAAGAAGGCAGGAGTAGTGAGGGGTGGAGTTGGATGTCAGTTGAGTGCAGTGTCAGATGTGTAGGGGCATCAAGATGGAAGAAACACAGTATTAGAACAGGAGGGTGTTGAGGTGAGGTGGGTGCAGAGGATGTTGGGGAGCATTATCTGGTAAATGACAACAGAGATGGGGCCGTGGATGGTGAATACAGACAAAGGGCAGTTGGAGGTAATGGCTTGGGGGGAGGAAGGGATAGTGGGAAGTAGTGAGTAGCAGTGAAGGGAGGAGCTGGATGACAAGCGACACAGGCAGTGTCAGGTATGTAGGGGCATCCAGATAGGGTTATTTAGAAGCAAGCGAGCTGGAAGTCAGGGGGGGGGGGGCTGGGGTGCTGGCACTGTAGCCACCTGTATTCCAACTGCATTTACCTAGCCCCTGACATTGCTTTCCCTGTTCACCAGCTGCTCCCCCCCCACACACACACACACACACACACACACCACACCACACCACACCACATCACTGTACCCACCTGTCCCCTGCTTCCGTCACATTTTCCCATGTTCAACAGACTGATGGCACTCTGCACCACTGCTGCATTCTCTATATACAACACCCTTCTATCATTTCCCTCATCAAGGACCAGTGACCCACAATTGCTTGTTCTCCAGCTCCCCCACTGCCCCAGCAGCCACCTGTCATGCTGCACCCTTGCCAATGCCAACTAAATCCACTGCACCCAATCTCCCAGGACCCCTATTGCTGAATACAATTTAGTCACAAGTCGCTGCATCAACTTTTATAAACTATTACTGTACTCTAGATTCATACCATAAGCTCATGTTTGCACACCTGGCATGAAATTTGCGCAACTGGCATTTTGCACACTGAACTGCCCCCAGAAATGTAGCATGCCACATGCCACCAGAATACTAGCATGGAGTTATTCGGGGTGGCTGAGAAGAATGGTATGGGGAGATGGCTGAGACAGGAAGCAGTATCAGAAAAAGAGGGTGTTGGAAAAGGGGAGATGAAAGTGGGGAATTCTTGTCCAGGAGAGACAAGTCAAGAAGCTGTGGCAATTTAGGCAACTTGGATAATAGCTGTGTGGCAGAGGGAGTAAAGTAAGATGGGAGGGGTGTGGGGGATTAAGGGGCAATGAATCTAGAAGTGAGGAGGTGGCTGAGAATGCAGTATCAGAACCTAAGGGTGTGTTGGGAGAGGAAAGATGGGTGCAATGGAAGTGGGGGAGCTTTGTCCTGAAGTTGATGGCAGTTGATGGCAACTTGGATAATACATGAGGGTGGGGGAGGGATAGTGAGGGGTGGCACTGGATAGCATGAGAGTGCAGTGTCAGGTTGTGCAGGCACCCAGATAGGGAGATTCATGGCAAATAAGCTGAAAGTCAGGAGAGGACGGCAGTGTTAGGTTGCTGGCAGCTGCAGGAAGCTAAAGCAGGGGAACTGGATGAGAGGGGTAGCAGTATTAGGGCTGTAGTCAGTAAAGGGGGGGGGGGGGAGACAGCAGGATTGTAAGGTCACATGGGGAAAACTGTCTGGGGAAAAGGTGTCAGCACAAGGTGAGACAACTTGAATTATAGTTGAGGGATAAGGGGTAAGCTGGACAGCAGATGAGTGCAATCTCAGGTTGTGTGGGAGCACCCAGATGGGGTTGGGGGGCTGGTAATTAGGGGCAGCATGGTAACAGAGAAGTTTTGGGAGAAAGGGGCAGCAGTATTAGGTGTGAAAGGAATAAGGGTGGGGAAGAGCAGTTGTGTAGGGTAACATGGGGAACTCGGTTTGGGGAAAACGGGGCAAAGATGGTAGGAGGCAAGAGGAGGCTTTGGCATGTGAAACAGGGTAATGTACAACATACAGCTGATGAGTGAGGGAAGTAATATAGTGACGCCTGACTGTAGGTGGGTGTAGAGCTAATGGAATTGGGAGATGAGAGAAGGCGAGGATCATTGAGAATTTGGGGGTGCAGACTGATGGAAGAAAGATGACTGTTGGTTACTTTGATCCAGGGAGGGGCAGAGCATTGGGCATGCACAATTGTAGTGGAGATACAGGGTGACACTGGCATGCTGCTGGATGATGCAAGCTGGATAGTGGGCTGCTTCCTCTTTAGATTTTAGTTCTGTAAAACCACTTCTAATATCAACTTTATGAAGCAGTAAGGCCCATCTGGAATTAGAGTCAGCTGTGCTACTTTTATTAAAAAATGTATTAAGGTGATTTGTAAATTTTATTTTAATTTCAGGGTTGGTAAAAAAAATCTTTATTAAGTCTCCATCTGTAGGGGGTATTAGAATGCAGGGGAAATTCTAATATAATGGAAATAATTTTTGAGATTGGGCGAGGTTACACTGCTATAAATTTCATTTTTAGTTTTTAGGGAAATACACAGTACTCGTTAAAGTAGAACAAACACTTGCTTAACATGATATGTTGAACTTTCCTTTCTGTACTATAATCTGCTTTATAGCAGCCTCTTCCTTTAGAAACCCCTTCCATGGAATGCTTGCACCACACTGAGCATTACCGTACATGCACAAAACCAGTGCAGGCAATAAACTTACTTTGATCTTGAAATCCATTAACTCAAAGTGCAAGTTAGAAATATACTTGTCTAAATCCCCGCTGAACTTCACAATGTCCTCATCCTTCTTAGCTTCGCAGTAGAGAACCATGGATTTCAGCTGCTGGAAGCAGGGGGTTAGGCTCTGATACATCGCCGTTTCCTCCGAAGAGATGTTGATACCATAGTCTTTAGCAACAGAGTACAGCTGGATGATGGTATTATATTGTTTTTCGAAGGCAGGAATGTCCGAAGAGATCTGACCCAGGAATGTCAGGTGCTCCACAAACTCTTCCACGTTGGTCAACACCAGGTTTAGCCTTTGCAATGACTTATGTATGACCTGGAAGAGAATACAGATATGTTCAGCAGGAAAAGATATGTTTAGCAGGAAAATAAATATAACATGGCAGCTTGGGGACCAAGTCTAACTTTTCTGCATTTTCTATTGGTAGCATATTTGCAGTTCCTTACCCATTGTCTAAATTGCATCACCATTTCTTCCTTATTCACTTATATGTTGCTTTACTGTGTATTTCTGGATCCCATTTTGGCAGCCATTACTGTACATAGAGGAGCCCCTGACGATAAGGTAGCTTCAATCCATGTTGTGTCTAAGATCATAGACTGATTTGAATATTGGGTAACTTTAAAAGCATAGAGTGTTATTTACCTGCACAGTGGAGTTTGGACTGAAGTAGGGAGGGACAAGCACTAGGACAATATAGAGCATAGTTGACAATATCTGAAAAAAAAATCCAGGGACATGTAGGGATCAGGGATTCATCACCCCTGAAAGTATGTTGCAAAATTAAAAAAGCTTGCTCTGTAAAGAAGAAGTCCCGCCACCCACACCACTGTTCTTTGCTCCAAACTAGAATTATGATGCTCTAGAAAATTCTCCTCATCCAACAAACCTCTATGAGCCTCTGATTCCTAGTCCCTCGTCAAACAGTGTGGTTCCTTCCTGTGTCTTTAAGCAATCAGCAGGAACTGCCTTGAACAGATTCATTCTTCATTTTAACGTTGGAAGCAATGAGCATAGCAGTCCCAGACAGTCTGAACAGACTATGGGCCACTTCCCCTTTAAGTGGTCAGATTGGATACTTATGAAATAACATCCCAGCAAATCTGCGACAATTATTTGAACTCAAGTTTGGCCCGCTAGCAACAACAATCAAAGTATACCTCAAAAGGTGGAATTAAAAAACATTTAGCTGGTTCGGCCTCAACAACGTGCTAAAGAAAAATGTTCTCCAATGCCTCTTATATTCCCCTTCAAACTTTCCCAATTCAGCTCCCCAAGGGATTTTTAAAAGACCTACACACCTACTTTCTGAAATACATATGAGCAGAGGGAAAATCCAGGGTAAGAAGGTCCCCGGCCCTGACCCATCCTGACGCTCCCTAAATCCAAAGGAGGAATAGGGTTTCCTGGTCCTGTTAAATATCCATAGAACAATCATTTATTTCTACTGAGCCTGCTGTCAGGTCTGGCAGGAGAAAAGATGACCTACTATCTCTTGGAATTAAGCTCCACCTTTTTATTGGCCAAACGTTACAAGCACTCAAGAGCCTTTTTCAAACCACTACATTTGTCCACTACGCTGAGTCCTTTGACCCCAATCGTAAACCCTCCTCGGTTTTTCCAAAACACCTCAGACCCTCAATAGATGATGCCTGTTTAGAATAACTCACTTCTCTATCCGTAAAATAATAATGAATAGTTCAAAACTTATGTCCACTTACTCCACTGACCTAGGTTTCATGAGACATCTCAGACCCATTTCCTACCTTAGATCTCTAACAGATGCAATAAAAACACTGTGCACCAATACCCTATTTGATACACTTTGCATGGACCAAACTCCTATCCATGATTCAATATCCCTACTTTACTCCTTCTTAACCAATCAGGTCAAACAACTGGTGTTACCATTCTTGTACAAATGGGAGAAAAACCTCAAATATACGTTTACACAAGCTCAAAAATACCGCATCATTCTCCTCATACAAAAAGCTTTCCTGACAAACAAATACCAAGAGGGTATAAACTACTGAAACTCTGGAACAGGACCTCACAGATACTGCACCAGATATACCCCTGGGTCTCCCAACTATGTTGGCGTTGTGAGGCAGAGGGTAAACTTCTCCATCGGATAAAAGGGGTCCCACAGGGTATTCACAGCGAATCACTTTTAGAGGCGGCGGGGGAGGTGCCCTCCCACCACTTCCTGGTAATTTACGAGCTTACCGAAGCCATCCATTAGGCCTGGAAGCGATCCAATGCGACCATTTGCTGGGCAGGAAGTTGAGTGAGGGAAAGATGGCCCCACTCGGTTCTATGCCCTCGGAGGACCGGAGTGACCTCTGAAGTCACCTCCGGTTCTCGGGTATAAACAAATTATTATTATTATTTTTTTTTAAGTCAAGTCTTTTGCTTTTAAAGACAAATAAGAGATTTGGGTTTTTTTTTTACCCCAGATCTCTCAATAAAAAGAGGACCTGTCATGCTTATTTCTATTACAAGGGATGTTTACATTGCTTGTAATAGAAAAAAAGTGATAAAAAATAAATAAAGGGACAGTGTAAAAATAAAATTAAATTAGAAAAAAAAAATGAAAGTGCCCCATCTCTCCGTTCTCACTTACAGAAGCGAACGCATCTGCAAGTCGCATATGCAAACAGTGTTCAAACCACACATGTGAGGTATTGACACGATAGTTAGAGCAAGAGCAATAATTTTAGCGCAAGACCTCCTCTTTAACTCTAAACAGGTGCCGCCTATGGAGATTTTTAAGTACCGTAGTTTGTCGCCATTCCACGAGCGTACGCAGTTATTCTGACTCCTAACTGTTGTAATGGCGACTTATCCCTTGTTGAGACCTCTATGCCTGGCCTGTATAAGCAGATATGATCACCGCAGACAGTTCTTATCAGATAGTGACTCACCAATTACCGATTTCTTCCATGAGCGTTTATTCATTGGAATAGCAGGTACAGCATACAACAAATGTGACAGATGGTCGAAAGATGGTAACTGCAGGTCAAAACATAGTAATGTGTCCTAGGATGCGAGTAGATTGAGAGAGGCCTTCTAGCATGTAGCCATATTCTTTACCTCATGAGAGAGAGGACACAGGAAGAGGAACTAGAATAGCAGAGTGCACCAGGAACCGGAAGTTACAGAGTAGAGTGAACTAGGAAGAGGAAATTAGCTCACAGAGGATGGGAGGTACACACTTAGAAAATACAATAGAAAGGTGTAATATCCAAAAGAACCACAAGATGGCATTATAATAACCAACTATAAAAAACATTACTATAGCTGCATATTTATGTTACATGCAAATCATGTAACAGAACAGCAGTTTTAAAGTATGACATGTTAGGTATCTATTTACTTGGCTTAATATCATTTTTCACATTATACAAAAAAATGGGGTAACTATTTTATGTTTTTTTATTTTAATTCATTAAAGTGTATTTTTCAAAAAAAAATTGCGTTTGAAAGACCGCTTCGCAAATACAGTGTGACGTAAAATATTGCAACAATCGCCATTTTTTTCTCTAGGGTCTCTGCTAAATATATATATATAATGTTTGGGGGTTCTAAGTAATTTAAACTTGTAATCAAAAAGTTCCAGAAAAAGCCTGGTCAGCAAGTGTTTAAAATCCTCATTATGCTATTCAAAATAAAAAATTTGAAATTCTGAACCATTTCATTTCATTTTGGCGCACAACTTAATTGACCCATGCTCTTCAAAAGGTTGAGCACCCTTGGTGTAAACGGTCTCTATGGTGCAATTGTATGCCAAAATGAATGAGATCTAACACATAGAACCTCACCTTGACTAAAACAGGAAAATACATTTTTCTGCATATGGATGCACTGATTTCTCTATAAGAATACCACAACCTCAACCCAGTAAATGAGAAAGAGACTAACCTATGTAATGAGTTGTATGCTTTATGTTATACTCAGGTTCAATTGTTATGCCTAGTTCTTTATGCAGTTAGGAAACAGTTAACTATTTAAGTCATGTGATCTGGGGGCGGGGATCTGTATTTGTAAGATGGATGCTGCTGATTAAAGACAAGCCTGATGCTGAAGCTCCTTGCTGCCTGCCTATACTTGTGTTAATTCGTCACATGGTACCAGAAGTTGGGTCAGAAGAATCATGGCAGCAAACAGCAACACAAAGAACATTCCTTCCCTGGATTTGGAATCAGGAAACGTATCTGAAAACTGATCATAATGGAGAGAGCTGATAGAGCTAGTGTTTGCAGGACCAGATGCAGACAAATGGACTGATCAGCAGAAAGCAGCTCACTTTCTGATATGTATGGGACAAAAAAGACGTGATGTGTGCACAGCCTGGCAAGCAAGTAGAAAGATCACTGAAGAGGACAAAAAGAAAACAGAGGTACTGTTTGCAAAGTTTGAAGCATTCTGCAACCCTAGGAGAAACTCCGCAGTGCAAAGGAAACTGTTTTATGAGAGGAACCAGTGTAGAAGTGAATCTGTGGATGAATGGGCGACACAACTGCGCTTGCTTGCCAAAGACTGTGCTTTTTATGATGCCGGAGATATGATAAAATATCTTATTCTGATGGGCGGTAAGTTTAAGGAAGTTCAGGAAAAGCTGCTGCAGGAAGAAGATTTAAATCTTGAGAAAGCCATAAGGATTGCCAGAGCATATGAAATGTCAAGAAAGGACATGCAGGTACTAGAAGGTACACAGCACCAGATTAGTACTATAGACAATCACAACAGATATGGGCATGAAAGAGCACACAAAGGAATAGCACTGGGACAAGTAACACATAAGCAGCATGTGGATATTGTGGAAACATGCACCATAAAAATAGTGTCTGTCCTGCAAGGGGGCAGATATGCAATAAATGCAAGACATGAGGACATTTCGCCAGGGTGTGTAATCTGTTCTCACAAACCGGAAGGTCAAAAACACAGTCTGTACACACCATAGAGGACAATGATGACAATGCAGGGTCAGACCCAGACTGCACCCCAATATATCTTGCAGCAGTACAGAAAACACATCCGTCTGCAGATGAAGCGACTGTAACATTACAGATAGGGGCTAACAAAACTCCAGTCACATTCAAAGTAGATACAGGAGCACAAGTCAATTGTGTGCCAAGCCACATATACCTGGAACACCTCAGGAATGAATCCCCCTTAGAGATTTAGGACCTACCAAAACTAATGGGATATGGGGGGTGAAAAACTGAAAGTAATGGGTCACTGTAATGCAAACTGTTCTTACAAGGGATCTGAAAAGGTTTTTTACAATTGTTTGTGATAGAAACACAAGCCCCAGCTGTACTAGGTCTCAAAACAAGTAAAGAGATTAGACTTGTGAAGATCATAATGACTGTGGATGATGGGCACAGAGGTCTGACATTAAATGTGAGTACTGTGGGGGCGTGTCCAAGATGGCAACGGGAGCAGACGTGTGTTAGTGGAGCTCCCGATTCCAGCCTATGATCCTCCAGCTATCCTGTGGAAAAGCAGCACCATAGTCCCCTCTGCTGGGTCCCAGACCGCTCTCTGATCCGTCAGGTGATGACTGGAGGAAAGGTGTCGCCAAGAAGCAGAAAAAAGCCGACAACTGTCTGCACCTGGGCCTACTCACATGCAGACCTGCACTATGGAGACACAGACACACTCCCGGGACGAGGGGGCTATCCAGGCAGGCTCATCCGCATTTGAGGCACTGATGCAGGCTATAACTACCTGCCAGACCACTATGACGGCTAAAATAGAACATTTGCAGACTGAAACGGCCCTCATACGCAGCGATATGGACACTTTTAAGGAGTGGGTCATGGAGGTGGAGAGGAAGGTGTCAGAGACTGAGGACATACAGCGGGATGACCATGTGGACCTGCAGACCCTAAAAATTAAGGTTAAACATCTGGAAGATGCCAAAAATAGGAACCGCAGGAACAATTGCGGGTCCTAGGCCTTCCGGAAGGGGCTGAAGGGAATGATCCTGTGGCCTTCATAGAGCGCCTGCTGCTCCCCCTTCTCCCTAGAGCTAAATTCACCCCCCATTTTTCGGTCGAACAGGCCCATCGCATGCCTGCAACTAGAGGCCCACAGGGGGCCCCCTCCTCACACCTTTATTTTTAAACTCCTGCATTATAATGGCAGGGATACAGTGCTCAGGACGGCCAGCATACAGGGGGACCTCCAATTTGAGAATGTTAAACTACTTATATTCCCGGACTATTCTGTGGAAACGCAACGACAGAGGAAATCATTTGACTATGTCCGGGCTAAGCTGAGAGAAAAGGGAGTCAAGTACAGTATGCTTTTTCCCGCCAAGCTGCGAGTTCAAGATGGAGAGAGAGTACAGTTCTTCACTTCGCCAAAAGAAGCTGCAGCCTGGGCAGAAATGCTTCGCACGTGAGCTGTACCTAAGTGCTTATTTCCCTTTATATCTCTTCTTCATGCTGGAAGCGAGTGATGTTGATGCAGGAGAAGTTTATTGCCTCCTCTCTTTAGCCTTTCTTCCCCTTGCTCTATGTTGTATTAACATAACTGTTGTTTGGGATATCCTACATCCTCCTGCTTGGGGGACTTTGCCATTACCTAAGACACCTGCTATGTTTCCCCCTTTACATTGGGATCAAATATTTTTTCTCTTGGAGCTACGAGCAATTTACTCTATCTTGCAGTTTATAGCCTATAACGGAGCAAGGCTTTATTAGGGGGAATGAAACCTCTTCTTTGCCTCGAGGGGGCAAGGGTTACGTCATTGCTGCTTGTGTGTCCTGCTCAAGGTTTGAAACAATACTGAAATGATGGGCTCCTCCCACCATCATGGGGCTCCAGGGGGTGGAGCTCATGCCCAGAACTTATTACAAAGCCTTTAGCTATGGCTACCGGGGGTCTGCTTTAACCCTCTTAAGGAATGTGCCCCTGGGGATCCAGGTGATATACAATTTTGATCTGCCACCTATTTGATTATATGCTTCTTTGGTAATAACGCTGGACATGACTCTAGCAGTGGCGCCCTGGGGAATCTGAGTGCCATCCAATGAAAATCCTTGCCGGAATTCTTCTCCTACCATACATTGACTTGGTGGGGGGGGGGGGGGGTCGTGCCACTTGTTCATTTGCCTCTATGTTCAGCCGACGGGCTGATGTTCTTTTGGGGGTCAGAGCCCACCTCGGGCTGGGGGG
>BLSH010531876.1:1301982-1336794 GCA_018402905.1 Glandirana rugosa
TACACCTGATATACTGAACAGTGCCACTTGTTCATTTGCCTCTATGTTCAGCCGACGGGCTGATGTTCTTTTGGGGGTCAGAGCCCACCTCGGGCTGGGGGGTTGGGGCGAGTGTTGTTGGTGCTCCAAGTTTAAATGGGTTATGTTGCATGATAGCTCCACTGTGTCTAAACGTTGCATACACTATTATATTGATGTCCTGCAATTTTCTTGGTTACATCTGGGTCCAGGAGTCCTTCGGCCCTCAAGTTTATTTTACTACTCCTGTATTTATATTATTCATCTTTCTTTATGTCTTTGCTTAAAATCCTCTCCTGGAACACACGAGGATTGAACTCTCCTGTCAAGAGATCCTTGGTGTTTCAGTTCATCAAGTCATATAGTCCACATATCTGTGTGCTCCAGGAGAACCATCTGGTGGGTAGTAGGACCCTGGCCCTAACAAAAACGTGGGTGGGACACCATTACCATTCAACCTACTCCAATTTTGCGAGAGGGGTGAGTGTTTTGATACTTAAGACACTCCCATTTAAACTCCTTGACTTGACCCTGGATCCAGATGGTAGATACGTGATACTTCACTTGCAGATACTGAGTTTTTGTTCGTCTGTACTTACCCCCTCCTGCTTCTCTCAAATTACTAAACCAAATTACAGCAAAAATTGCTGAATTTCACATAGACAATGTGATTTTATCAGGCGACTTTAATCTGGTGCCGGAATCTGGGGTGGATAGACTAGCAGGCCTCAGGTTTCCTCATCAGGGATTGGCAATATGGGCAGACACGTATGGGCTGTTTGGAGGTGGAAAAATCCCAATGCACGGGCTTACACCTGTCACTCAGCTTCATACAAAATGTTTTCATGTATTGACCTGGTTTATGCCAGGGGGGGGTCGGTCCTTCCCAGAGTCCAGGATATTCAGATCCTTCCGCATGGGATCTCGGACCACGCTCCTTTGCTCCTAACATTGGATCTGTCTGCTGCTCAGTCAGACAGAGTGTGGAGGCTTTCTAGATTCTGAGTCTCAGATGCAGAGGTTGACTCTCAGGTTAGGACTGAGCTGGAGAATTACTGGAAAGTTAATGCAGAGTCAGCCTCAGCCAGACTGGTTTGGGATGCCTTTAAGGCATGGGTGCTGAACCTGTGGCCCTCCAGCTGTTGTGGAACTACAAATCCCATCATGCCTCTGCCTTTGGTAGTTATGCTTGTAACTGTCAGCCCTGCATTGCCTCATGGGACTTGTAGTTTTACAACAGCTGGAGGGCCAGCACGCCTGCTTTAAGGCCTACACCCGAGGGCAGTATCAGACCATAATTGCCAAGGTTCGTAAAGAGAGTAGAGCAGAATTGACTAGTACAGAGTATGCGGCGACTGCCCAGGAGGTTCTATATGTCAGAACGATGGATCCACTTCATTATAGCTGGTTACAGTCACTAACTAGTGATGTTCTCCTCCTGCGAACTGCACTAACTGAAAACAAGGTTACTCTACCAAGCTCAGAGGATTTTTGAGCAGGGGGAGTGGACTGGTAGTCTGCTGGCCTGGTTGTCCAGGGAGCAGTCGGGAGGGATCACTATTGTCCATATACTTCTGAGGGTACCCTTCTTTCTGACCCAGATGGTATCTACCAGTGCTTTGTCTCCTACTATCAAGCATTATACACATCTAGGGCATCTTATGACACTGACGACGGCCTACTTGGAGAACATTGATGTCCCGGTACTTACCATGACATAATCCGATAAATTGGACTCTCCCACTACTGTAGCTGAGATCCAAAAGGCGCCGCAGATGATGCAGTCTGGTAAAACCCCAGGCCCGGATGGCATTCCGGTTGAGTTCTATAAACTATATGCTGAAGACCTTGCCCCTAAATTACACCATATGTTGCCTCACTGGAACTGGGAGCGCTTCCAGATTCTATGTCTGAGGCAGTTATAGTGTTCATTCCCAAGCAGGGTAAGGACTGTGCTCCTCCTACCGCCCTATCGCATTAATTAACGTGGATGCCAAAGTGCTCTCTAAGACTTTGGCCAATGGACTGAATACAGTGATCACTGCCCTGACGCACCCCGACCAGACGGGATTTATGCCAGGACGAGGTACAGTTATTAACATCCGACCCCTCCACACACATATAGCATTAGCAGACTCAGACAATCCTGGAGTCGTGACCTCTCTCGACGCCGAGAAGGCCTTTGACTCGGTTGAGTGGGAATATCTCTGGGCGGTATTGGCTAAGTTTGGCTTTGGGATGAGATTTCTCTCCTGGTTGAAGCTACTATATGCTCATCCCACTGCATGCATCCATACTAATGGGACGGTGTCTGGGAGTTTTCCACTAGGCAGGGGGACGCGCCAGGGATGGCCATTATCTCCTGGCCTCTTCGCCCTGGCATTGGAGCCTCTTGCCACGGTTATTAGGGCGGATCCCATGGTGAAGGGTATCAGGGTGGGACCATTAGAAAAAAAATTGTCTCTCTACGCTGACGATTCCCTGCTGTATTTGGCGGATGCATCGTCGTCGTTACGTTCAGTCCTGGCTTTCTTTGACCAGTTCTCTCTTTACTCTGGGATCCACACTGATGCCTTTAAAATGGGTCGATGAGTTTAAGTACCTGGGAGTTAAAGTCTCTACCTCTCTTAATGCCTATCTGGATAGAAATGTGTACCCGGTAATGAATCATCTTACCCAGAAATGCACAGCCTGGCGCTCCCTTCCTCTAACACCAGTGGGCAGAGGGAACCTATTAAAAATGATATACCTACCGAAGCTTCTGTATTTCTTTAGACAAACTCTGGTCCCTATCCCTAAATCCTCCTTTAAATGCTTGAATAGCGTAGTGGTATCCTTTATATGGGCTGGGGGAACTCCAAGAGTAGCAAGGAGGACACTATATCTTCCCCTATCGGGTGGAGGTTTGGCCTTCCCCAACTTTGAGATGTATTATTGGGCAGCGGTCATGGTTTTCACAGCCGACACAGAACTCGGCAGTGACCCTGGAGGCTGCTCTGTTGGGTTCCTATGTGGCCCTATCAAACTTGGTATTTCGGGGAGAGAAGGCCTACCTGTCATGGACATAATCAGGCTGGGCATCGGCGTGCGCGTGTTCTGGCGCAAAGGCCCCTTTAAAAAGACAGCAGCTGCACTTATGCAGCGCTGTCTGATCTACAACTTACCCCTGTGATACCCAAACCTGCTATACCTGATGTGACCTGGCTTTGTCTGACTACCCTGCCTTCTCCTAACCTGACCCTAGCTTGTCTCATTCTGCTTAAGGATTATTCTTGCCTGAAACCAGTTGTTGACCTCTGTATGTTATCTGACCCTTCTTTGCCTGCCGTTTAATATACCTGTTTACCCGTGTTGACCCGGCTTGTCTCACCTTGCTTCAGCCATCAGCCTGCTACCCATCCAGTGCCTGGAATCGTGACTTACATCTGCATCTTCACTGCCAGCTGTCTCCCAGTCCAGCTCATCCGGTGACTCCTTGCTGTACACCTCTGCCTGCCACAGCGGATTCTAAAAGGCACTCCTACCTCACTGTGCTCATACGGCCACTGTCTCAACTCCAGTGGTCCCTGAGCCAGAGCCTTATGAGAGGTCTCCTCCTACGAAAGTCAGGCTCAACTACAAGGCACATGACACCACCCCAATGACAACCACTATTAAAGTATGGCAGGGCTTGAAACCATCTCAGGTTTCCCCACATACTCCACTTTGGGGAAATCCTATGCTGCTACACTTGCTAACGGTCCCCGACCCAGCAGTGTGGGCTAGAAAGGGAATTACTATTTTGAAGCACGTGGTGGTGGAGGGCAGGATTATGCCCTTCCAGGAGATGAGGGTGTATTCACTGCCTCGATCATTCCCCTTTCACTATTGCCAGCTGCATCATGCCATGAACTCCCAATGAGTCGGACTCCATTGAACGTCTCCTGACCTCTGGAGTAATGGGTAAACCACTGTCATCCCTGTATCATTATCTGACAATAGCCTATGATGATAATACCTCTAAATCATGGGACAAATGGAGAGCGGACATTCCGAAGTTGGGGGAGGAGGAATGGGAGGACTGTGTAGGCACATATATACCCACAATGATGGTAGCCTAAGACAGATACATTCAGTTAAAATTCCTTCATAGGGCGTATTATACTCCGCAAAGACTGGCTAACATTTACCCCAACGTAAGCCCCCAATGTACTAGATGCACAACTGAACCTGGAACCTTTTGGCACGTGGTCTGGTCCTGCCCAAATCTCCACCCTTACTGGACTGGGGTAGCAGAAACACTGAGCGAACTGTGTGGGGTTGAGGTCCCATTGGACCCTATGGTCTTATTATTGAGTTATCTGGAAAAAGTAGGAATTGTCCCAATAAGTTTGATAAGGTCTGGTCAAATTGGATTGATGCCTCTGGCTAGGTCCGGCGGGCTCCCACCCCCCTCTCTTCCCTCCCTTTCCCTACCTGCTGGTCCCCCTATTTTCGATAAGCTACTCCCCCCTACCCCTTGTCCCCCCCTCTTCTCCCCCCTCCCCCCTTGTCCCCCCTCTTCTCCCCCTTGACCCCCTTCTCCCCCCTCCCGTTGCATTTTGAGGATCCTTCTGACACCTGGGTGATCACTCCAAGGGTTGACAGAGCTGTAATTATGTATCTAATGAACCTGGGGGTAAAGTTGAGAGATATGAGTTGATTCCACTGTAGGATAGATATTGATAGATGGATATTGTAATCTATCCAACAGGATTATGACACGAGTAATGGATGGTGATAAACAATGCTGCACTTAATTGTACTATCATGCAATATTTATGTTGAGCATCTGTTGATACTGATGTTTGTACTGTTTAATTGATACTGACAATAAAAACCTTTCTGTTAAAAAAAAAAAAAACGTGAGTACTATGATCTATTCAAGGGCCTGGGGTGCATCCCGGGTATAAGCCACATTCGTATAAAAGAGGGTGCTCAGCCTGTCATTCACGTCCCAAGGAGAATACCTTTAACTCTTGTGGATAAAGTCAGACAAGAACTCACTAGGATGGAGAAGCTGGGAGTAGTAAAAAAGGTCACTGTCACGGTCCTGGTGGAGTCTGTCTTATGCAGGGAACAACCGCTCTTACACACCCGATTCGGGAACCCCTGGTAGTGTAAACAGATAGTCCCGGAGTGCGGGATGGCACGAGGGCTGGATGGTCACTGGTGGTGATGTGAGCCTCCAGATGGTCGTGCAGGCAGAAGGATGGTCGTGCAGGCTGGGTCGGTAACTGGCGGGCGGTGCGGTACAAGGGATCAGGCAAGAGGGAGGTCAAAGTCCAAGCAGAGGTTCGTTAACAGACTGGCAGCAGAAGTACAGAGGGTCAGGCAATTGGATGGTCGTGGATAGCCGGGGTCGGTGCAGGCAGACAATCAGTGGGTCAGAGCAAGACGGGTAGGATCAGGGAAACAGGAACACACACAGGAACAGGTCACAGGAACAGAGCTGATGCTCACAGGTACTCAGACGCTGTAGAGCAGACCGCACTTGCTGACAGGTGCAGGCAGCCTAAATAGAGCTGTTTGGCACCGTTACGGCAAATGCGGGTGCCTGGGAGCGTGCGGATGCGTGTGAACGCGCCCAGAATGTTAAAATGTCCAGAAAGGTGGCCAGACTTTCCCTAACAGTCACAGAACCATCAGAATGGGTCAGTTCTATAGTTGTGGTGGAGAAGAAGAACACAGGTGCAATTCGTATATGCATTGACCCACGTGATTTGAACAAATAATGAGAGAACACTACAAACTCCCTACCATAGAGGATATAGCGCACAAGCTAGTAGGAGCAACAGTATTTAGTGTACTAGACGCCCAGTCCGGTTATTGGCAATTGCGTCTTGATGAAGCCAGCAGTTACTTGACCACTTTCAACTTCCCTTTGGGTCGATGGCGCTTCACAAGGGTACCTTTCGGCATAGCATCTGCACATTAGATATTTCAAAAGAAATCACATGAATTGATTGCTGCTCTACGGGGTGAAGAAGTAACAGTTGATGATTTGTTGGTCTATGGAAAGGATCAACATGACAAAAACCTTACTGCTTTGCTCAATCGCTGTGTCGTGAGAAAAATCTTAAACTCATTCCAAACACAATGCAAATTGGGGTATAAGAAGTTACATATTTTGGACACCTACTAACCAAAGAGGGCTTGAAGCCTGATCCAAAGAAGATTACAGCAGTTCTTAACATGAAGGCCCCAACCTCCAGAAAGGAGCTGGAGACATCGCTGGGCATTTTCAACTATCTATCCAAATTCTCTCAGTGCCTTGGTCAACAGATAGCACCACTACATGCACTGCTACAGAAGGATGCTATTTGGTGTTGGGATGCAAGCATGGAAAAGACTTTTGATAAAGTGAAAAAACTGATCACTAAACATCCAGGGCCAATACTGAAATATTTTGACCTGAACTGTGACACTGTACTTCAAGTGGATGCATCCCAGTTTGGGTTAGGTGCTGTACTGACACAGCAATGACATCCTGTGGCAGTGACCACAACGCAAGCCAATTATGCTCAAATTGAGAAAGAGATGCTGGCCATTGTGAATGGATGTGATAAATTTCACCAATACATATATGGTCGCCCGGTAGTTGTGTAAACGGACCACAAGCCATTGGAGTTCATCCTACAGAAACCGCTAGCTTCTACACCTCCATGCCTGCAGCAGATGATTATGAAATTACAGCAGTATGATCTCACAGTGAAGTATAAGCCTGGAAAGGAAATTTCAATGGCAGATACCCTGTCCAGGGTGTTTCCAGGAGGACATGAAGCACGGGATGAACCTGAGTTGGAAGAACAGGTACATACAGTACTAGTGAACATATCAATATCGGATGTACCTTTGGAGAATGTAAGACAAGACACCAAACAGGATAAAGTCCTACAAAACGAACTTGTGTCATGTGCAATGGTTGGCCAGAAAAACAAAAGAAGCCGTGTCCTGAACTATAGGGATTCTGGTCTGTGAAATTCATTCTTAACATATTTATGGGTGACCGTATTCTTATTCCTAAGTCACAGCAGGCAGAAGTACTGGAACAAATTCACCAGGGACATTTGGGCACCACTTTGTGTATGCGCAGAGTGCAGGAGGTTGTCTACTGGCCTAATTTGGACTCTGATATTGAGACACTTGTGAAGTGTGAAACATGCCAGACGTTTCAAAAAACAATGCAGAACCTCTTACACCGTGTCATGCTCCTTCACGGGCATGGCAGAGACTGGCTACAGATATCTTTCATTATGAGGACAACCATTACCTGATAGTTGTAGATTACTACACCAAATACTTTGCGCTAGTGCAGCTGAGAAATCTAAAAGCGTCAACAGTCATATGGGCTTTCAAAACAATACTTTCAAGACATGGAGTGTGTGAAGAACTTGTGTCTGATAATGGCCCACAATTCTCATGTGCTGAATTCCAGTGCTGCAGAACTGCAAGCCCTTATTACCCACAGGCCAATGGTCTAGAAGAGAAGTATGTTGGCATAGCCAAATCCATCATACAGAAAGCACAATCATCAGGGCAGGATGTGTACCTAGGCCTGTTAAACTATCGTGCAATACCTATTTAAGGTTTATGCTCACCTGCACAGCTGCTAATGGGTAGAACACTGAGGATCACTGTACCTATTGCACCACAGAAATTGCGGCCTCAGTCTATCCCACATGATTGGGTAACAGCTCAGAGGAGCATTAACATGGAAAAGCAAAAACTGTATTTAGATAAATCTACTAAATCCCTGCGTCCACTCTATGCTGGGCAAGCTATGAAACACAGAGTCAGTTGGAATACATGGGAACCTGCTCAAATTGTCAGAGAAGCCAATTCACCAAAATCATATGTAATTGAAACTGAGGGTGGACAGAAACTGAGACGAAACAGGTGTCACCTTCATCACTGCCGCAGATACCTCATCAGAGGAACCAAATGACAATGGAAATAAAGAGCAAACCCATGATGCCACAGAATTCCTAAACATGGATATTGAGTCTATTGAGGATACCGAGGACAACATAAACGTATCAGCATGCGATAATGCTGGCTCTCAACTGGACACAATCCTACCAAAATGAGCCAACGGTTACTTTCTCTCGCTGTAATCGAGCCATTAAACCAAAAATATGGAAGGACTTTGTTTCATGTTAAATGTTTCATACTTGAGAGGGAAGATGTAATGATGTGTATGCGTTATGTTATACTCAAGTTCAATTGTTATGCCTAGTTCTTTATGCAGTTAGGAAACAGTTAACATTTTAAGTCATGTGATCTGGGGGCAGGGATCTGTAGTTGTAAGATGGATGCTGCTGATTAAAGACAAGTCTGATGCTGAAGCTCCATGTTGCCTGCCTATACTTGTGTTAATTCATCATAACTTAGACCACCAAATTTTATAACTTCCAACGATCAAATACTCTTCAGGCAAGGGAACAGCACTGGGGAAGTTGAAGGGTATTTTTTCACCCTTCATCATCCCTCCCCTCCCTTCCCCCTTTTTTACTTGTTCCCTCTCTTCTGCCTCCCTAGAGTTTATATTGCCCTGGCCCCACTTCGTAAAATTCTTCTTCCCATACTATTGAACGCCATACCTTTGTATCCTGAATACGTTTACAAAAATGAATAAAAACAAGGAGAACAGCAGTAAGCTGTTTCATATGCTGTTCTGCCAACTTTTTAAAACTACATATATGACATAGGATTGTCAGACATATATTGTTGCTGTACTTCATGTATGCATGATATGATTCTCTGGTACTGTAATGTATATAAACAGTTGTAAATCCTACTGTTAGGCTCCATTCACATAAGTGCATCTCCAAAGCCACACCATTTCCAGTGCGACTTTTGAGCATCACTTTGATGCGACTTTGATCAGACTTTGCACTCAATGAAAGGGTACCATTCAGTGTTACTAGTTGAAGAAAACAATTTCTTAATTTTCGTCAGTGGCATGTTTCCAGTGATGAAAACGAAACAAAAATTACCCCAAATTTTTGTCAATTGACGAAAAAACTATGACGAAAATCAATTGCCGTTTTCATCAATAAACAAAAACAGAACGAAAATATGAGGGAGGGACGTTTACCCACATGAACTTCTGGTTTCCTCTGAGTTCCACCTGTAAAGCCCATGAGTGTTTTCCCTCCCATCAAGCAAGGTAGCGACCATAGCATGCTTAGTGGTGTGGCGTGCTTAGCACTGTGCAGTATTACAGACCTCTTCAGACGACCATCCAGAGCACCGTGCGCATTACAGGCCTCCTCAGACCACTGTCCAGAGCACTGTGCAGCATTTACAGGCCTCCTCAGACCACCGTCAAGAGCATTGAGCATTACAGGCCTCCTCAGACTGTCCAGAGCACTGTGCATTACAGTCCTACTCAGACTGTTCAAAGAACTGTTCAGGATTACAGGCCTCCTCAGACCACTGTCCAGAGCAGAGTTTGCATTACAGGCCTCCTCAGACCATCCAGAGCACTGTGCAGCATTTACAGGCCTCCTCAGACCACTGTCCAGAGCACTGTGTGCATTACAGACCTCCTCAGACCATCCAGAGTACTGGGCAGCATTTACAGGCCTCCTCAGACCACCCTCCAGAGCACTGTGTGCATTACAAGCCTCCTCGGGCCGTCCAGAGCACTCCTCACTGTGCATTACAGGCCTCCTCAGACCAGAGCAGTGTGTGCATTACACAGCTAAATCTGTGCCTGGGTAGTTTGTTCAAACCTTACTACCATAAATAATAACATGTTATTTGATTTTTTTTACTCTAGGAATATATAAGGAGTTTGGGAATTCTAGAGAAATGCTTAAATAATGCATTGCAATTTAACTAAACCCATTCAATTTTAATCGACTAAAATCGTTTTAGTCTACTAAAATGTAGGATATTTTAGTCAACTAAAATGCACTGCTGATTTTAGTAGACTAAAATATGTCTAAAATTTAAATAATTCAGAAGACTAAAATACAACTAAAACTAACATGGCATTTAAGGCCTGGTTCACACCTACACAGGTTGCCGTTTGCCTATTCCAGGTGTCTTTTGCATTTTTCAATACATGTTTTTGATCCATTGAAGTCTATGGAACCAAATACCAAAAAAAAAAGTCCCTTGCCCTTTACATAAAATCCATAGATGTGAACGTGACCCATAGGAAACCATGTTAAATGGACTGTAGTGTGTTTCTGCAAAACTGAAATTGCACTAAAAAATGCATAGGTGTAAACCAGGCCTTAGTCAAAAGACTATGACTAAAACTAACTCAAAAAAGTATGTCAAAATTAACACTGGTGCCATTGAAAGGAATGGGGTGTGACTTGTCATGCAACTTTGATGTTCAAAGTTGCATGACAAATCGCAAAAATGTGAAAGGAACCTTAACCTGCAAAATAAAGAATTTAAAAACAGCTCTTCATTTTAAAACAATATTCTGATTTACTCTGAAGTTTTTTCCTTAATGGCTCCTACATAGTATTTGGGAGAGACTAATTACAATAACTTATAATACTATTCAGCTGAATTCCTGTATCAAGTTTCTAAGCCAGTAATAACACTATTATTAATATTAAGATGTCATCTGTAAGGCCCTATGGATCATTATGAGCCAGGCGAGGGAGCTATGAAAAAATGTTTTCTACTCCACATATCATTACTCTTTTGGTGTCTCATACTTTATTTCAGAACTCCTTCCCTCTGCTGCATTCATAACATACAGAAAAAAAAAACACGAAGAACTTCATTATTTGCCACATCACCTGTATCTGTTCTACTTATAGATGATAACATTTCTACAAAATGGACACATGTGCTGCTTGGAGATAATAAAGTGCTCTAGAACAGTGATCCCCACCCTTTTTGGCACTGGAGAATGGCTGCATGCCCGAGGGGGAACGCGCGTGGGGGGGGTATGCGATTTTTCGCGGGCAATTTGTCGGGGCAATGGCTGGTGGTGCTTCAATTATCATGACACCATGGTTGTTATGGTGTCAGGATGATTGAAGCACATCATTTCTATTATTACATTGTAGTATAAATAGAAATAGTTCAACTCACCATAATGCAGAATCAGTGGGAGCCTCGAGTGTGTCGCCTGTCACTAGATGGGGATTGTCACTTGCCATTCTGCCTGCCACCAGATGCGGATTGTCACTTGCCATTCTGCCTGCCACCAGATGAGGATTGTAACATGCCATTCTGCCTGCCACCAGATGCGGATTGTCACTTGCCACGCTGCCTGCCACCAGATGTGGATTGTCACTTGCCATTGCCTGCTACCAGATGAGGATGCCACTTGCCACTGCCTGCCACCAGATGAGGATGCCCCTTTCCATGCTGCCTGTCACCAGATGAAGATGCCACTTGCCATTGCCTGCCACAAGATGAGGATGTCACTTGCCACGCTGCCTGCCACCAGATGAGGATGTAATTTGCCACGCTGCCTGCCACCAGATGAGGATGTCACGTGCCATGCTGCCAGCTACCAGATGAGGTTGTCACTTGAAACGCTGCCTACCACTAGATGTGGATGCCACTTGCAAATGCCTGCCACCAGATGAGGATGCCCCTTGCCACGCTGCCTGCCACCAGATGAGGATGTCACTTGCCATGCAGCCTGCCACCAGATGAGGATGTCACTTGCCACGCTGCCTGCCACTAGATGAGGATGCAACTTGCCATTGCCTGCCAGTGCCACCAGATGAGGATGTCACTTGCCATTGCCTACCAGTGCCACTAGATGAGGATGCCACTTGCCTGCCAGTGCCACCAGATAAGGATGTCAGTGTTAAGGGCAGGAGAGCGGTAATAGGGTGCAGGCGTGAGAGATGTTTTCCCTCTGCTCCCTGCCGCACCTCCAAACCCTGAAGAGTCCTCCGTGGTGCGGGCAGTGAGAGATGATGTCATCTCACTGCTCCCTGTTGAAGTCCTGCGCTGTGAGGGCGGAAGTTGGAGGAGCGGTGATGCAGAGAGATGTGTCATCTCTGCTCGCCAGCCCGCCCGGCTCTCTCATGCAGCCAGCCTGCCTGCAGCCCGACTGCAGGGAGCCCACGGCCCAGCATTGGGCCGCGGCCCCAAGGTTGATGACCCCTGCTCTAGAGTATTTAGGCACTGTATAAATTAAGAATATATATAAAAAATAAATATCTTTGAATTTTGCCCTTAGGCATACATGCTAAACAGGTGGAGTCACTGTGTGCAGACTTCTAGAATCCTCCTGTGACACCTGTTACTACCACTCCACGTATACTATTTGGACAAGAGTTGGGGAAAAACCTGTTCATTACACTATATAGGCAAAGGTACAGTCAGGTCCATAAATATTGGGACATCAACACAATTGTAATCCTTTTGGCTCTATACACCACCACAATGGATTTGAAATGAAACAAACAAGATGTGCTTTAACTGCAGACTTTCAGCTTTAATTTGAGGGTATTTACATCCAAATCAGGTGAACAGTGTAGGAATTACAAGTTTGTATATGTGCCTCCCACTTTTTAAGGGCCCAAAAGTAATGGGACAATTGGCTGTTCAGCTGTTCCATGGCCAGGTGTGTGTTATTCCCTCATTATCCCATTTACAAGGAGCAGATAAAAGGTCCAGAGTTCATTTCAAGTGTGCTATTTGCATTTGGAATCTGTTGCTGTCAACTCTCAATATGAGATCCAAATAGCTGTCACTATCAGTGAAGCAAGCCATCATCAGCTGAAAAAACAAAACAAATCCATCAGAGAGATAGCAAAAACATTAGGTGTGGCCAAATCAACTGTTTGGAACATCCTTAAAAAGAAAGAACGCACCGGTGAGCTCAGCAACACCAAAAGACCCGGAAGACCACTGAAAACAACTGTGGTGGATGACCGAAGAATTCTTTCCCTAGTGAAGAAAACACCCTTCACAACAGTTGGCCAGATCAAGAACACTCTCCAGGAGGTAGGTGTATGTGTGTCAAAGTCAACACTCAAGAGAAGACTTCACCAGAGTGAATACAGAGGGTTCACCACACGATGTAAACCATTGGTGAGCCTCAAAAACAGGAAGGCCAGATTAGAGTTTGCCAAACAACATCTAAAAAAGCCTTCGCAGTTCTGGAACAACATCCTATGGACAGATGAGACCAAGATCAACTTGTACCAGAGTGATGGGAAGAGAAGAGTATGGAGAAGGAAAGGAACCGCTCATGATCCAAAGCATACCACCTCATCAGTGAAGCATGGTGGTGGTAGTGTTCTCTTGTATTTATTGATGATGTGACTGCAGACAAAAGCAGCAGGATGAATTCTGAAGTGTTTTGGGCAACATTATCTGCTCATATTCAGCCAAATGCTTCAGAACGCATTGGACGGTGCTTCATAGTGCAGATGGACAATGACCCGAAGCATACTGCAAAAGCAACCGAAGAGTTTTTTAAGGGAAAGAAGTGGAATGTTATGCAATGGCCAAGTCAATCACCTGACCTGAATCCGATTGAGCATGCATTTCACTTGCTGAAGACAAAACTGAAGGGGAAATGCCCCAAGAACAAGCAGGAACTGAAGACAGTTGCAGTAGAGGTCTGGCAGAGCATCACCAGGGATGAAATCCAACATCTGGTGATGTCTATGCATTCCAGACTTCAGGCTGTAATTGACTGCAAAGGATTTGCAACCAAGTATTAAAAAGTGAAAGTTTTATTTATGATTGTTAATCTGTCCCATTACTTTTGGTCCCTTAAAAAGTGGGAGGCACATATACAAACTGTTGTAATTCCTACACCGTTCACCTGATTTGGATGTAAATACCCTCAAATTAAAGCTGAAAGTCTGCAGTTAAAGCACATCTTGTTTGTTTCATTTCAAATCCCTTGTGGTGGTGTATAGAGCCAAAAAGAGTAGAATTGTGTCAATTTCCCAATATTTATGGACCTGACTGTATGTGGATAACTCTCCAAATGATTGAGTACAGGTAAAATGAAGGGTACTGTTAATGCTACAGCATACAAAAACTTTATAGATAATTATGTTTCCAACTTTTTCCCCCATTCGGAGAAGGCCCTTTTGTGCTCCAGCATGAGTCCTGTGTCCTTGTGTGCAAAGCCAGCTCCATAAAAACATGGTTTGAGGAGTTTGGTGCAGATGGACTGCAAACTGCCTGCACAGAGCCCTGACCTCAACCCTCCCAAACTCTTCTTGAAAAATTTGCTGACAGTCTTGCCGGTTAACAGATCTCCTTTCCTCACACAGACATAGCGTGGGAGCAAAGAACTGCTGATAGCCGGCAAGTCTGTTTACATATGATCAGCTGACCACATAGTAAAGCGCCACTGATATTAGCCCTTTACCGTCATCTGTGAAGCTGTGTCCTAAGGACACTTTTTTATATTTAATTGAATTAAAAAAGTGCAGAAACTTTTTGAAGAACCCTCGTACATCATTATTTGCACTGCATTATTAATCGTCTGTAGTGCCCACTTTGGTCATTGTCAAGAAGATAGCGTCCTCTTCAGTCATCGCTAAGGACAAAAGGAAACCACCCCAGCTCTCATTTTTAAGTAAATATGATTGCATAGAATATTAATAATTTTTCAAAGGGAAATTGTTCATTTTTAAAGACAAGATCCAATTGTGTACTGCATGCATTATTCATAGCCCAGTGAATTGAGAACCCGGTGATAAATGTTAATATTCTTCTGTAATATATTCCTTCCCAACACAAATCAGCTAAATTAACACATCTGTTACTCCTTTATTTTGTTATGAGAATCAGGCACATTCAGCTCTCAACCAGTGCCATATGAAATTAACCACTTGTGAAATACCCCTAGACAGCAACTTGAGAAAATCTAATGAACAGCATTGGTACTTTTCCTAAAGGTTTTATCATTCTAAACATTTTCATCGTTATGCTGGAAGGGTGGTTTGCTTCATCAATATAAACTATAACACAGAACTTATCCTAGAATAATGTGCAAACTTAAAAGGCAACAAGCGCTTGTGTGTTTTTTTTAGGCAAGAGAAAACAACAGGTTCTCTCGAATGGTGGCCTTACCAGCAGTACATGCTTATGACCCATTCACTCTCCCACCACTTAGTTCAGCTTGGGGGAGTGAAGGACAATAAATTATACTTCTGGGTAAGGGGGAGACTGTGACTAAACTACCTCTCCCTCTCACATGACAGTGATGATGATTGATGACTGGATGCTCAGGCACCTAGCAAACAAGAGAGAGTCCTCTGTGTAACTTCAATTGCAGTCTTACACAGGGCTTTATCCCTTTGTTCCTGGTGGCTGAACAGAGTGGAAGGTGAGGGAAAGGAAGTTAAGTGTGTGTGCTATTGGTGGAACTGGAATTAAATTGTAACTGTGCTGGAGTGGTTCACAGGAGCTCCTGCCATAATGTCCAGGTTACTTGTCCATTATGGCAAACTGACGTCTGGGTTTACCCTCCTCCAGAGATGACAAGTGTGACATTCCTGTTAGACCATCACTTGCAGCCAGAGGCATAACTAGAACCTCCAGGGCCCCACTGTAAGAAACCACGAAGGGCCCCCTTGAACCCTGGACAAGGCCCTTCCCTCTGAGCCCAGTGGCAGAACGCCAGGGCCCGGTTGCAAATAAAACCTTTGTGACCCTTCTAGTTGTTATTTTATACCGCTTTTTTTTTAAAAACAATATTATTATTTTGTTTACAGTTTTCTAGGAGCCCTGTTGGGGGGGGCTTTGGTGAAATATCAGGGGTCTGAACAGACCTCTGATGTTTCACCTTTGAGAAGGAGAAAGGAGATTAAGGACACAGACCTCCATCTTTATCTCTGCAGCCTCGGCTGTACAGAATGAATGGACAGGAATAGCTCTGTACAGAGCTTCCCGTTCATTCACAAACTGAAACATTGTAAACACAGTTAATATGTTTCGTTATGAATTGACAGAGTCGTGATTGGTACGGATCACTGACTCTATTCATCCAGACAAGGATGGGGCTGGTAAATGACACATTTACCAGTCCCTTCCCTGCTCTCCATCCTGACGGCATCCCCCAAAGCAGCCGGTGGGAGGGGGAGGAGGGAACCAGGGCAGATGAGGGGGGCCACGGGAAAGCACAAGGGAGCCAGGAGAGAAGACAGGGGCCCGGGGGCAACAGCGACATATAGAGGAACCGATCCCCTCCCTCCTGCAGCTCCTGAATGCCTGTGAGAGGGAGAGGAGTAAAAGCAGGCATTCAGTAGCTGTAGGAGGGAGGGAATCAATTCCTATATATGCCGCTGCCCCTCCTATGCAGGTGTACAGGGAGCTGAATGGGCCCCCTGGAGCATGGGGCCAGGTCACAACTGAAACCCCTGCGACCCCTGTAGCTACGCCCCTGCTTGCAGCTGTTGCTATCTCTGCTACTCCAACAACTTATTTCTTCAGCAATGGGGAAGCCAATGTGATGTAACTCCTGTGCATGCGCACTGAACTTATAGCACTTAGCTTCACTCTTAGCATCTTACAGATACATCCGCTGCGAAACTCGGCAGCTTAGCTACAAACCACTTGATACTCTTATTGAGTGAACAGCACTTACCTCCAGAAGTTGGAAGTTCTTAGCATAGGCGATAGTGGGCAGCGAGGCATGAATAATATCAACAACTGATTGCAAATGCTGCAGACAGGCTGCCTGGAAGTCTGAGCTCTTCACTTTAACAGCACCGACTCTCCGCTCTATATTCATCTGTTCACAGTCCATGATGAAACCTCTAAACATGGACAGAATGTTTCGGTATTCCTCGGGTGACAGCTCAGCTTGACCACTGAAAATTTTGTCTTTCACCTTCTCTGCAGTTTCCACCATGGAGCAGAACTTGCTAAAATGCCTGCTGTAAGCCTCAACTTCCTCCATGGAGAGTTTGACAATTGAAAAGATCTTTTTCACCTTAATATGGAAAGATAAACAATGGGAAAACAAAAGATAAACATTAACCTTTAGGCGTTAATGGACCCTACATGAAAAGACATATCAAAAGGAAGTTTCGGTGTTTTTTTGAAAACTTTCTTTTTATTGAGAATATTTTTTGGTTTACAATTGAGAGAGAAGGTACACTGTAAAACCATAGATAAGGAACAGCGATCACAAAAAATATGTTCAAGTATACAATGACGATTCCGGAAGGAATTGGGTAGTTTCAGTGTTTTTATATATCTATAAGACTAAAACCGGCGACTCGGAGTGCTCTTGCGAAGAAAATTCTTTATTGGCTACATGTATAAAAGCATGATACAAAAGATGCTAACGGGTTTTGGCTTTTGTAGCCTTCCTCATGCAGAAGCCGAAATGCATCTCTTGTATCATGCTTTTATACATGCAGCCAATAAAGATTTTTTTTTGCATGAGCACTCCGAGTCGTCGGCTTTAATCTTATTGATATCTACTAACTTGGGAGTTGAATGCCCCAGCCAGAGCACCGGACTCCAGCCCCTGGATATAAAATATAGCAGTTGAGCTTGGGTAAAACATTTAGATTTTTATAAGTCTTATTGAATGTGTTCAGTACTAAAATATACTCCCCCCTTTTTCTAGAATGTTGGCGAATATTCTAGAAGATAAAGGGTGGAGGCTAGGAGGGGTTGCCTTGAATATTTATGGACCCTCAGCCAATCCTGGAAGTGGGCCTGTCAGGAGAAGCCCATAAATAGACATGTGCCATGCCAGCAAGGGAGTTGGGTGGAAGATGGAGAATCAGCGCTGAGAAAAGGCTGTCGCTGCCCCTTATGGACCCCCTACTGGGGAGGGGTTTTAACTTGGGCTAGAGCTCAGGAAAGCTGACCTGGAAGGATCCCGCCACAGTAGGCAATTGGAGGGATTCATGCCCGGAGAGGCCATGTGACAGAGCAAGGAGAGAAAATGAGTATATCAGTACAGTGCAGGAACAAGACAAGGGTAGAGACTGTCAGTGCTCTCTTGAAGACCGCAGTGTGCCAAGTCTTCATCTAACCTTGCCCCGAGTAGTCTCCATACATCTGTGCCAGTCAGGAGGACTGGGGGAAGCATGCCAGTTGGGAGGACTGGGGGAAGCAAGCAGACAGATGGGCAGGTAGTACTCTGCAGTGGTAGAACTGAGCTCAGCGTCTACAGGGAGGCAGAAGGAGATTATGTTCACTCGGGATATTCCTAGCCTATAATGGGCTGCTGCTGAATTGACAAAAGACTGTTAATTCCTTCCGGAGTGATCAGCAGGTGCTGTACATAGTGAACTAAGTTTGTGCAGGAGGAAGGAAGAAGCAAATTTCTGGGTAAATAGGCAGGACGTTGTCCCCTTTTTGTTCTGTGCTCTGGGCATTTTCAGGTTGGGCATTCCATAATTCCCTACCCCATCCAAGTTATCATCTCCTAGTAAAACAACAAAAACAAGCCAAGGGTTGTTTACCGCATTTGAGTGAATGAAGGAAATGCTGTGTGACTGGCTGTGCAGCAGTGGGGACCCAGACATCAGCGACTCCTATGGTGGTAGAGCTACATAGTGTTTTCAAATAAATATGTACAGCAAGTGCAAGTATGTAAGAATATGCAAACTGACATAAAGGCAAACATGCATGTGTTATAGGTTATGCACATAGAAACTAACATGGATGTTGGAATATGTTTGGCCGTTACCGACAACAAAGACAAGTTTCACACATGCCAGAGAGATGAGCATGAAACTATTACATACCTGGGTTATGTAATCTTTGTCTGTTCTGAGAAGGAGGTCACAGTCAGGCCAAATCCTATGACCACCCCTTTTACTTCCCTTTTCCTCTGTGTGCAGCAACATTTTCATATCTTTTGGTGGTTGGCAGCAGAAGTTGGAGAAACAAGGCTCAAGGCTGAGAGGAGACATTTTACCTGGCATAAAACAAAGGTAAAAGTTTAAAATGTGGTACTGAATTCTTTTAAAGCACTGGCCCCTCTGGTACTGTATAAGGTGGGAGATGCAAAAGGATTTCTTCTACAGGAAAAAACCTGTTTCAGTTACAAGTGTCGGAGGTGGGAACATGTTCTTATTGAAAGCAATCTTTTGTACTCTTGTACCCATGACAACTGTAAAATTTGGGATTTTCTCTCTGTTTTCACCAGAGCAAACAATAGGTGTGGCTCTCTCCAGAGGAAACAGAAATAGAACAAATTCTTTCAAGAGCTTCTGACTCTCACTCAATCTAAAAGAAAATAGTCTGTGGTTCTACCTTAAAACATGACTGGATTAAATGGCATTTTTTAATCTGCTTCAAGTTTTTTAAAGGATGACTATAGGGAAAAAATGTAATTGTATGTTGTTAATACATTTTCAGGAGCGTGTAAACGCTCCTGTTCTTTGACAGCTTCTGGTCTTATTCCAACATCCTGGTTTTGGCTATTATGCATCCCTGTCTGCCTGTCCACCTGCAAGGCGATTGATGTGGCCAGTCTCTGGCTGGAGATCAAACCTGATTTAAGCCATCCAAGCCTGCAGTCTCATGCTTATGATTGCGTTTGTAACATGTGCTCCAAGCTCTCTGTTTGCCCTGCCTGCTTTGGAATCCCTTGTTGATGACCTTGGATCGGCTATTGACTACTCTCTGAACTCCGCCTGCCTTTTGACCTTGGATTTGTCCCTGACTATTCTGAACCTTGCCTGCCATGTACCTAGACTGTCATTGAACCACTCTGCCTGTCTGCCAACTGCAAGTACCTGCTGTGCTCAGTTCGCACCTGTCCCAACGTGGTAGCCAGGAACTATAGATTTGAGTATGCGTCCTGGGGGCAACCGAGTACTGGTAAGCCTGCTTGCCTTTTGGGAAAGGGGGCTGCTAAAGGTGACAGTACATAAGCCAACTATAGTGCTTGACCACCTGCGTTAGGGGTAACCATGACATACAGGTAATAATGATAGCATTCAGTCTATGAATTCCTTTTTTATCAAACAGGCCTTTTTTTACATTTAGCTCCGCATTTAGTACAGGTCAAGCTTTCCAGTAAAGGTGACAGTTATTCTATCTAGGACAAAACACAATTTATTTAAAATGAAAAATGTTTCCAAGAAAAAAACTGTTGCTGTAATTGCTTAAAGTCCAGCCCTAACCCTAACCCTAACCCCTAACCCTACTCCAACTCCACTCACAGAATGACAATGTCACCGAATACACCCTGTATTCGTTCAGGGAACCGCACCTGCACTCACCCGCATGTCATATTAGGAAACAGCAGTCCATGCAGCTACATGTCCCAATAGAAATGAGGGGGAGGCTTGCACTATGCATTCCTGTGCAGGCAAAATAAGGGCCTGTATGGGGCCCCCCAGTGAAGTACTCCACGTGAGTGGCCTCTTTATTCCTAAGCAAAAGGTTTAAAAAAAATAATATAAAACTGTCACAATTAATTGCTACTAGGCTAAAACTCTGAAATGTAATAAGATTTTTTCTGCTAGTGGCAGCGACATTTGAAAAGCTGCCTTAATAAATTATGTGGATCAGGAAGGGATTGTGGTCCAGTAATATGCAGAGCAGTGACAGGTATATAAATATAATGGATGTCATGTCAATGTCTGAGTTGCTGAGCTGCCATAGCCTTTGGCTACTCGTTAATATGGCATTATCGTTACACATGGCAGTCTTGTCACTCACAAATTTCACTGCCAGATGGGATATGCTGTCAAATGACAGTGCAAATACATCTCCCAGAGTCATTTGTATAAATACATGCAGCCACTATTTTCTAATATAATAAAAACAAATGAGAGAAATCATCATTAAATTTAAGCTGAAACAGGGATACTGGCTTGGTTTGCATCATCATCTCACCAGAAATTGGTGAACTACCAATACCACAGACAATGAGCTCAATTCACAAGCTTAACACAAGGATAATACTATTTTTGTATTGGATGTCAAATCCCTTTCTTGAAGTTCATTGAGGGTCACAGAAATTCACTGAATTCTTAGACTGTCATTAAGAAGGAAGTCCTGGGCCTCAACCCTCAACCCACCAGGAACACCTGTGCCCCTCAATGGATATTAAAGAAAATAGGATTTTTGCACTCACTGTAAAATCTTTTTTTTTGGAGTCCATTGAGGGCCATGGGAATTCATATAATTCTTAGCCTGTCGGCTTATACTGCCACCTACAGGAGATATGGGTTGAGGCCCAGGACTTCCTTCTTGCCGACAGTCTTAGAATTTCTGTATCCCTCAATGGATGATAAAGAAAAGTATTTTTATTTTAGCCACGTGCCTATAGTGTTTAAATCTCCCCACCAGCCGGTCTTATGGTCCCACCAGCTGTCACAGTGTATCACTCTTACTCTCCTCATGTACGATCTGTTATCACCCCCTCTTCATAGATATCTTACCTAAACATTTTTTATCTTAAGGCCTCATGCACGCAGGACGTTTTTTGACTGTTTTTCAGCAGATGTTTTCAGCTGCAGACGTTTTTTCTACAGTCAATAAACCCTCCATCATGTTATCCTCTGTGTTCATGCACACACAGGCTATCAACTGTTTTTAGCAGTGACGTTTTTGAGCTGTAAAAAAAACCCAAGAGCTAAGGGTGTTTTTGGAATGTTTTCAGCTGTAAAAACGTTCAAACACTTAAAAACTCCCAAAAAAACGCTTCAAAACACTCAAAAACGTCAATCCCCAACGTTTTTGGACGTTTTAGACCAATTGAAGAAAAAACAACAAAACACTGGCCCTTTAAAAACGGGAAAAAACGCGAAAAAACGGCGGTAATATAACGCTGGTAAAAGCTGAAAACATCCCTGATGAGCTACTGACGTTTTTTGGCTGTTTTTTTAAAGTCCTGTGTGTATGAAGCCTAAAGTAGAACTATAGGCAAAACCTTTGTAGCCGACAGTGGACTACAGTTACCTTGTCCCACAGACAACCTCCGTCATTCTCCCTCTGTTCCTGTGTCCCTCTAGTGCTGGGCATCAGTAACTGACCTCATAGCTTTGAGTCAAGCAGAGAGGATTGTGGGACTAGTAGTCTTTTGAGCAGAGACTGTGATGCTGTGGAACACCTCCGGCCTACACATCCCAGAGGGCCCTCTGCAATACTAACAGGCCTCTGGAGGAGCTATAAAAGGGCGATCAGATCCGCTCCGTGCTCTCTTCTTCCTGGGCTCCATTGAGTGAACACCTCCACGCGGCCTGCGGGAGGGTTGCGGCCTACTATGCGGTAATCCAGTGACTCCAGCCTGGCCCCGGAGGGCCCAACTCTGCTTGCTGTTCGCAAGACATCACCACTGCACCACCTCATCTGACAGAACCATCGATCGCCCACTTCCAGCAGCTGACTGGTCATCGCTGTTCCTTCTGCAGAAGGACGTCTCATCCAGAATCACTGTTCGGGAGGTTCCTGTTGGGCTCTTCAGTTGGTGAGAGGGCTCCCACCAGTTACAATCCCTGATTTGTTATCTTGCTTGGACACTGTGTACAGACACCTTGCCCATGGAAACACTTTATTGCATTACATAAAACACTGTACATAGACAAACTGTTCTGCTTACCGCTACCTCACTGTGCCATACTTTGGATACAATTTAAAGAGCTTCATCTGCCAGTGAAGATCCCTGTAGGCCTGCCATCTGGACAATGCTGCTACCATTAATTATTGGGCCCCTATCCTACTCCTATTTTATCTGGTCTCCCATTAGGACATAAAGGTTTAATAGGCCGGCCTGGGATTCCCCATTAGTGTGGTACCTATTGCAGGGACGGGTGGTTTCTTTCTCAATCACTCTTTTATTCCTTACTTGTTCCATTGTAAATACAGTATATATATCCTGCATCTGTGTTTTGAATTGTAACTAAGCTGTTCTTTGGGGGTTCCTTAGCTGAGTCTTGGCTGTTATCCAGGACTCAGTTGATCACTACCCCTTTCCCTTTTTGTATATGTATCTTTGCTTCAGTAAAGCCTAAGAGAATACTTTATCTAACTTGTGTTGGAGTGTCATTTAAAAGGTGCTTGCAGAAATGTCTGAACCCAGAGTGTCAGGAGGGCTGTAGAGTTCACAGGGTCAGGGCAGTGCAGATGAACATGCCACTCTAATCAACCCCCAAGGGGGCAGTGCTACTCCTTTTTTCATTTTGGATAGAGTAAGGGAGGGTTATAACCCCTGTCAGATTTTTTTCCGCCATCTGTGTCCCATTGTGGAGATTTCCCTTCACTGCCTGTCCCATAGCCAAAACAGGAAGTTAGAGGAAATCCCTGCAAATTAAGAGAATCCCTTGGGAACCACAGGTCACCAGAACTAGTATCCCCATTGGAAGATTTCCCCTCTATTACTTTTTTTGGACAACTCAAAATTTGGGATTTTCTTTTACTTTCACTTTCAATGATAATGGTAAACGGGACAAATAGAGAGGGTGAAACTCCTTATCAGGGGCACAGACAGCAATAAAAACTGACATGCGTTCTGATTCCTCTAACCTCTATCCAAAATGAAAAAGAAAGAAGTGTTGCCTTCAGTTACACTTTAATGCAAGGAATGCATTTGGGTACAAAGTGTTTAGGCTTTAGAACCATTTTAAAGGTTTTGACTAGAGTTGAGCGAACCCAAACTGTAAAGTTCGGGTCCGTACCGAACTTTCGGGTGTCCGTGTACCGAACGTTCAGGTTCGAGTTCTGGGTTCTGGTATTTTATCACGCATGTTGAATAGCTGCAGGGCAGCCAATTAACAAGCGTTTCACTGGTTTTCCCTAGAAGCCATCACAGCCATGCCTACTAATGGCATGGCTGTGATTGGCCAGTGCATCATGTGACACAGGCACAGCACACAGTGGAGAGGGCATTCGTGAAGGAGATCGCATTGTGTCAACATGGTAAGAAGAAGAGAGGAAGGACAGAGGGAAGAGGACAGCGGAGAAGACCGGCAAAAGAGCAGAAGATGGGCAAAAGAGCAGAGGACGCCGCAGAGAAGGAAAATAAAAAAGACCCCTCAGAAGTTAGAAGACCCCGCAAAAGAAAGAAGAGCTGGAGCTGATTTTAAAAACTTGTGTAGTGTGGTTTTTATTTTACACTTTTTTTTCAGGTGAAGCAACAGCAACACCAAAAGACTCGGAAGACCACGGAAAACAACTGTGGTGGATGACCGAATAATTTTTTCCCTGGTGAAGAAAACACCCTTCACAACAATGTGCCAGATCAAGAACACTCTCCAGGAGGTAGGTGTATGTGTGTCAAAGTCAACAAACAAGAGAAGACTTCACCAAGATCATCTTGTACCAGAGTGATGGGAAGAGAAGAGTATGGAAAAGGAAAGGAACTGCTCAAGATCCAAAGCATACCACCTCATCAGTGACACATAGTGGTGGTAGTGTCATGGTGTGGGCATGTATGGCTGCCAATAGAACTGGTTCTCTTGTATTTATTGATGATGTGACTGCTGACAAAAGCAGCAGGATGAATTCTGAAGTGTCTCGGGCAATATTATCTGCTCATATTCAGCCAAATGCTTCAGAACTCATTGGACGGTGCTTCACAGTGCAGATGGACAATGACCCGAAGCATACTGCGAAAGCAACCAAATAGTTTTTTAAGGGAAAGAAGTGGAATGTTATGCAATGGCCAAATCAATCACCTGACCTGAATCCGATTGAGCATGCATTTCACTTGCTGAAGACAAAACTGAAGGGAAAATGCCCCAAGAACAAGCAGGAACTGAAGACAGTTGCAGTAGAGGCCTGGCAGAGCATGACCAGGGATGAAACCCAGTGTCTGGTGATGTATATGCATTCCAAACTTCAGGCTGTAATTGAGTGCAAAGGATTTGCAACCCAGTATTAAATAGTGAAAGTTTGATTTATGATTGTTAATCTGTCCCATTACTTTTGGTCCCTTAAAAAGTGGGACGCACATATACAAACTGTTGTAATTCCTACACCGTTCACCTGATTTGGATGTAAATACCCTCAAATTAAAGCTGACAGTCTGCAGTTAAAACACATCTTGTTTGTTTCATTTCAAATTCATTGTGGTGTCGTATAGAACCAAAAACATTAGACTTGTGTCGATGTCCCAATATTTATGGACCTGACTGTATTGCAGCTTACTTGTCCATAGATGTGGTGGCTGCATTAGTTTATTTTTTTAATGCGTTAGGTATCCCACCATCACAGTTTCACTTTAAAGCTAAATTCCAGGCACATATACAAAAGGCGCAGTGCAACTCTACATTGTATGGCCAGTGTCGTGTAGGCAATACATATACTGTAACATGAGAGAGCGAAATAGAGAGAAAAGTATGTGGATAGCAGCTAACCACCACACCTACTGTATATGAGCTTGTTGGACATCCCCTTTGAAAACCACTGGCATTAATATGGAGTTGCCCCTGCATTCACCCTCCCCACCCAATGTAGCTATAAGGCTGAGTTCACACTGGAGAGATGCGGGAAACCCTGCGAATCCTGTTCCCGCATCGCACCTGGTTCGGAGATGGTTCACACTGACATCTGCAAACTGTGAAATGGTGCAGGAATTGGATTGCATAGGTGTGAACACCTATGCGATCCGATTCCAGTGCAGACCAAAAAAAGAGCCCTGTACCATTTTGGTCCGATTGCAATGCAAATTCAGCCATACAAACTGTATGGCTGAATTTGCATCGCACAGACATGGTATGTGATCTGCACAACAACGCGGTGCGAGTCACATGGAATATCTGTGTTTGCACCAGTGTGAACCCAGCCTAAGACTTCATTCACATATGCTGCGGTCATGGGTCACAGCATGGAGTCCAGTGCGTCCCTGTTCACCGATTCAGGTGTGAATCAGGTCTGAATCTTTGCCTGAATTTGCACTTGAATCAGACCAGAAGACGTGCAGGACCCTTCTTCAATGCGGACCACGGCCACTGGTCCATTGAGAGAGCCAGTCACACTCTCCTGTCATGCAAATTGGTTTGCTTTTCTAACACTCTGCGCTCGGAGTCCACTCTATTTTGAAGCTTATTAGAGCCTATGGCTCTAATCAGGTGCTTCAAAAAAACACCCCCGCCGCTGTAATTCATGCAGCCAGTGTCCTGAAAGGGGTCGGGCGCATGAATAGGGGGTGGCCACGGCAGCCATGGATAGATTCATGCTATGCATGAATCTATCCATTTAGCATAGGGGTGGGTGGCAAGGATAGAGGGGGCGGCGCCCGTGCGCCCTTAATGGACGGCCCGCCCCTAATGTCCTATGAACAGATTATCCCAACTGAGCTGTGGATCTCTGTAGCTCCTCCAAAGTTACCATGGGCCTCTTGTCTGCTTCTCTGATTAATGCTCTCCTTGCCCGGCCTGTCAGTTTAGGTGGACGGCCATGTCTTGGTAAGTTTGCAGTTGTGCCATACTCTTTCCATTTTCGGATGATGGATTGAACAGAGCTCGTGAGATGTTCAAAGCTTGGGATTTTTTTTATAACCTAACCCTGCTTTAAACTTCTTCACAACTTTATCCCTGACCTGTCAGGTGTGTTCCTTGGCCTTCGTGATGCTGTTTGTGCACTAAGGTTCTCTAACAAACCTCTGAGGGCTTCACAGAACAGCTGTATTTATGCTGAGATTAACTTACACACAGGTGGACTCTATTTACTAATTAAGTGACTTTTGAAGGGAATTGGTTCCACTAGATTTTAGTTAGGGGTACCAGAGTAAAGGGGGCTGAATATAAATGCACGCCACACTTTTCAGATATTTATTTGTAAAAAAATTGAAAACCATTTATCATTTACCTTCCACTTCACAATTATGTGCCACTTTGTGTTGGTCTATCACATAAAATCCCAATAAAATACATTTACGTTTTTGGTTGTAATATGACAAAATGTGGAAAATTTCAAGGGGTATGAATACTTTTACAAGGCACTGTACCTATTGATTATCAAACAGAAAACAAGTATTTTGTAACCATTATTACCTCACCACATCACAACTCTTTCTTGCTCACTTGTTACGTAATTTTATCAGATGAAAGGATTATTACTACCAGACGTGTTCTCGATAATAAAGCATTAAACATTTATTAAAACACATATAAAATAATTTTTAAAAATCACATTCAATATTAGAAGACTACAATTAACCCTTTTTATTACTATCTAAAAGTTCACATGAACTGTTATCTTTGTCATTCCCCAAGCAGTGTTGCAATCATTTTTAAAGGCCATTTCTGGGTAACTAATAAAAATTATCCCTTGCATTGGGGCTGTGCACACATTGCTTGTTTAAAGTATAACTAAGGCCCCTTTCACACTGGGGCATTATTACAGCGTTATAGCGGTAAAATTACTGCTAAAATAACACTATAAAAAAACGATTCATGCATCTCAATGGATGCTCTCTCACTAAGGCGTTGCGCTAGCGCAGCGTTGAAGAAAATCATGCAAGCATGATTTTAGAGGAATGTGGGGAGCGGTATACACCGCTTCTGCCATTGGAATGAATGGGTAGCAGCCCCGAAGTGGCTGTACACCGCTCCGGGAGCGCAGATCGCCAGCACTTTTAACCCCTGTTTAACCCCTTGGGGGGGGGGGGGGGGGGTTAAAATTGCCGTGCTGTAATGTTGCCACATCATCCCTTTAATCCAAGACACATATGAATTACACAGGTTCTGAGGCTAATTTAATGCAGGTAAGGCACCAAGTGAATTAAATTAGCACCTTAATCAGCCGCAGAACCTGTGTAATTCATATGTGTCCTGGATTAAAGGGATGATGTGGCAACCCTACCGTGCTACAAAATAAGTGTGTAAACAGCGCGCTAATAAATTAGTATACCCTATACCAGTGAACCTTGTATGTTAAGTTAATACACACAAAAATTCATAATAATGTGAATATGTATACAAACATGAATAATGTGCAAAACAGCTGCTGCCGTGAATAAATCAATAAATCATAAAAGAGTCACTTAAAAGTCCAACAAAGTGATAGCAGCGCTCAATAAAGTTCAGTGCAATTATAATAAAAGGTGCTCTGTGCAAATTGCCAATCTGGTCAATAAAGATGAATGAAGTGCTTGGTGTTCAAAAAAGAGAGTCCGCTTGAATGGACACATGACTTCTTAACTTCCAATGTGACCTCCACCTCAAACACCACGTGTATATGCACACTCTGGGGGCTCACCAGAACTCTGGAACATAACAGCCTTTTGTAACAAAGCGTCAGCGCAAAAAATCATTTTTTTTTTGTTTTGTGAAGAAGTCACATGGTGCCGTCCTCCAATTATGTGCAGCGGACTCCTGTGCTACGCTTTACCAGCAGTGACTGAGATGTCCGTGTGAGGGGCTCAGCCTATAGCGGGAGGCTACGGGATGTGTGTGAGGAGGCAAAGTCCCGGGTGTGCAGTGTGAGCCGGACACGGCCTTCTTCTGGAGGAGTCACACCGGATCCGTGCACTGTGCTGGGGACTCCGTGCTGTGCTGCCGGAGACATTTAACCCTTGAGGCATTCGGGATACAAGCAGGGAGTGGAGCTCTTGCGCTGACGCTTTCTTACAAAAGGCTGTTATGTTCCAGAGTTCTGGTGAGCCCCCAGAGTGTGCATATACACGTGGTGTTTGAGGTGGAGGTCACATTGGAAGTTAAGAAGTTGTGTGTCCATTCAAGCGGACTCTCTTTTTTAACACCAAGCACTTCATTCATCTTTATTGACCAGATTGGCAATTTGCACAGAGCACCTTTTATTATAATTGCACTGAACTTTATTGAGCGCTGCTATCACTTTGTTGGACTTTTAAGTGACTCTTTTATGAACCCTACCGTGCTGCCGCCCGAATAGTGGCACCATAGCACAGCTATTGAAGCGGTAGATCGACTAAATTAGCGGCGGTTTACCGCTGAAGCTCGGGCGGTCCCAGTGTGAAAGGGGCCTAAAGGCAAAATGTTTTTGATTAGTTTTAGATGGAGTGGAGGTGGATTAGAACACCTGTCAGGCTTTTATTGCTGTCAGTGCCTTCATTAAGGAGATTCACTATTTGTCCTGTTTACCATTATCATTGAAAGTAAAAATAATCCCAAATTTTGTTCTGGTGACTGGGGGGGGGGGGGGGTAATTCCAAAGAAATTCTGTTAATTTACAGGGATTTCCTCTCACTTCCTGTTTGGCTATGGGACAGGAAGTGAATGGAGATCTCTGCAATGGAACACAGATGGGGAAAATAAATCTGATAGGGGTCATAACCCTCCCTCCAGAATGAAAAAAAAAGGTTTTGCCCCTTATTCTACTTTTTAGTGATTACAAACTATTTGTTTTGTGTTTGTTTATCAAAAACAGACCAAAGTCAGCACTCTCCAAGGGCTTTATTTTCTTTTTGGAATACAAAGATTCTTGGATATGGAGATAATGAAACTGATATACAAACATACCTATTGTCTGCTCAAATCCATTTACTATGCCCCGTATGTGAAGGTCAAAATCAATTTTTGGGGGAGACACATAAACTTTCTTTGAAACACCCGAAGGCCTACAACATAAAAAAAAACATAATTTTAATGGATCAGTGTTTTGTCAAATGGGTGCACAGGAGTGTGCTTGGTAGTCTCTGGCCACCTTCACATGCAATGATGTAGGGAGTGCTGTCATTGGAAGCAGTGAGTGGAGAGTTGGCTACCAACCATCCTGCTAAGATTGAGGGCCAGTTCACACCACATGCAGTCCAGTGTGTTTTTTTCTGCATCAAAAAGACATGGAAAGTAGGTTATATGGTTTCCAATGGCATAGTTCACACCCGTGCTGTCAGTTACAGAACTTTCCAGTTACATAAAAAAAAAAGAACATGCTGCATTTTTCCTGCACTGGAACGTGGTAAAAACACACCGGACCGCAGTACAGTGAAAAAAAAAATAGGAAAAAATAATTTTAAAAAGCATCTGGGATGCGTCCGGTAGGGTTGCCACATCATCCCTTTAATCCAGGACACATATTAATTACACAGGTTCTGTGGCTAATTTAATGCAGATGAGGCACCGAGTGAGTTTAATTGCCACCTTAATCAGCCACAGAACCTGTGTAATTAATGTGTGTCCTGGATTAAAGGGATGATGTGGCAACCCTAGCGAACGCACCAAAAACATGTTAAAAACGCACATGCAGAAACGCTTTCGGAACTGATCTGCAGAGCGTTTTTGTGGTGTAAACCAGCCCTGAGTCCAAATCTTTATTTGGAGAGCTGTGATGACTTTCTTCTCAGAGGGCATTCACCTTGATCCTCACCTTGCAGAATCAATGTCATCCTCTTCGTTGTCCTCATCCTCCTCTTCACTCCATAGTTCAGAATCTAAAATATAAAAATATGTACACAATATAAGGGTAAAACAGTCAGCTCCATCATGCAGCTTCCATACAGAAAAAGAGACATGGGAACAATTGGGCTTGTTGACACATGGAGCTAACAGAGATAAGCCTAATGAATACCGTACAACCAGTCTTATTCAAAGATATTTCAACCAATGAGATTTTACTCTGCATCAGTTCAGTTGAGAGCAGGCAGTACAATAGGAGATGTTTTCTGATTGGATGCTAAGGGTTAATACACTTTTTAATTTGTGTTTAATTGGCTAAAGAAAGCTGCATTGTGGAAGCTTTTTACTTCCCAGCAAGACCCGATTAACACTGGTGCGATAATCACTCCGACTTTGTGAGCACATGTCGCATCAACGATTCTCTATGAGAGCCGTCTTAACTGGTCCGACTTGTGTTGGTCTGACTTTGGAAAAGGTTCCCGCCCTACTTTGATCAGACTTCTGTCAGATTTCAGCCCATAGAATTGAATGGAAGTCTCTATCACTTAGAATGCAAAAATTGCTCGGATCCATATGAGGTATACAGGTACGAAAGCTGCAATGTTTTACTAATTTCTCATAATGAAACTAAGGGGCCAGAAAGTGAAGGAAAATCCCCTAATCCTAATCTCCAACATTTCTTTCTTTCTTGCAAAATTGTACAGGCTACTCTTCTGTACTGACTCTGATTTCACTGCACACACTGAGCCTTTAGCAAACTGTATTGGAAGCTGCACCAAGTTACACAAAGCCTGCCTTATTTCCTGGCTGGAGGATGTCCAGCATCATCTAGATCCAGTTTACTGTCCCTGGTCTGCCCCTTTCATTCTTTGGATTTCAGTTCTTTCACACCCGGAGGCTCAGCATTGCATTACCTAGGGTGGTATTCATGCAAATGCAGTCTGCCTAAGGCCTCTTTCACACTTGTGCGACCTGAAAGTCGCGCGATTTTGCCATGATTTTGATGCGACTTTAAGCAATGCCTGTGTAATCTTGAGGTCTATGAACCTCAAATCGCATCAAAGTTGGACCAATGTAGTACAGGGACCGCTGAACAGTACTCATTGGAAATCATGGGGTGCGGCATTGCAGAATCAAGTCGCACAAGTGTAAGAGGGGCCTTAGGCCTGATTCACACCTATGCAGGTTGTAGTTTGCATATTCCAGATGCATTTTGCGTTTTTCAATACAGTCTATGCGTTTTTGATCCAGTCTATGGAACTAAAAACCAGGAAAAAAGTCCCTGGCCCTTTCCATAAAATGCACAGATGTGAGCTACATCCATTGGAAACCATGTTAAATAGACTGTAGTGTGTTTCTGCAAAACTGGAAACGCACTAAAATATGCATAGGTGTGAACCAGGCCTAAGACAGGGCCGGGACTAGGATTGGGCAGAAAGGGCGGCTGAACTGGGCACTGTGATATCATGTAAGGTGGGGGGGGGCACCACAAGAGGATTGGGGAGAGGGGACTTGTGTTGGAAGGGGGAATTTGGGGGGGCAGGGGGTAAGTAATGCTCTAGTGGGGGGGGGGGGTGCTAAGAGTGGTGATTTAGGCCCCTTTCACACTTGTGTCATGCATTGTTTTACCGCAATTTTGTCGTGATTTTGCGGCGATTTCGGATCAGTACGACTTTGGTCCGACTTTGTTGCACCTTTGGCACAATGAAAACATATTACAAAGTCGTACAGAAATAGTACAGAAATCGCATCTATATTATTCAGGTGCGATTTGCATGTGACTTTGTGGGTTTAACATTGAAGTCTATGGACCTCAAGTTGCATCAAAGTTGGGCCAAAGTAATGCAGGGACTACTTTGAAGTCGGCACGACTTCAAAGTCGCACAGATATGAATGGTACTCATTGGAAATAATGGGGAAGGACTTGTCATGCAACTTTTCAGTCCCAAGTTGCAGGACAAGTCGCATAAGTGGGAAAGGGGCCTTAGGGGGATTTGTGTTAAGATCAGGGATTTTTTTTTGGAGGGGGGGAGCATTTGGGGGATGGGGGGCAAAGAGTGGGGGATTTCAGCAGGGGGGTGGATTTATACTGGGAGGAGGGCAAATTTATGCTTAGGTGGTACTTTTCAGATTAGTGCTCAGTGTTTTGGTGGGGGGATTTTTGCTGACACATAATGCTTATACATCTTGGGGGGGAAGGGACAGTTTGGCATGTGCACCCTGGGCCCTAGATGAACTTGTCACGGCACTGGCCTAAGAACGCCCACTCCTTCAGACTGACGACCACACATCAAGGTATTTTGATATGTGCTTATCTCCTCCCAAGAAGAGCAGTACTGAAGCAGGGTGCTGTGATATTTTCAGGAAGCTATGTGCAGCACCCTGCTAGTCACTCCTACCAGCCATGATCTGCCTGCACTGTATAAAGAAGCACAGATACCCAATGATGATGTCACTGAGTCTAAAATAGAGTATGGAAAATAAAAAGGTTTTAGAATGCCGATGAGGAGGGTTATTATAGTGATGCACATACATCTGGATTATATACAAAATATAAGCAGCCATTTTGTAAGCTGAATCCATATTTTAGACTTACTTCAGAGAGAGCTTTAGAAGTTACACTGTTATAAAACAGTCAATAGTTTCCATAAAATGGCTGCCATTAGGGTTGCCACATCATCCCTTTAATCCAGGACACGTATGAATTACACAGGTTCTGTGGCTGATTAAGGTGTTAATTAAACTCACTTGATGCCTTATCTGCATTCAATCAGCCTCAGAACCTGTGTAATTCATATGTGTCCTGGATTAAAGGGATGATGTGGCAACCCTAGCTGCCATGTGTGATGATGGCCAGTGTACTGTATGTTCTGTGACTGGAAACACACAGTAAAATATAGTTTACCTGAGGACTGCGCTTCTTCCTGTTGAAACATTACTCGTTTCTTCTCTCTCATATTCTTTTTTGTTGTTTTATTGGTTCTTAACATCGGCTGCTCATTGTCTTCTTCACCAATCCCATGTGGAAAAGATGAGGTAGGTACATAGCTGGTGGACATCGGCTGCTTCAGGTCTGACAGAGAGCACAGGCCCAAACTCACCTCAAAGACCGCCACTGCCGTCTGCTTTCCCTCTATATTCCTTTGAATTTGACTCAGAACCTAAAATGAACCCAACAAAGTTACTCAGTGGTCGCTTGACTACATGAAAAGCGGAATTGATATTGATGAAAGGTAAGAAAAAGACTGTGCTTTAAAGTGGAATTCCAGCCAGGCTAACCCAACCTGTCCCCTGCCTCTCCTAATACCCATGCTGACTAACCTGTAAACCTAGCCTGTGTAAAAAAGATGCATATACACTAGGGTGACCAGAGTTTCAGGGGACAGTCCCTGGATTGAGGACACTGTCTCCGGACCAAATCTGTCCCTGGTTTTGTCCCCAGATTGGATTTGAACAATTTCAAAGACAGTCGGTGCAAAATTAAAAAATAAAAATTCTGAATTACACACACCGGCTCCACTGCTCCTACTAGTTTAGGGGGGTGTATTTTTTCCATTATCTGTGGCCCTTTCTGATGATCATGTGCTGGTCAAAGCAAAGGGACTATTTCTTCTGTTTTCGGTGCATGCCCATTCCGCTCCCACTTGCATGTTCTTCTGCCTTGGCTCATGTCCCGGCCAGCCGTCTGCCTTTCTCTTTGTCTTTCCCGGCGGAGTGATTTTCCTCTGCTCAGCTCCGCTCCTTACTCAGTAGTAGCCGGGGCCCGGAGAGTGAGACTTGAGAGGCTGTGAGGCGGCTCAGGCGGGTGGCAATGGTGACAGGCAGAGAGAGGCAGCTGTGTCCAACAGCAGGAACAGAGAAGTGTCACATAACATGGCTGCTGATTTTGTTAACTTATTGTTCATAAGTATAAGCACCCAGCAGCCATGTCATGTGACACTGTGACAGCCAACCAGAGCCATGATAGAGGGCCTGCTGCCTGCGTCTTATAATGCTGATGATTTTAACCAGCTGCCGACCGCCCCATAGTAGAGTTACTGCTACAGGGCTGTTGCACTGCGCAGGATCATATATATATATATATATATATATATATATATATATATATATATATATGTGTACGTGATCCTGCATTTCTGGGTATCAGCGGGTCTGGCGGACTCTATGTCTGTCAGTACCGTTCTGTACACAGGCAGAACAGCGGTCTCCCTGTGTAAACAAAGCAGATCACCGTTTTGTCAGTATGGAAGACATTGACCCTGTGTTCCTGCAAAGCAGGGACAGGGATCTATGCCTTCCCTTAGTAAAAGCACCTCCCCCACAGTGAGAAAACACTGCTTAGGAGCACATTTAATCCTTTGATCGTCCCTGATGATAACCCCTTCCCATCCAGTGTCATTAGTAGAGTGACAGTGCATATTTTTTAAACTGATCACTGTATTAGTATCACTGGTTCCCACAAAGTGTCACTTGTTGTCCAATTCGTCCTCCACAATATCGCAGTCCCGCCATAAGTCGCTGATTGCCACAATTACTAGTAAAAAAAATATGTCCCTGGATGTCA
>BLSH010531876.1:1340903-1351226 GCA_018402905.1 Glandirana rugosa
CCCCCCCCCCCCCCCCCCCCCCCCCCCCCCCCCCCCCCCCCCCCCCCCCCCCCCCCCCCCCCCCCCCCCCCCCCCCCCCCCCCCCCCCCCCCCCCTGGAAGATTGTAGGTTGTAAAATCTCTTCACTGTGAGATGCCTGATGAATTTATTTAGATCCTTGAATAATGTGAACGGGTTGTGGTGGGTGCCAAGGTGAGACCCTTGCTGAAGGGGGATGTGTCTTGTGGCGACAAGTTGTGTGAGGAGAGGTTGAAGATTTTGATAGTCTCTGCATTTTTTCTTTTGGGTGTCTTCCTCTGCCCCCACTCCTTCCTCTCCTGTGTGTTTTCTTTTCATAATGTTGAATGGGGGGCATAGGTCTAAAAAAAATCACCTGGATGGGAAGTGGGGGGATGGGTGGCCTCAGGATCCGGTAGTGGACTTGAATTGCATGATGTCTCGGATCTGATATTGGTAGTTTCACTGGTGGTGACACCGGTGCATGGGCAGAGTGGTTCAATGCTGGAGTCTGGGTTGGCCACAGGTGTTGTAGCTGAGTCTGTAGTCGAACTGGGAATGGCACATGCAATGTTAGAGGGTGGAGTGGGGCTTGCTGTGGCTGGATTGGTGGAGCGGGGGTGCCTATGTGGTTTTTTAAGACGTTTCTGTTTGTGGGTGAGTTTGGGAGGACAGGTATTAGATATCAATGGAGGCTGAACTGTGGGTCCTGAGATGGGTGCAGGAGTGCGTGGGTAACAAAGGTTCTGGTCGGAACTGGCCGAGTAACGATTTTTTCCAACTAAACACTTTGTTCGTGCTGTAGACATTGAGATCTCTTCTGAATTTTCCAAATTTGTTGCCGATGAGGTAATTTTCTTTTTTTATAGTGTTTCTCTTTAAAGTTTTCAGCCAGGTGTTTGGGAGGTGTTTGACGCTCTGTATGATGCCCTTGCATAGATTAGTGATTTTGAAAGTAAGGGTGTCGCATTTCCTTTTTCTTTGTTGGATAATGACCTTAATCCATTTATCAGTACAGAGATCTGATATTTATTCCCACTCTTTTGTTAAATCAGCTTGTAGGAATGAACATTGTTTCAGGATTCCGAGCCCTCTGGGTGTTATCTTGGGGAGGAGGTATTTTTCCAGAAAGAAGCAGTCCCACCATTGTTGGTTGGCGGAGGAGATGCATTCCTCTAGTTTGTGAAATGTTGTACACAGGGATTGGAGTGGGGGACCCTGGGGTAGAGGGGAATTGTGGGTGAAGAATTGGGTGGGGAATAAAGAGTAAAAATCATCTAAAATGTTGAGCTTAGCCTATTCAATGCTTGAAATGATCTTAATAAGAAGTGATAGCGTTCAAGGATTTTTCTAACTTCACTTTTAATAACAGAACAGGGTCTCACGGTGCACATAGTAGAGACCTTATGCATGCACTTGTTAACTCCCTCACTGTCGTGCCATGTGACCAGTTCATGGATCTCTGTAATGCGGGATCTATCGATCAACTGCTCATGAACTGGCTTGTTGGTAAATTCAGTGCTACAGCTGATCGACATGCAGCCAATCAGTTGTAGCACCAATCTGTGTATTCTGACATCATAGGACTCCCACTGTCAGAATACAACGACACAGCAGGGAGGATTCCTGCTTCCACATCAAATATGTGATGAAGAAATCTGTTCAGTTTCTTCACGTACCGTATATACTTGAGTATAAGCCGACCTAAAAATAAGCAGAGGCACCTAATTTTACCACAAAAAACGTGGAAAACGTATTGACTCGGGTATAAGCTTAGGGTGGGTAGTTATGCACAGGGGGAGGGATACAGGGGTAGTTATGCACAGAGGGAGGGATACAGGGGTAGTTATGTACAGACGGAGGGATACAGGGGTAATTATGGACAGGGGGGTAGTTGTGCACAGGGGGGAGGGGTAGTTATGCCCTGGGGGAGGGGTAGTTATGCACAGGAGGGAGTAGTTATGCACAGGTGGTAGTTATGCACAGGGGGGGGGGGAGTTATGCACAGGGGGTAGTTATGCATAGGGAGGGATAGTTATACAGGGGGAGGGGTAGTTATGCACAGGGGGAGGGGTAGTTATGCACAGGGGGAGGGGTAGTTATGCAAAGGGAAGGGGGAGTTATGCAGACTGAGTATGTCTCGAGCGCTGCTTGGCGCTCAGATGACTCACCGCATGTCTCTTCTTCTCTCCTTGTCTGACAAATGCAGGGGGCGGGCCCGAGCATGACGTCAGTTGGGAGGAGGCGGAGGGGAGACCTGCCGAGTCATCTAAGCACCGTGCTGCACTCTTATATGGCCGAGGGGAGAGGGGAGAGAAGCGGTGTGCGGGAACCATGACAACCCGCACACGCTGCGGGTATTCCGCCGGGACCAACCAGGGCCAGGACAATCCAGATTGGGACCCCCACTCGTGTATAAGCCGAGGGGAGCTTTTTCAGCATAAAAAATGTGCTGAAAAACTCAGCTTATACACGAGTATATACAGTAAATTGAACCATGTATGGTCAGCTTAAAGTGGTCAGCTTAAAGGCTCAAGGTTTTTTACCTTCATGCATTCTATGCATGAAAGTAAAAAACTTTCTGCTTGCAGCTCCCCTCCAGACCCCCCTAATGCTTACCTGAACCCCATCTCGATCCAGTAATGTTTATGAGAGCCTCAGCTGTCCAGGTACTCTCCCTCCTCATTGGATAAGAGAGCAAAGGGTGCCATTGGCTCCCGCTGCTGTCAATCACAGCCAGTGAGCCAATGAGAAGAGAGAAGGGGCGGGGCCGAGCTGCGGCTCTGTGTGTGAATGCAGCCTCAGCTCGGGAGCAAGCTGCTAGCTCTGGGGACACTCGGCAGGAGGGAGCGGCCAGGAGTGTCAGCGGGGGACCCGAGAAGAGGAGGATCAGGGCTGCTCTGTGTAAAACGACTGCACAGCGCAGGTAAGTATAATATGTTTGTTATTTTTTTTTTATATTCTGCCTTTGATATCGCTTTAAGAAGGGAGCCATGGTTGTCTCACAGGATGTACTTCAGCCATGTCTGTCTTTGTACATTTCCACTAAATGAGGACTAATTGGATTAGTAAATTACAAAAGAAAAATAAGATTGTTTTTGCATCCATTTTATCTTACAGGAAGTGACAAGGACACTGCACGTATTGCAAGATCAACAGTTATTTTCAGTACTTGCTGAAAATGTTCTTAGTTTGAAAAAATAAAACTAATGCAGCTACTATATCTAAGGGATGTTAAGCTGCAATATATTACATTTTCGTTCTTGGGTTTTTTCTTAGTTTTGGGTAGAGAGGGAAAGGGTTAAAAACCCTGTCAGGATTTTACTGTCTTTCACCGTCTGTCACGTAGAGGATGGCAGTGCCCACAAGGACAGAGAAAGGCCAGCACTCCAGTATGCAGAGCAGCAAAATGGTTGAAAGTTTACTGAAGTTTCATTGAAGCCAATATTTCTAAGACATGCAGGCCTCCTTTATCAAGGTGATGAGACTGAGCAATAATAAAGGAGGCCTGCATGTCTCGGAAATATTGGTTTCAATGGGATTTCAGTGCAAACTCTATTGATTTGCTTCTGCAGAGCTGGCTTTTCTCTGACTAAGCCTAGGTTCACATTGAAGCGATTTGGCATGTGATTTGACATGTCAAATAGCATGCCAAATTGGCAGCAATTGCCGGCAATGGCACTATACGAATAGGTGCGCCGCTGCATTTGCGGTGCCGCACTGATTCCCAAAAGTAGTTTCTGTACTACTTTTGGTGACATCGGGGTGCGATTTCCATAGACATCTGTGCAGAAACCCGCACAGATCTCTCTGAAATCGCCCCTGAAGTCGGGACTGACATGTGGGAATGAAATCGTGAGAGTTCAGCTGAACTCCCATGATTTCATTCCCACTGTCAGTGTGAACCCAGGCTTAATTAGACTTTTTTTGCTATCTGGGGCTCTTATAGGCCTCATACACACGGACGGTTTTTACAGCCACGTTTTTCAGCGTTTTTTGCAGCTTAAAAATGCATCTCCATGCTATTCAATGGCCCCATACACACGCTGACGTTCTTGAGCTGTAGATGGCGTCGGCATTTGACAGCTGCAAGCAGAACCCACGGCCAGCACGTTCTAAAGCTGCAGCGCTAGAGCGTTTTTGACGATGAGCCGGCAAAACGCTCGCTAACGCGCATTAGCGACCTATCGGCGTTAACCGGCATTTTCAGGTCCAAAAAAAGCAGAGGGATGTCTTTTCAAACAAAACGCGACGTAGCGGTGACGCTTAATGACGCGCATTAACGCCAATGCAAAACGCCAATGAAATTGCGGTTTTAGCGCCGATTTTTTTCCTGGCGTCGGTCTTGATGTTACAGCTCGTTTTTTCAATGCGCCCGTGTGTGTGAGGCCTAAGAGAGATTTTCCCTCACCTTGTGTCCTGCAAATATTTTACCAGACAGGAAGTGAGGGTAACTCTCCAAAAGCAACACAGACAGAAAAGAAAGAGAGTTTTCTTTAGCACAGTAAGGAAGATGGAACCCATCTGATTTTAGTTGTCTGTGTCCCTTTTGCAAAATTTTCCTAACTTTCTGTCTGGTAAAACCATTGTCAGCAGGACAGGAAGTAAGGGCTAATCTTTCTAACAGAGCAGTAAATACAGAGGAGTAATTCCCAACTTCTGCCCCGCAGCCAGGCACACAACAGGTTCATTTACACGCATACAAGGACCAGTCTAAGGGATGTTGATGAACCTTACAATCAATTTAACAGTGCCTATAGCTTAGTTGCCAACATTGTCAAAACATTTACAGGGACACTTTTTCATCTGTAGATGGAGTCTTATTATAATTAGGGGGTTTCGTTTTAGGCGTGGCGTAGCGGAGGGCGACAAATACGGTGCACTGCGAAAAACGGGCGCGGTAAAAACTAAATATTGGGAGTGGCTTAAAGGGGGCGTGGCTGAAATGGGTGTGGTTCGAGTATGAGATGAACGAGTTATGGGGGGAGAAAGAAAGAAAGAAAGAGATAGGGAGGGAAGGAAGGAAAGAGGGATGGAGGGACAGCAGGCCCAGATCCTACACCACAATAGCAATATGTGCATTCCAAAAAGTTTAACAATCAGCAGATAAAGATACTGCAAACACCTGGTGTTAGCACTTCAATCATCCCAGCACCATGGTTGCACATTATTTATATTATTACATTTTAATATAAAATGAAATAGTTCAACTCACCATAATGCAGAATCAGTGGGAGCCCCGAACGTTTCACTTGCCACATCGCCTGCCACCAGATGCCATCAGGTGTCCCTCCTTACATCAGGCATTCCCAGCAGTGTCCCTCCTTACATCAGGTATTCCCAGCAGAGTCCCTCCTTACATCAGGTGCCCCCAGCGGAGTCCCTCCTTACATCAGGTGCCCCCAGCGGAGTCCCTCCTTACATCAGGTGTCCCCAGCAGAGTTCCTCCTTACTTCATCTGGTGTCCCCAGCAGAGACCCTCTTTACATCACCAGGTGTCCCCAGCGGAGTCCCTCCTTCCATCATCAGGTGTCCCCAGCAGAGTCCCTCCTTACATCATCAGGTGTCCCCAACGGAGTCCCTTCTTACAACATCGGATGTCTCCAAGTGGAGTCCCTCCTTACATCGGGAGTCCCCAGCGGAGTCCCTCCTTACATCATCAGGTGTCCCCAGCGGAGTCCCTTGGCTCTGCCTCTGGTCGGACACAGACTGGCAGCAGGCCATGGGGCGGAGGATTGGCAGCAGCTCCATTTGTATGCAGATCTCTTTCCCCATGTGTCCAATGGAGAGGGGAGGGGCCTCCGATCCATTCAGCTAACCGGCTTCAGTGTACAAGCAAATTGGCTACTTGTACACTGAAGAGAGGAGCCGATCGGCTGCACGGATTGGAGGCCCCTCCCCTCTACACTGAACACACAGGGAAAGAGACCTGCTAGCCGGAAAGAGATCTCGTGGCCATATCGTGGCCATATTTTTGTAGCCAGAACTGTGGCTGTTGCCAAAAAAAGTCCCAATGTCCGGGACAAAAGCAAAATCCCAGGATTTTGATTGGGACGGACTCAGATCGGGAAGAGGGTGCAATTATTGGGATTGTCCCAGAAAAATAGGGACAGTTGGCAAGTATGCTATAGCATTTATGGCGTGTTAATGATGCCTTTATAAAGTGTTAGCTGAGTACTGGTGGAGAGGCAGTGGAATTTCCTGTATCCCAGAATGCACTGGGAAATAACTAGGACAGAGCAGCTCCTGCTACTTCCTGTTTGTACAGAACAGCTGTGCGGTAACTCCATTTGCTTCTGTGTGCAGGCAAAAGCATCAAGCTAAGCAGCAACACTGACCGTGCAAGGTAGGAGCAGAGGCACTGAGCATTATTGTCAGTGACAAAGCTTTTTGTTTCAGCAAAGCTGAGCTGGACCAAGCCAAGTGTCAAAGAGATTAAAGTATACAAATTCATCTTGCAGAGAATTCACAAAAATGTCACACCCCAACCTAACCATGCCTCAAAGCAGATTGTTTCCTCTACATCAATTGCTATTGTGGTTTGCTATAGTGCAGCACTATTAAGGCCCCTTTCACAGGGGGCGAATCCGCTCAGTGGAGTCCGCCAGCTCAGCGGGAGATCGATCCATTGATCCCTGCTGAGCCAGCGGATGGCAGGTCCATCTCTGCTCTCTGTGCAGGGACGGACCTGTCAGATCCCTGCTGTTCTCAATGGGGTGAGTGGATGAAAACGGATCCGCCTGTCCATTTTCATCTGATCCGATCTGGACAGATGGCGAACGCATTGCCCACATGTCTGTTTTGACGGATCGGATGGCAGACGGGTCAAATCTCTGCTGACATCCACCTGCCCATAGAGGTCTATGGGTGGCCTGCTCGGATCCGCCTGAAAAGCGGACAGGCGGATCCCAGCAGGCTTCTTCTGTGAAAGGAGCCTAAAGGAGGAAAATGGACTAGCATATGTATTATGCAAACATGGTTGCCACTATACAGATGTCACTATAACTTCCTCTAACCTTACCCACTATGTCCAAAATGACACAGAAATGTTTGGTCAGAAAATATACCTTAAAGGACCATGTTCATTCACATTTATGTAGACCTACCTTAACAATATCAAGCTCAGATGCCAAGGGTGGTTGTTGAATGTTAACAGCTCCATTATTTCCTTTTGATGAATCTGAGTCAGAGAGTTTCCTGTCTCTGAAAAAAAAAAAAAGATCAAATACTTCTAATAATCATAAGGAGATCTACCACCACCGTCCAGACTAATTTAAAATCCTTACATGGAAACTGAGCCTGTACTTTGTCCATGCAGGCCAAAACAGAAGGTTCACTTTACTATGTGTCTATGGGGATTGCACTTGTGTCTATGCCATCAGTTGAGATACTTCTGAGATTAGTCAGAATTCATTGAGAGGTGCATTTGATGTGCAGTTGACTTCAATCTGACCTGCATTTGACAAGTGGGGTTCACTTTTCCATGGACTTGTATGGGAATACAAAGCATATTAAGCAAACGAATGCCCATTGACACTAATGAAGTATCTAATTCTCGTGCTCCCATTGCTTTCCCACCACCAGGAGCAATGAGGAGAAGACATGTAAGCTCTGAGCCAATCCCAGTCAGAGCTTACAGAGGCTGAAGAGTCTCTCCCTACTTCCATGTGACAGCAATGGGCCAAACATCATGCGCAAAAAGAGCAATCAGTCCCATTTTCCCCAACACCCTAAAGTATTTTCTTGGTCCTGTCGGTGGAACAAAGCTGCGGGGAAGCTAAGGAAAGGGGAGTATATGCATAAGGGGTTTTGGGCATTAAAGTGAATAAATGGAGGAAAGAGTGCATGGATGACCTCATAAGTAAGCTTCCGCTCCTTACCTGTCAAATATGCTGGCAGGGGGTGATGAGGTCACCAAGGAAACAGCTTTGGAGCTAGTATTTCCTTTGATCATCCAATAAAAGGGTGAGTACTTTTACTAAGACTGCAGAGGGGTAAGTGGCTAAGTGCACATAGAAAACATAGTAAGGCCTTATCCACAGACATAAACACCACTTTTAAGGGTGTTTGATTTTTCTAGGAGTGTTTTGGCAAAAAGACCCAGCCAGAAGAGCCTAAAAGCACTTACGCACTAGGTTCATTTAGCAATTGAGCATTTATTTATTTTAATGGCCAGAATAGATTAACATTCTGGCCTATAGAATGAATGAACATCCAAGCGTGTGATGCGCCTACATGTGTTTGCAAAATGCAGCTTTAGGCACATTTTTAACGCTGCTTTTATCTCCCCTTGGGGCATAGGTATCCAGGGGAGTAAAAAAAATGTCCTGTGTGCATGAGGCCTAAAGTAAGACATATATGTGGGGCATAAAAATTAGCTCAAAAACAGGATTTTTGCTTGGATCTCTGCTTTAAGCTTTCATTAGCAGCAGTGCAATGCAATGGTTAGCGACTCTGATTACCTTAAGTTATCATTTTTCTTCTCCTCTGTTGATGTCACATTGTGAGAATTTTCTAAGAATTTTGCAAGTATCTGGACAGAATTGGTGACGACATAGCGCAGCATCTCCTGAAAAACGCAGTCCGCAAGTTTTAGAAATCGATCAAACCTCTCCTGCAAGTTCCTCCAATCAGAGAGCTGCGTGTAGTTTGGTTTCTCAGAGGAGTCAGATAAGAAAAGGTCTTTCAGCCCTGCAGACTCCGCCACCTGAAACATGAACAATACAGTCATTCGGATTTGTTGGCAGAGAGGTGTCTAAAATGCATTTGTTTATCCCACGCTATCTCCTTCAATATCCACAAAAATCTTGTGACAGCTGCAAAACCAAAAAATTGTGTTCCTACAACTGAAAAATGAAATAAAATACCATGTGTTGGTTGCGCTTGTCAAAATAAAAACCAATCCTGCATTAGTGACATCAAAACAAGATCATTCAAAAGTGCAACAAAGTATCATTAGTTCATAGTAAACACAGTAATCTTTAAATGTGGACCAGTCCTGCGTTAGTGACACCAAGTAAAAGTAAAATCCTTCAAAAGTGTAACAAATGACATAGTTTGTGGTAAATTTACTTTAACCACTTCAATACTATGCACTTAGAACACTTTACTACCAGACCAATTTTCAGTTTTCAGTGCTGTTGCGTTTTGAATGACAATTGCACGGTCCTGCGACGCTGCACCCAAACAGATTTTTTATCATTTTGTTCCCACAAATAGAGCTTTCTTTTGGTGGTATTTGATCACCCCTGCGGTTTTTATTTTTTACGCTACAAATAAAAAGAGACCGAAAATTTTGAAAAAAAAAAAAAAATCTCTATTTTTGTCACAAACTTTGTAAATAAGTAAATTTTCTCCATCACTGGTGGGCACTGATGAGGCTACACTGACGGGCACTGATGTGGCAGTACTGATTGGCACTGATGAGGCGACACTGATGAGGTGGCACTGATGACGAGGCACTTATATGCAGCAATGATGAGCACTGTTAGGCGACACTGATAAGCAGCACTGACGGGTACTGATAGGTGGCACTGATATACAGCACTGACGGGCACTGATATGCAGCAATGACGGACACTGCTAAGCGGCACTGATGGGCACTCATGGACAGCAATGATTGGCACTGATAGGCGGCACTGGGCACTGATAGGTGGCACTAATGGGCACTGATAGGTGGGCACTGGTAGGTGGCAATGGTGGGCACTGATATGTGGCACTGGTATGCATTGATAGGGGCACTGGTAAGCACTGATAGGGGCACTGGTGGGCATATATACTGATAGGGGCTCATTCCCTGGTGGTCTAGGGTGGCATCTGAAGGTGGCACTGAGTGCCATCCACATTGCGCACTATGTCTCTTACCTGGTGGTCTAGGGGGGTCTCCCTGGTGGTCCAGATCGGCTCCCTGGTGGTCCCTGGTCGGCTCCCTGGTGGTCCTGGGTGGGCACATCCCTGGTGGTCCTTGGGCAGGCTCCCTGGTGGTCTAGGGTGGCGATCCGAGGGAGGGCTGTGCTGATAAATCATCAGCACAAACCCTCCCTGTCAGGAGAGCAGCCGATCGGCTCTCCACTCCTCAGGTCTGCAGACCTGAGTACAGGAAAGCCGATAAACGGCTTTCCTGTGTTACACTGTGACCATCCATGATTGGTGACGGCTGATCACATGGTAAAGTGCTTCGGATGGAAGCACTTTACCGAGATCGGTATTGCGGGGGGTCAGACTGACCTCCCACACCACCGATCGCCGCGATGCGCGCCCCCCTGGGCGTGCGGCGGCTTGTTATCCTGAGGACATCATATGACGTCCAGTCAGGATAACTAAGCC
>BLSH010531876.1:1362600-1381663 GCA_018402905.1 Glandirana rugosa
CGCAAAACCAGTTTTAGTAAATCCCCCCCCCCCCCCCCTTTGTGTTGTAATATGATGATATGTGCCAAATACACACCTGCTGTTGTCTGTCTTTGATCGATGGACATTCATTTTCCAAATTGTAAATTCTTTCCAAAGTCTTTGGGAAAAACAGAAAAACAGAATCATGAGGACATCAATATATATAAAAAATATTAGCAACAACAATAAAAATGTATGCATTTTGAGCAGAATATGTGTTGTGTTTGTTCACACCTTAAGGCCTCATACACACGGGCGTTTTGTAATGCTACGTTTTTGGGCGTTTTTGCTGCTCTCCATGTTATTCAATGGCCCTCTAAAATGTTGATGTTTTTGAGCAGTAGAGGGCGTCAGCGTTAGTGAGCTGTAGCTAGAACGCGGGACCAGTGCGTTCTGAAGCTGCAGCGTCATGGCGTTTTTGACGCCGAGCCGGCAAAACGCTCAATAACGTTGCTTAACGTTGTATACACAGCGTTAAGCCTCGTCAGGTGTTCTATTCAAAATCATGATTCCCTATGGGAGCCCATTGATTTGAATAGAAGCCGCACCAGAAGTCGGATCACGGTGGGGTTGGGGTTCCCCCCCCCAAGAGCATACCAGGCTCTTCGATCTGGCACGGATTTTAAGGGGAGCCCCCGCGCCGAAAAAAATGGCGTAGGGCCCCCCCCAAAATCCATACCAGACCCTTATCCGAGCACACAGCCTGGCAGGCCAGGAAAGGGTGTGGGGACGAGCAAGCGCCCCCCCCTCCTCCTGGACCGTACCAGGCCACATGCCCTCAACATGGGGAGTATGGGTGCTTTGGGGCAGGGGCGGCTCTGCGCCCCCCCACCCCAAAGCACCTTGTCCCCATGTTGATGAGGACAAGAGCCTCTTCCCGACAAACCTGGCTGTTGGTCTACGGACGGGGAATCTGGAATCCCCCTTTAATAAGGGGGCCCTCAGATGCCGGGCCCCCCACCCTATGTAAATGAGTATGGGGTACATCGTACCCCTACCCATTTACCTGGGGGAAAAAAAGTGTACAAAAAAAACACTACACAGCTTTTTAAAATATTTTATTAAATCCACTCCGGCATCTTCTCCCCTCTCTTCTCCCTCATCTTCTTTCTTCTGCTCTTTTGCCGCTGTCTCCCCGGCTAGCTTCTCCCGCCGCTGCTTCTTCTTCTTCTTCTGGAGATGTTGACTCGTCGCTCTCTTCCACTCGAATGCCGGGTCCGTGCTGCGCGTTTGCCTTATATTGGCATGGGGCCACACAATGACGTCATCATGAGCCCCACCCTGTGATGTGATGCCCCGCCCCAGGATGTGACATCATGAGGGTGGGGCTCATGATTACGTCATCATGTGACCCCGCCCCATGCCAATATAAGGCAACCGCGCAGCACGGACCCGGCATTCGAGTGGAAGAGGGCGACGAGTCAACATCTCCAGAAGAAGGAGGAGAAGAAGAAGAAGAAGAAGCAGCGGTGGGAGAAGCTAGCCGGGGAGACAGCGGCAAAAGAGCAGAAGACCCGCAGAAGACCCCTTAGAAGACCCCGCAAAAGAGCCAAAGAAAGAAGATGAGGGAGAAGAGAGGGGAGAAGATGCCGGAGCAGATTTAATAAAATATTTTAAAAAGCTGTGTAGTGTTTTTTTTGTACACTTTTTTTTTCCCCCAGGTAAATGAGTAGGGGTACGATGTACCCCATACTCATTTACATAGGGTGGAGGCCCCCTTATTAAAGGGGGCTTCCAGATTCCGATAAGCCCCGCCCGCAGACCCCGACAACCAACGGCCAGGGTTGTTGGGAAGAGGCTCTTGTCCCCATCAACTTGGGGACAAGGTGCTTTGGGGTGGGGGGCGCAGAGCCCCCCCTGCCCAAAGCACCCATACTCCCCATGTTGAGGGCATGCAGCCTGGTGCGGTCCAGGAGGAGGGGGGCTGCTTGCTCGTCCCCACCCCCTTTCCTGGCCTGCCAGGCTGTGTGCTCGGATAAGGATAAGGATCTGATATGGATTTTGGGGGGAACCCTACGCCGTTTTTTTTCGGCGTGGGGGCTCCTCATAAAATCCATGCCAGATCAAAGAGCCTGGTATGCTCTTGGGGGGGGGGGGAACCCCACGCAAATTTTTTGGTCTAGTGGGGGCTCCCTGGTGGTCCTGTGCAGCCTCTGTGGTCCTTCCCTGGTGGTCCTGGGGGGCCTCTTTGTGATGTCGGGGGGGGGGGGCTCCCTGGTGGTCCAGTGGGGTGATCCTGAGGGTGGCTGCGCTGACCTGCAGACCTGAGCAGAGGAAAAGCTGATAAACAGCTCTTCCTATTTACACTGTGATCAGCCGTGATTGGTCACGGCTGATCACATGGTAAAAGGCTTCGGATCGATACAGCAGTGTAAATGAGGCCTTAAGCTTTCCTTCATACTTTATGTGTTAGAAACCTGTGACATAAAAGCTACTTAAATATTGTATAGTATACAGTATGTAGCGGAGTAATTTCTAAACAGCATATTAAAAAATCTTTACTGTTACATAAAATATTGGAGAGTTAAACAATTCTAACAATACCTTTAGAAAATCAATCACTTTTAAAGATGCACAAGGGTTTGGCCACCTTCTTACCTGAACTGAGCGAACACTTTCATATTCCTAATTGCGTAGTATTTCTGTTGCTCATGTAACCATTCCATAACAGGTACAGTCTCCATTATTTCTGCTCCATTCACCTTGTATATCTAAAGAATGACACAAGAAGTGCAAATAAAAGAGACTGCCAGCCAAGAGACAAATCAACAATAGCTTAAAATACTTAAAGATCAATTAAAGTCACAGTAAAAATTTGTGGAGTCAGATAGACCTTGTACTTATTACAACCTCCATTTCCCCAATCTTACCCTTCTGTCACAGCATAGTTACATAACGTATTGGTTTTCAATATGAGACTAGCATGGAAAAAAAAATGGATGATCATTAATCCGATATTCTTACCGTGTGTGCGAGGCATTACATAGTTAGTCTGGTTGAAAAAAGTCCAGTTCAACCCACAGAGAAAACACACACACATCCTAAACCTCCATATGCACAATCCTATACCCACAGTATATACAAAACCCTAATAAAGAATGAATATGCACCAGAAGGGGAGAAAAATTCCTTCCCAATCCCCCAAGAGGCAATCGTATATTCCTTTGATTAACTTTACCTATAAATATTAATATGCAGTTATATAATGTACATTTAGGAAAGAATACAGGCCCTTTTAAAACAATTTACTGAGCTGGCCAGAACCAACTCTTGAGAGTCTGTTCTACATTTCCACAGCTCTTACTGTGAAGAAGCCTTTCCGTATTTGGAGGTTATATTTCTTTTCCTCCAGACGTAAAGAGTGCCCCCCTGTTCTCTGTAATGATCCTAAAGTGAATATCTCTACACCGAGTTCACTAAAACCAAAACCACTGCACAGAGCAGGTAAGCATGACATATTTGTAATTTTTAACCACTTCCCTACCGCCGTATGCAAAATGACGGCCGGGAAGTGGCTCAGTTATCCTGACTGGACGTCATATGACGTCCTCAGGATAACAAGCCGCCGCGCGCCCGGGCTCAGTCTGACCCCCCGCAATACCGATCTCGGTAAAGCGCTTCGATCCGAAGCACTTTACCATGTGACCAGCCGTGACCAATCACGGCTGATCACAGTGTTATACAGGAAAGCCGTTTATCGGCTTTCCTGTACTCAGGTCTGCAGACCTGAGGAGGGGAGAGCCGATCGGCTGCATCCCTGACAGGGAGGGTTTGTGCTGATGATTTATCAGCACAGCCCTCCCTCGGATCGCCACCCTGGACCACCAGGGAGCCTGCCCAGGGACCACCAGGGATGCGCCCACCCAGGACCACCAGGGAGCCCACCAGGGACCACCAGGGAGACCCCCCTAGACCACCAGGTAAGTGACATACTGCTCAATGTGGATGGCACTCAGTGCCACCTTCAGATGCCACCCTAGACCACCAGGGAATGAGCCCCTATCAATGTATATGCCCACCAATGCCCCTATCAGTGCCCACCAGTGCCCCTATTAATGCATACCAGTGCCACATATCAGTGCCCACCATTGCCACCTACCAGTGCCCACCTATCAGTGCCCATCAGTGCCACCTATCAGTGCCCAGTGCCGCCTATGAGTGCCAATCAGTGCTGTCTATTAGTGCCCATCAGTGCCACTTAGCAGTGGCCGTCAGTGCTGCATATCAGTGCCCATCAGTGCTGCTTATCAGTGCCGCCTAACAGTGCTCATCATCGCTGCATATAAGTGCCTCATCATCAGTGCCACCTCATCAGTGCCGCCTCATCAGTGCCAATCAGTACTGCCACATCAGTGCCCGTCAGTGTAGCCTCATCAGTGCCCACCAGTGATGGAGAAAATTTACTTATTTACAAAGTTTTGTGACAAAAATAGAGATTTTTTTTTTTTTTCAAAATTTTCGGTCTTTTTTTATTTGTAGCGCAAAAAATAAAAACCGCAGGGGTGATCAAATACCACCAAAAGAAAGCTCTATTTGTGGGAACAAAATGATAAAAAATCTGTTTGGGTGCAGCGTCGCACGACCGCGCAATTGTCATTCAAAGCGCAACAGCACTGAAAACTGAAAATTGGTCTGGTAGTAAAGTGTTCTAAGTGCATAGTATTGAAGTGGTTAAGGCAAAGAAAATTAAACTTCAATATCACTTGGTTGTAAAGGCAGAAATTCTTTTTATCTTAATGCATTCTATAGAAACATAGAAAGGTGACGACAGAAAAAGCCTGAGTAGTCCATCGAGTCTGCCCTTTTTTTGTTTTTTTTTTATTTTATTTTTTTTTTTGTTTTTTGTTTTCACATTAACCTTGTTGTCTGACTATAGATTTATGTTTATTCCAAGCATGTTTGAAGCCATTTACTGTTGACTGTCTCACAACCTCTGTTGGTAGTTTATTCCAATCATCAACCACCCTTTCAGTAAAATAATACTTTCTAAGATTAGTTTTGAACTTCCCTGCAGTTATGGTTATGCAGTCATGTCCCCGTGTTCTTGATTTTGGTTTCAAATTGAAAAGACTGCCCTCCTGAACCTTATTCACCCCCTTGATGTATTTAAAGGTTTCAATCACCCGTCTCTGAACTTGTTCTATCTTATCAATATCTTTTTGTAAGTTAGGTCTCTCCAGAACTGGACACAGTATTCTAAGTGAGGTGTCACTAAAGATCTATATAGAGCAGTGGTTCTCAACTCAGGTCCTCGGGACCCACTAACAGGCCAGGTTTGTTGGATAACTGAAATGCATCACAGGTGATATAATTTGCTGCTCAGTGATTGCAGTATTCTAGTCTGCATCTCCCTAAGGTAATACTTAAAATCTGGCCTGTTGGTGGGTCCCGACGACTGGAGTTGAGAACCACTTATATAGAGGAATCAAAACCTCATTCCTCCTGATGGTGATTCCTCTACCGATACATCCAAGAATTCTATTTGCTTTTCCCACTGCCTGGTCACACTGTTTGCTCATTTTGCAATCATCTGAAATAAGCACCCCCAAATCTTTTTCTTCTGTAGTGCTGGCTAACACTGTACCCCCAATGCTGTACTCTCTAAGGGGATTCTTATTCCCTATGTGCATTATTTTACATTTAGAAATATTGAACTGAAGTCTCCACTGCTTTGACCAATCTTCCAGCAATGCCAAATCATGTTCCATGCATGTTAATGCACAGACACCTCTGTGCATTAACCACTTGCCGACCACCGACCAGCGTCTGACGGCGACAAAGTGGTTGGAGATCGCAAACCGCCGTCATATGAGAGATCCCGCACTGTGAGGAAGAATATAAATCGGCCAAAACCAATGAAAAAAAATGTTTTTTTATATATTTTTTTTTATTTGTATTTTAGCAAAAGGTAAGAAATTTGGGTTTTTTTGCAAAATTGTCGCTCTTCTTTTGTTTATAGCGGTGATCAGAAATGACGCAAAGGGGATCAAATACCACCAAAAGAAAGCTCGATTTGTGGGGAAAAGAAAAGAAACAAATTTTGTTTGGGTATGTCGCACGACTGCGCAATTGTCAGTTAAAGCGACGCAGTGCCGAATCGCAAAAAGTGCTCTGGTCCTAAAGTGTGAAATCCTTCCAGGGCTGAAGTGGTTAAGATAGAAAGCCTTCTGTGTGCAGCAGCCCCCTCAACACTTTCCTGAGGTCCCTCTCTGTCCAGCAATGTCCACGAGTGCCTCAGCCATCTGAGATTCTCCTTCCTGATTGGCTAAGGCACAGCAGCAGCACCATTGGCTCCCGCTGCTGTCAATCAAAGTCAGATAGCCAATCAGGGAAGAGAGGGGGCAGGGCCGGGTCAGGGGGATTTATTTCTGAATGGACACAGGGAGCTGTGACTCAGCTTGGGTGCCCCCATAGCAAGCTGCTTGCTGTGGTGGCACTGCACAGGAGGGAGGGACCAGGATCACAGAAGAGGGAGCCGAGAAGAGGAGGGTCCAAGCTGCTCTGTGCAAATCCACTGCAACAGAGCAGATAAGTATAACATGTTTATTATTTTTATAGGAAAAAAAATGAGACTTTACAATCACTTATGATTTACCAGAACCCCCAGATACTTCTCCACCATTGATTTCCCCAATTGTACTCCCCCTAGTATGCATGATGCATCCATGTTTTTAGCCCCCGAGTGCATAACCTTACATTCATCCACATTTGCGCAGGAGAGCTGCCCTGCCACAGTATATCTGCGTGAGCAGGTCAGCAAGTGGTTAAAATAACAAACATGTTATACTTACCTCCTCTGTGCAATGGTTTTACACAGAGCAGCCCGGATCCTCCTTTTCTCAAGGTCCCACTCCGGCCCTCCTGGCTCCTCCCTCCTGCCAGATTGCTCTGGGGGCACCCAAACAGGCGATCTCCCAAGCCACTTCTCTGTGTGTCCATTCACACACGGAGCCTCGGCTTTGGCCCCGTCCCCTCCATCTTGTGATTGACTCACTGGCTGTGACTGACAGCAATGGCTCCCGTTGCTGCCAAAAGCCAATCAGGAGTGCGAGTCCCCAGAGAGCAAAGGTTCTCATGGACATCGCAGGATTGAAAGGAGGCTCAGGTAAGTATTGGGGGGAATGGGGGGCTGCTGCACACAGAAGGCTTCTTACTTTCATGCAAACCTTGTGCCTTTACAACCACTTTAACCAGTTGCTGGCCGCAACTTGGCTCGATATCGCAAACCGCTGTCACCTGACGGCAGCCGCAAGACTGAAGATCGTGGGGGCACGCACCTGCGGAGGTGTGCTCGCACGCTCACTGTATAGCGGGGGTGCCAGGGAGCAGGTAGGGCGGACTCGATGCCCGCCGGCTACCCGCGATCGCTCCCCCACAGTGACAGAACGTGGATCCGTGTGTGTAAACACATGGATGTCCGTTCTGACAGGGGAGAAGGAGTGTGATCTTATGCTCCCTGTATATGGGAGCAGTGATCACTCTCCTCTCCCAATCAGTCCAGCCCCCACACAGTTAGCAGCACATCCCAGGGAACACAGTTAACCCTTTTGATCGCCCCCTAGTGTTAACCCCTTCCCTGCCAGTGACATTTACACAGTAATCAGTGCATTTTCATAGCACTAATTAATCGCTGTATAAATGCCAATGGTCCCACAAAAGAGTCAAAGGTTTCCAACATGTCCGCCGCAATGTCGCAGTCCCGCTACAAATCGCAGATCGCCGGCATTACTAGTAAAAAAAATAAATAAATAAAATCCCCATAAATTAATTCTCATCTTTCGTTAACGTGGCAACTTTTGCGCAAACCAATCAATATACGCCTCTTGCAATTTTTTTTTTTTACCAAAAATATGAGGAAGAACATGTATCGATCAAAACTGATGAATACTTTATTTTTTTTTGGGATATGTATTATAGCAAGAAGTAAGAAATATTGGGTTTTATGCAAAATTGTCACTCTTTGCTTGTTTATAGCGGTGATCAGAAGTGACACAGAGGTGATCAAATACCACCAAAAGAAAGCTCTATTTGTGGGAAAAAAGGACGTCAATTTAATTTGGGTACAACATTGCACGACCGCACAATTGTCAGTTAAAGCGATGCAGCACCGAAGGGCAAAAAATGTTCTGGTCATAACGGGGGAAATCCTTCTGGGCTGAAATATTAACTATTACTCTCTAAATATGGTCTTTTAGCCAGTTATCTATCCATTTACAAACTGATATTTCCAAGCCTGTAGACTTTGCCTTACACATTAGCCATGAGTGGGAAACTGTATCAAACGCTTTTGCAAAATCCAAGTATACCACGTCCACAGCCACCCCTCTGACCAAGGTTTTACTTACCTCCTCATAAAAAGAAATCAGATTTGTTTGACAACTCCTGTTTTTTATGAATCCATGCTGTCTGTTGATTAAAATATTTTTTCCTAGCAAGAACTCATCTATGTGGTCTTTTATTAAGCGCTCCAGTATCTTCCCAACTTTAGAAGCTAAAATAACATGTCTATACCCAAATAGCAAGGATAACTTGCCACACATTTGCGACAGTGTTGAATTGTAAGGGCCCGTTCACACCTGGGCGATCCGACTTTGCTAGGCGATTTGAAAGCGACTTCAGTGCGACTTACAGCACAACTTCAGGCGACTTACAGCGTGACTTCATTGTCTGTGGCCCGATCTTAAAGGGGAACACCACACCAAATTGAAAAAAAAAAAAGGCATGGGGTTCCCCTCCAAGAGCATACAAGACCCTTCAGTCTGGTATGGGTTTTAAGGAGAACCCCCACACCGAAAAAACGGAGTAGGGTCCCCTCCAACTGTACCCCATACAATGTACCCCATACTCATTCACGTAGGGTGAGGGGCCGGGATCTGAAGGCCCTCTTGTTAAAGGGGGCTTTCAGAATCCGACAAGCCCCCCTGCCCGCAGACCCCGACAACCACCAGCAAGGGTTGTCGGGAAGAATGCCTTGTCCTCATCAACATGGGGACAAGGTGCTTTGGGGTGGGGGGCGCAGAGCCACCCCTACCCAAAGCACCCATACTCCCCATGTTGAGGGCATGCGGCCTGGTATGGTTCTGGTATGGCTCGCTCGTCCTCACCCCCCTTTCCTGACCTGCCAGGCTGCGTGCTCAGATAAGGGTCTGGTATGGATCTTGGGGGGGGACCCTACGCTGTTTTCTCTGCGTAGGGGTTCCCCCTTAAAACCCATACCAGACCGAAGGGCTTGGTATGCTCTTGGAGGGGAACCCCATGCCGTTTTTTTTTTTTAATTTGGTGTGGAGTTCCCCTTTAAGATCCCCAGAGCACAAGGTGCCTGGTAGGGAAAATTCCTTTCTTCTTCCTGTAAAGTCATGTCTTCATAAACGGTGATCCGACTTGAAAGCGACTTCCATTGACTTCTAAGGGCTCAAATCACCTAGAAGTCGCTTTGAAATAGTACAGGAACCTTTTCTGAAGTCGCCTTGGAGTCGAAGCGACTTGAGTAGCGCATATTAAGATGGCTCCATTCAATTCAATGGGATTTCTGATGTCAGGTGATTTGAGGCGACTTGGGGCGACACAAGTTGGATCGCAAATCGCCTAGGTGTGAACGGGCCCTAAGTCTGTTAACTTGCTGCACATTTTCACTGGACAGTTGTACACTTGCAGAGCACTTGAAGCACAAGTTTTAGTTGACACTTTTCCAATTTGTAGCAAATTTGTGTGGCAAGTCTCTAGCAAGAGCAAAGTTGCAGTAGTGAGTCTACAGCAAGAGCTCTGCCAGACTACAGCATGAAAATTCAGCCACATGGTCACGGTGGTGGAATGACTATTGCACAACATAAATGAATCAGAACTTGCAGCAGACTTGCAGAATGTTTGCAAAGAAAGTTGATCTGGAGTCATGCAATGCGGACTTGCTGCAATTGTGTAACAAACATGTGAAACCTAGCAAGTCTAGCAATAGCTTACTGGTCATGTTCACACTTGCAGCACAATTGCTTGCTATCTGGGTAGTTACTTGGTAAAGGCTTTGATCCCTTTTTAAATTTAAGCACCACATTGGCCTTGAGACAACCAATCCAGTGGTACTATGCCAGTCATCAAAGAGTCCCTAAAAATTAGAAACAATGGCTTTGAAATTACAGAGCTTGTTGTTTACAGCTAACATTAAATGAAATCATGTTATGGTTACTGCTGCCCAGATGTTCTTTTATATGAACATTAGAAATAAGCTCTGCATGGTTTGAGATTACCAGGTCAAGCAGAGCATCGTTTCTGGTTGGAGCTGCTATGAACTGTACCATAAAATTGTCCTGTAATAGTTTTATAAATTCTTGCCCTTTAACCACTTCAGCCCCGGAAGGATTTCCCACATTAGGACCAGAGCACTTTTTGCGATTCGGCACTGCGTCGCTTTAACTGACAATTAAGCGGTCGTGCGACGTTGTACCCAAACACAATTTACGTCCTTTTTTCCCCACAAATAGAGCTTTCTTTTGGTGGTATTTGATCACCTCTGTGTCATTTCTGATCACCGCTATAAACAAAAAAAGAGCGACAATTTTGCAAAAGAAAAACAATATTGCTTACTTTTTGCTAAAATACATATCCAAAAATACATATATATACAGTATATAAAAAAAATGTATTCATCGGTTTTGGCCGATTTATATTCTTCCTCATATTTTTGGTAGAAAAAAAATTGCAATCACCTTTTATTGATTGGTTTGCGCAAAAGTTGCCGTGTTTACAAATCATGAGAATTAATTTCTGCCGTTTTTACAATTTTTTTTTTTTACTGGTAATGGCGGTGATCTGCGATTTTTATCAGGACTGTGATATTGGGATGGACATGTCGGACATTTTTGACACTTTTTTGGGAACAATGACATTTATACAGCGATCAGAAATTTTAAATATCCACTGATTACTGTATAAATGTCATTGGCAGGGAAGGGGTTAACCCATAGGGGGCAGTGGAGTGGGTAACTGTGTTCCCTGTGTGTGTTCTAACTGTATGGGGTCTGGCCTGCCAGGGGCACCAGAGATCTAACTGATTCCGAGTACAGGGATCAGTAGATCTCTGACATGCCGCCTGTCAGAACGGGGAACCGGCGGATCCCCGTTCTGGCTCTGTCACAGGCCATTGTGTGCCCCTAGCCGTTGTGCCCGCGAGTGACAATTATAAGCGGCGATTTGCGGGACAGAGCCATGCTTTCGCCGCTTATAGTCGCTACGCGGTCAGCAAGTGGTTAAATGTTCCAGCAGTGTCATTACTCCAGTCAATTTCAGGGTAGTTAAAATCCCCTATTATCATCACTGTCCCAATGAAATTAATGAATTCTCAACTGCTAAATGCACCTAGCATTAATGCACGCTCAGATTGGTTTACACACATTAGGCATTTATTCTGCCCAAACACTCCTCTCCTGAATGCGATTTTGGTGCATTCAGATTTCTGCCTCTAAACGCCTGTAAACACTTATGTGTGCAAGGACACTTAGGTAAATATAGAGGGGTGTTTAGGGGCAGAAACAAAAGGCATCAAACGCCTGTAAAACGGGGTTTGACAGGTACAGTGTGCATGAGGCCTAAAAACAATTAGTGACAGACATACGTCTCTTGGTCTCATGTGGATAAAATATTAGTAAGTAAAAAAGAGATATACAACAAATATAAGTAATGTACTATCAGTAGAAGATCAGTAAATGGAGCTGAGTTGTGAAGAGTAGGAAATGAGTCTTGACAATTCATCTTGTTACATAACAAAATCTGCAACAGTTCTAAAGAGGCCTGTAAGCCTGATGAGAACATTGTGGAGTGGAGAGGACGATTTGGGTGATATCTGCAGATGCGTTTGGTGATGTAGCTAAGGGCTATGTTGCGGATGGCCTTGGTTAGTATTTTGAATTTTATACGTTGGGGTAGGGGAAGCCAGTGAAGAGATTGGCATAGAGGGGAAGCAGTCACAGATCGGTTAGTAAGGTGTATTAGCCAAGAAGCAGCCTTCATAATAGACTGAAGGTGGGGGGGTAGCCTGTGTAAAGGTACGTCAGTGAGGAGGGAGTTGACTTTGCCTTGGTATCAGCCTCCTGCAGTCCCTGCACAGTACAGCTCAGGCTGGGAGGGTAAGAATCAGCACAATGAACAAGTCAGTCCCAGTGGCGGCCCGTAATGCCACCCCCCTATCCATGTGTCCGGCCCCTGTCCATGTGGGGCGCCGGGCGCATAGACTCCAATGGGGTTTTTTTCTTTTTGAAGCACGTCATTAGAGCTTCAAAATCGCTTTCTGATTCTCCTCCCGGCCAATCAGGAAGCAGATCCTGAGACCCGTCATCCAAATGGCCAAAAGGAGAAGCGATCCTATTGGCCGTCTATGAGGAGGAGGGAGGAGACACACGGCGGAAGCCTCCGTGATGCTGATAAGGAGGAGACGCAGGGGAAGCTGTCACCCGGGGGAAGCGCTGCCCGATAGATGAAGTAAATGTGCGGCTGGTGACTGACCGACCGACTGACGGCCACTGGTCAGTCCTTTATTCTGATAGGAGGAGACAGCAGAGTGACAAAGAGATGAGCGCATCATTCAACTGTTTCTCCATCACTGTCCTGTGATGGGCTAAGAGAATGAAAAGAGCTACTAAAAATCAGGTCACAATCTCAGGGCTGGGTGCACAAAAATACATACCATTTGCCTGGTAAAACAGTTCCCATATATATCTTCTATCTATTCAGCTGTTTGCCTGAAGTAGAGCTTTAAGACATTCCTAAGCATAAATTAGTCACTAACCACAACATGCAGGGATACAGAACTATAAAGAGTTAAATATGCGTCAGACTTGAGTCTGGTTGCAGCATAACATTATTTTCACAGTATTTGCAGCCACTGTTGACTTCCTTCTGAAAAAAACTAGTTGCCTGGCTGTCTCTGGATTCTGAGTCACTGTTCCCAATCAAGCATGCCACCAGCAATGTCACAATGATGTCAGAACTTCTGCATGGTTGTTCCTGGCCAGTAACTCAAAAAGAACTGAAGTACGATCCCCGGGGTAGCAGCATTTTTAGAAGAGGATCATAATATCAGTCTCCATATTTTCTCATTACAGGAGTCCTCTAAACATCAGCCCCAGGTATCTGGAGTGGTTATCATCAGCACCTCAAGTAACCTCAGCAACCTCTGCCAGCTCTACCGATCACCATGGTTAGATGTGGGTGTATCTACATTCTGCCCCACTCCACCCTAAATAGAGAATATTGTTTTGGGTGATGTTGTTTTTCACATTTTTTTTTCCAAATAGTGATGACAGCAAACATGCTTTCTCTATGCCTACAGGGAAACCGCCAATATCTGTACACAATTGCTACCATATGCGAGAGTGTATGATGGAAATATTTGGAGACACACAGGCAGATGGTTTGTAAATGGCAGTCAGGTTTAGTTATACAAAAAGAACAGAGACACAGTTGGACTTACTCATTAAGGCAGAGAACAATGTGAAAATGTGAATTAATCCAAAGCAACCACTCAGGATTCATGTTTCACTGGCCTATAACTATACAGCTAGATTCACACTTCCAGGTTGGCATAATAACTTCCATTGCGGTGTCACTCATGATGTATTGAATCCAATGCACTAGGGCAACACACTTGCATGTAGTGCGCCACATTGCACAGCAACACACAGTAATACAAAACATATTTCTTGTATAGCTAGTTTTCATAACATTAACCACAGTCCATATTTCCATCACACACGTTCCTGGAATAAGCTCTTTAGACTTCTGGGTGCAGTAGCGATCACCAGCTGGATACTGGAACCCATACGATATGTAGATATTTGCCAGCACACCAAGGATCATGAAATTCATCCAAGCTGTTTTTTATTCAAGAAAGATCACATCACAAAGCAGGACCCCTTCGACAGGCATGTGATGATGTGTCATCACATGCCTGATGAAGGGGTCCTGCGTGGCTCTGAAATGTTGCACTACACTGCTTTGTGATGTGATTGAATAAAAAAAGTTTGGACGAAATTGATGTTCCTTGGTGTGCTGGCGAATATCTATGTTTCATAGCATTACCAACATAGGCAACAAATTCACATAGTTCTTACGACAGCCACTTTGGGAACCTGTCACTATGGCAGCAAAATATTCTTCAAGAATTACCACCTGTTTGTAGACTAAGAAACTGGAGGTAATTAAGACCAGGTCTGAACTGGTTTACAGGGGTTTGCCATTACTCAGAGTGGGGCATGTCTGTGCTGGGAAGCTGTCATGTATGTGACATCTTCCTGAACAGGGCTTTATCCTTGGCCCAAATAAGCTGTCAGCTGGGAGATTGACCAAAGTGGCCAGAGATACAGGTGATGGCATTTCCCAAATATGGTAAAGCCCATAATTGGAAAATTAATTTTGTCACTGTGTGGAGGTAGCCTGATGGACTAACTCCCATCAGGTCCCCTTTATTTCTGCTTGACATCGCACAGCAGTGGGCAGATTTGGAAGCTGCTACAGGACTAAATAGCGGTTATGGACCCACCAACTGCTGTGAGCTGGCAACAGCCAATTGGACTTAATGGGGAAATAGTTTCTCATTTCTTCATCAGGTTCCACCCATCTGTACTATAAAACGACTTGCCCATGCGCCTGTCAGTGTGACAGGTGCAGTGGCTGGAGAGGGAGTGCATTGAGGAAGAAGTGTCTAGTATAGACCCACCAACCTCAATGCGCGGCACCGACAGATTCATGTATCTGTCTGTCACAGGTACATGAATTGGCTGCATGCACCAACAATTTCAGTGCAGCAGCTACAACACCCTTTATGAGTTTTCCCCTCAGTCTTTAATTATTAAATCTGTGCAAACTTATATGAAAAACATTTTGGAGAGAATATGCAAAAGCAGCCAGCTGACAGGTCAGCAACAAAATTCTGACGAACATTAATCACTTAGTGCAGTGGTTCTCAACCCCGGTCCTCGGGACCCACCAACAGGCCAGATTTTAAGTGTTACCTTGGGGAGATGCAGACTAGAATACTGCAATCACTGAGCAGCAAATGATATCACCTGTGATGTATTTCAGTAATCCTGCAAACCTGGCCTGTTGGGGGGTCCCGAGGACCGGAGTTGAGAACCACTTAGTGTAAGGACCTAAAATAGCTAAGATGAGTCTGACAATTTCATGCAGAATATAAAAACACCACATAGGATGTTTGACTCTCAACTAATTGGAGTTTATCATATGGTGCAGTGCAAATTAATGTAGACAGAGGTGGGCAATCTTTTTCCTGTGCAAGAGTAATAATCAGATTTGGGAACATAATGCCTTACATTAAATCATATTACTGCAAGTGAACATTGCACCCAAGTGCAGCTACTATTTTCATGTGCAACCAAGACAATGTAAAAATCAGCGACCAGTAATTTGTATCTATACAGCAGCTGACATACATAAGATGATATACAGTCCACTTGAATCAAGTTCCAAAGTAATGTAGCACTTACTGATTGTAGAATCAATGTGGATGTTTGCACAGTTAAAGGTTTGGAGTTCACTTGTGTAAATGCTGGGCAGTACAATAGAAGTTACATTTTAATTTTACAATACTTTTTTTTATTTTGAAATGGAATTGCACACCGCAGCCCTAAACTCCCTCTTCTCGGGTCCCCCTCCGGCACTCCTGGCTCTTCCTCTTCTCGGTGTGCCACCTTAGGGTGCCACTTTCTAAGATGGCACACCTATGGGCTTGATCCTGAGCCTGACAGCAGCTAGAGCCAATGGCTCCCGTTGACTCAGCAAAGCTCTGGGGTCTTGTTCTATCTCATAAGCTGCCTACAGACATTGGATGTGGCCAGTTATGTGCAACACAGCCACAAAACGTTCTTCCTAACAAAAGATCTGTAAAACTGCTGGATTGGGGGCAAATCTGTAAAAGTCTGAAAGCAGCAAACCTAATGTTTCTGGAAGATGGAAATATGTACCCCATCTAATACCCACAAATATTAGCTACTCCATCACACATCTGTGGTGGGAAGCAGAGCCACAGACGGTGACTCCAGTGGGACAACTCTGATGCAAAGTTAGCTTTGGTTTCTGAAAATTGTACCTTAGACACCCATGAGGCACTAACAGTCCAGTAAATGCCAAACTGTACAGCAGTAGAAGCTGGAACCACTTGGAGATCGTAGGGGTCATAGCGCACAGTGGGATCGTCATGATACCTGGGCAGACAATATACAAATTTTCCATTGTCTTCCTTTATTAGAGCTTGAGCCTAAAGAGGGAAACCATAGACACATCATACACAGTATCAAAAAAATACATGCCTAATGCTTTAAACCCTGCCCTCAATATACCACCCTCTGCTGTCCCCATATTGCATAAAAACACCTCCATTTTCATTATGTGTAAAAATCCAGGCCAGGAGATGCATAGAAAAGGGGGGGGGGGTAAATGCTGCTCAGCTTGTCTCATGACCTAGGAATGCCATTATGTATAGCTTTAACATATAAGTCCCCTGCCACGTAATTAAGTTTAAAGCTCAACTATAGTCAACATTTTTCATTTTGTTTTGAATAGAGCAAGAATGGGTTAGAGCCTCTAATTCTGTATCCCTCTAATAGAGACTTGTCCTCACTTTCTGTCAAGACAGGAAGTGATGGACAATCTCTCCAATGGGAACACAAGAAAACAAAAGAAATGGATGGGTTAGAAATTCTAGGCATGTTTTTATTGAAGTTTGCGGCTTCCTGTCCCTGAAACGCCCACATGCCATATTTCTTGTATAGGTGTCAGAGGGGCAGTAAGTGTGGGAAAATATCCCCATTAAGGTCACATAAAGAAACAAACAGGAAAAGTCTTCTGCACTCGATTCAAAGCAAAACTATAGAAAATGGATGAAGTTAGGCTTTAAATCTTCTCGGATGGCTGCGATTACATTGGCCTGTATACTTGAGTGATTCTCTGAAGAGAACGACAGTTTCAGAGACCGATTTGTCAGAGGTCTCCTCCTCTGTTCTACTTGGCTCAACACAACCTTTAGCTCTGAGAGTCTGGAGAAAGCTTGATGGGTGATGTCTGGAACCCATAGCCAGTTAGGTATAGCAAAATTAGCGATATGGCCATGATTCTTCCAAAGGTCAAGTGAAGTTAGGAAGGCACCGACCAGGGTTGCCAACCTCCCGCAGCATTTTTTACTGAGAAAACATAGTAAATTTACTGATGGAGCACATTTTTTACTGGCAACCTGAAAAATGACCTCTATTAAAAACTAAAACGATCAATGTTTAAACAGCATAAACACAATATGGAAACACTGACAATATACATAACAAGTAATTTACCTGCAAAACAATAGTAGAGAACAGGGTGGAATTTTTTAACGGTGCCAAGACACAACTCAAATATATATATAAAAAATATCTAAATTTATTATACAACAATTTAAAAACTGCATAATATCATCATACAGTGTCCATGTGATTATAGAAAAATACAGTGACTCCAACTCCCTACATGTTTGGCCATACGGTGACTTCTTCAGAAGAATTTTAACAAGTACTGCATGATAATCACTGGACGATATAGATAATCTTAAAGCGGAGTTCCACCCAGAATTTTTTTTTTTGGCATCCACTCTTTTAATACTAAATAGATGTAACCTTTTGTTTCCTTACTTTCAAACCGCCTAGTAATTACATGCATTTTTTACTCACAATTTTGTTTCTCTCACTGCTGGACTTTTCCATTTTAGGTGAGGGCATCTGAAGCCCGTCCATAGTCTCCTGGCATCTCTTCCTGAAAGAAGTGCATGGTGGGTAACCATCATGCACTCCTCGATCTCGGTTCGCCTTAAATCGCGCCATTTCCTGTCTGGAAATAACATGATTTTACAGTACAGGGAAGCCCACTGACTCCTGGGAAATGATGAGTCACATCTCCCAGGAGGCCAGGCGAAGCAGGAAGTGAGGAGAAGAGCCTATGACCTAAAAGGGGCAGATTACAGAGACCACCTAGCAACAAGCGACTTAGGGTGAGTATAAAAAAAAATTCCTTCAAAGGTAAGTCTATATAGGCAAAGGACTTGAATGATGTAAAAAAAAATTCTGGGTGGAACTCCGCTTTAAAGACAATAAATTGGGCTCCAGTATTAGGAGAGCGTTTAACCACTTCCTTACCGACGTATAGTAATTATACGTCGGCAAGGTGCACTCCCCATCCTAAGTGGACGTCATATGACGTTCTCTTGTTTTCGCCGCTTTGCGGGCCCGCATCGCGGCGATCGGGGACCCGCCGTGTCCCTCGGGACCCCGGCCTTCCGTGATCGGGGTAAAGAGCCAATAAAATTGGCTCTTTACCGCGTGACCGGCTGTGTCCTATCACAGCCGGTCACTAACAACAATGGAGACTGAGCGGCATGCACGCCGCTCGCGCGCGCCCCCGGGGGCGCGCAGCGCGGCGATCGGGGGCGGGCATGTCCCTCGGACAAAGCCCAACCCCGATCACGGTAAAGAGCCAATAGTATTGGCTCTTTACCACGTGACCGGCTGTGTCCAATCACAGCCGGTCACAAAATGACGGGAATCCGCGGTAACGAGCTGTTACCGGGTTCTCCCCTTCACACACCGATCGTGTGTGAGGAGGAGATAGCGGTAACAGCTCGTTACTGCTTACTGTCAGCACCAAGCACACTGATTGCCCCCCCTTCCAATAAAGAGTACCTGTCACCACCCCATCAAAGTACCTGTCACCTGTCCATCAGAGTACCTGTCACCTGTCCATCAGAGTACCTGTCACCTGTCCATCAGAGTACCTGTCACCTATCCATCAAAGTACCCGAGTACCTGTCACCACCCCATCAGAGTACCTGTCACCTGCCCATCAGAGTACCCGAGTACCTGTCACCTGCCCATCAGAGTACCCGAGTACCTGTCACCTGCCCATCCGAGTACCTGTCACCTGTCCATCAGAGTACCCGAGTACTTGTCACCTGCCCATCAGAGTACCCAAGTTCCTGTCACCTTCCCATCAGAGTACCCGAGTACCTGTCACCCTG